>JARFJB010001935.1:455000-575474 GCA_036346205.1 Vesta saturnalis | reverse complement strand
TACTTTCTGTGTTGTTTCTTATTGTTTGTCATTTCACCTGTATTAGTTTCTCAGAAATTATTATTTAATAACAAACTTGAAACTTTAGTAATAAATGCGATGCGCATGTGCTAATTATTTGCATAGCACACTAGTGAACCGTTTGACGATGAAAACAAAAAATTACATAACTTAAGTATTTATAAAAATAACTAATTAGAAACTTACTGGTATTATGAAAAAAATGTTAACTGTCAGTTCGTTAATTGTTATCATAGAAAGTTGGTTATGTTTTGCGACATTTGTGATTAAAGCACGCCTGTATTCATTCATATGAACGTGTGAAAGAACTTATACGAAAAAAAATGCTGAAGTTATTTGAGACTGTTGAAAACAATCCAGGTACTAGTACGAAAAGAATTTCTGTACTTGCTAAATAAGCTGGGACAGCTCTGCAAGACTCTGTACGAGAAAACGGACTACATTCCTACATCAAGCAGTACAAGAACTTCTCCCCAAGAACTCGTCTTCATAAATGGTAGGGCAATCATCTAGATAATCTTTCAAGAACCCTTTTCTGTGACGAAGCTAATCAGAGATGGAATTAACAATTTTCACAACGGATATGTGTGTGCAATTGAAAATCCTCACGCTGTTTGAGAAACCTATTTCCAGAGAAGATTCTCCGTAAAAGTTTGGGCTGGAATAATTAATAATGAAGTTACGGAGCACATTTCTTTGGCGGACATTTGGAATGTATCGGACATTACTTATTTAAAAGGAAAGCCTAATAATAGGAAGCAACTCATCCGCAAGATTTATGCAGCGTTTTATTAATGAAAAACAATATGGAGAATGACAGCTGGTAGCAGCTCTTATAGTTGCATCGTCGTTAGCATTACGCTTTTATTAGAATAAAGCACATATTTCTTAAGCACTCTAATAATTTACTTCGGCTTCAAACCACGATATTTCAAGAACCGTCAAGAACCCGGGAAAAGTGAATTTTTGCTTGAACTGAGTCATAGACTTCATATACGAAGCGTTTCGGATACCTCGGCGGCCACCCTAGATAGTTAGCCTCGCATTTGTCCCAAAAAACAAAAGGCTCTTAAACTGAACTAGTGAAAGTACAATTCGTTATACAGTGTGGTCCAAAGAATTTGATCTATAAGCAAAACTTTGTTAATATCGATTTCTCAGAAAATTTTATTCCAGATACAAGTTGGTGTATCGCGAAGAACTCTATATGCACTAGACAGATTGTACCAGTGGCATACCGATTAGTGGCAAATAACAGATAATTGAAATTTTTTCAATAAAGTGCCCTTGTTTTGCAAGATATCAAGAAGGGTTATAGGAAATAATTGCTTATTTTTGATTGACATAACCGGATATGCAGTTTACTTTGTTATTTATGGGTGTCGTTTATCGGGATATTAATTTAATTCCATTTTGGTTTAAAATTTAGTTAAAGAGTACTGGCCTAACTATTTGGTAAGAATGAATTGAAAAATTCAGGAAATTCTACGTAAGAATGACTTTTTAGAGCATTCAATGGTATTATTTCATAAAATAATTGTTTGGATCGGGTTCTGAACAAACAGAATTTGTTTAAATCACCTCATTTGTAAAAGCAAATCTCAAATAATATTTTTACAACAAAAATCTATAGTTTGATTGAGAAAATTTCAATTATCGGCGATTTACCACTAATCGGCCGCCACTGGTAGAATCTGACTGGTGCATATTTAGTTTTGCGTAGCTTTTATTTGTAATGAAATTTTATGAGAAATCGATACTAACAAAGTTTTGCTTATCGATCAAACCCTTTAGACCACACCATGTCTATATGTACATATGTATATATATATATATATATATATATATATATATATATATATATATATATATAATCATATATATAATCATTATAATCATAGTTTGAAGAATTTCTAACAAAAAGGTTTGAGTTCTTTTTTACAAACATAACTAAAGAGTATATGTGTAACGATGGAACCATTAATATTTTAAGTTGTAAGAAATAATTTTTAGCTGAAGTTCAATCTCTTTTGGTTGACGATTGAACCAATATAGCTATTGTTATTATTAATTATAATATACGTCAATTAAAATATTAACAAAGTATAAACAGTGTGAACGATAAGTTGGAATTCTTCAAATAAAAAAATTTCTAATCATTCACGGCGAAATTCCTCGTACGCTCTATATGCACTAGGCAGGTTCTACCGGTGTCATACCGATTAGTGGCAAATAACAGGTAATTGAAATTTTCTCAATAAAGTGCCCTTGTTTTGCAAGATATCAAGAAGGGTTATAGGAAATAGTTGCTTATTTTTGATTGACATAACCGGATATGCAGTTTAAATGATATATCGAGAATTTGTAAATTTTTGTTATTTATGGGTGTCGTCTATCGGTATTTTTTTTAATATGCATCTTTTCTAGTATTTTTTAAAAAATTACCCCCTTTGCACAATGACGTCATCGAATTTTTTTTTTTACATGGAAACGTGTATTTTCTTTCGAGAATTCTTATTTTTTTTTAAATTCTCTGTACGAAAATGTGCAATTTGTGGTATTTGTACGATAACATACTAAAATTGTGACATGTCAAAGTGAGAATATCCTAAAATAAATAAAATATGATAATTGCGGAATTTTTCGTTTCTATTTAAAACAGTATAAAATATTAAATTAAATGTTCAAATTGTGTACCATTTAGTTCTTGACAGAAGGCAAGTCGATGAATGAATTCCCGTCTATTTTAATAGACTCGAAAACTCATAATAAGAATACTACAAACTACTCATTGCCGTAAAGAGAATTTGACGAAAAATAATGCCCCAAAAAAATGTCCATGACGTCATCGCACAAAGGAGTGGGGGTAACTTTTTCAAAAAACATTAGAAAAGATCCGCATTCAAAGAATAAAGTCCGAGGATCTTCACCGTGGATGATCAGACATTTTTTTATTTGAAACGCTCGCACTATATATATATATATATATATATATATATATATATATATATATATATGTTAGACACGGTGTAAAATTTGATTTCATGTACTTCATCGCGTACGCCACTGGTTCACTATTTCCATCTGAAAATCTGTGAAGATGAGGAAAACGTCAAGGAAAAGAAAAATTCAAAATAGAATTTTTCTTTAAATCACTTCATGTCAGAGATACAGTGTGTTCTACATATTATTATACATATTTTATTATCACACCTCATTTTACGTTTTTTTTTATGTATCTTTGAAACGAAGCGATGTAAAGTAAAGTAAAATATATGAAATTTGTTAATGGCCGGTACTGGAGGAAGCGAGATAAAATGTTATGTTCGACTACAGACAAGGACGCATGTACGAAAGTTGATTTAAAACATATGCTGTAATAACCACATAACCAAGACCTGCCAGGTTTTAACTCCAATAATCACGCACAAACTTGGACTTTGTAACGTACGTCCACCACGAGCAACAAAAATCTTTGAACTGTCGGTAGGCTAGTCGCGACAGGTCACCGCCGCGCGAGGCGTACGTTTACAAAAGGGTCTCACACAAATGGCGGTGAAACCCTTAATGCCATACATTATAGGTTTCCAAAAATTGAAACTGCGTGTACTGGGAGACGGCAGTACGGGGACGCTATCCCATATGTTAAATCGCGATATTTGCGCGGGATTCGTTGTTGTCATTCAGTTAATTTTCCCTTTGGCATTTGTTGTAACCTTTAAAACATCGAAATTAGTAAGGTTTTATTCTTTGTCGTGTTTATATTTATTTTATAAAAGTTCTTACAATAAACCTACTAGTGCCATCTGTAAGTGGGTTCTGGTCAGCTTTAAATTCATACATTTTATGGATACCTGTTAGTTTGCTAAATCACCACTAGATGGTGATACCATATAATAATGACATATTACTAAATATGCCTTATTGAAATTCATTTTGGTTGCAACCAAAAGTTTGATAAGAAAAATTTTGATGAATGCCTTGTTCCGAAGGTGTGGTTTCTTAACGGCCATTTTGTGTGGTGTAAAATATATTTTAAAAAATTTCTCTGGTTGCTATTCTTCAGTGTGTAAATTACCATTTTTAGATGCGAATTTTTTTCAAAAAAATATTTCTTCGTTTGGTGTAGTAATATAATCGCTATGGTTGCGAATGTAAAAAAAAGTGTTACTTACACACAGATGTTAGTTTTAACTCGGTTTTCTTCAATCTCGCTATAATTAGAAACTTTCTTTTAGGCTTAAACTACAATATCTAAATTGAAAGAAGTATATTTAACCAGTTCGTGGCAAATTATCACATATAGCTCGTCTTAGATCTACAGAGGTAAAGCAACATTATATGAATAAACTGATATTATATCCCTTACAGTCTTTTTAGCTTCTTCTTCTTGTCTTTATTGGTGTGTTGAGATTATACGTTATGTACCTTTTCGACTCACTTTTTGGCTTTGCTACGATCTGCTTGTAACTGAGACTGCTCGTAAGTGATTACTGCCAGCTGTGCTGCAATTACGAGAGTGGAACTTAAACGGCATTAACTACGGAAGTACTCGTCCATCAAAAGGTTAGCTTATTCCATTATGTATTAACAAAGATTGTATTACTGAATTTACTTTTGAACCTATCGTCGGTTACACGCTGCCTTCCGCAGGGATAACTACATTATCTACACAAAAAAGTTCCTTTAAATTAATCATATTGCATTGAATTTGTAATACATTGTTTAGCTTTATTAAAACTTCGGTGCCATCTATATAGCCGAATTCATTTAACTTTCGCAAAGATTTCACTATAGTGAAAGTCACACTGAGAATGCAGTGTGGAGTCTTATGGAGCACACCGTTGTCAGTTGTCGTTATGCTGGGATCGGTTAAACCTCAAGTCCGGTCTCAGGAAAATTTCGCCGCTCTCACAGATTCGCTAAAAACTTGTTGGAAGTTTGATGATGTTTATACCTTCGCCTTTGTTTAAATGTTTTCAATAATTAATAATAATAAACAATAAATTTCAAAATTACAAAAGAATTATTTCAGGCAAAGTTAATATAAGAAAAAATAAACAGAGAATTAATTGTACATTTATAAACAAATAAAATATTTACACTTTTTACACTATTTACACCTGCACGTCGTCGACACAGTCATCATCGAGGTCTGAAATCTCATTCTCCGAACTGTCGCTAAAATTTACACTTATAATGAGTTCATCCACGTTGTCTTGGAGGTTATCAGCAGCCCACATTTCTTTTTCCGTTTTTTCTCTGACATGTGCAACGCAATTACTCCAATTTTGTGCAGTGACATGTCCAAATGCTTCATTTATCAATAAACGGACGTGCTCTGTCTTGAAATCGGAGTTCTTTGTTGCAATATAGTGCTTAATCTGATTCCACACCATCTCGATCGGGTTAAGCTCACAATGGTATGGTGGTAAACGCAAACCAGTTACGTCGCATTTTGCAACTATTTCTTCAATTTTATACTTGTCGTATTGGTCTCTATATGCGTTGACAACTTCAGGCAGCTCATATTTTAAATAGGAGTCGTCAAAGAAAATGTTTCTTTCGAACAGCCAAGCTTTAATTTGGGGTTTGTTCCATGAAGTAGTTGGAAATGATACGAAGCGTTATCCATAACAACAACGTTTTTCCGTCCGTTTTTGGGTAAAGAAGGAATCAGCGACTCTTCCAACCATTGCTCAAAATAGTCGGCGTTCATTTCGTCGTGATAATCGCCATCGTTTTTCTTTGCCAAGAAAACACGTGCGGCGCCAAATAAAAATCCACCTTCATATCCTGCATGAAGAATAACGAAACGTGGCTCTTTGTGTAGGTGCTTTGAGGCCTGTGGTTAAACCCTTTATAAACGCATCTCTACGATTTGTTATGGTATTATCACACCATGCATAGTTTACCGTTCGACCTACGTTGTCTCATCTAAGTAGATAATGTTGCAATTTTCTTGGCGATAGTTTTTGATGGCTCTTAAATATCTGTGCCTCCAATTAATGATGTCGTTTCGCTCTAACATTATGATTTTACGACCACGCTTCATATTCAAAACCAATATCTTTAATCAATGTACCTAGGGTACTTAAAGAGAACGATGGCGAATTCTCATTCCCTCGAATAACATTATATACAGCTTTCAAAATTGGAGGAGTGTTTTAAAAAAAAAAGTCATTGTGCACAATTCTTCTTAATAAGCTCTTAAAACCCTCATCGTATGCATATTCGCGAGAATTTGACTGACTTACCCGCTTTTTTCTTGCTACAGGAGATTTTAATTCACCATTGTTTTGCTCTTCCTCTTTCTTGATGGTAAAAATTGTTTTTTTCACTGACCCCACTCATTTTGGAAGCACGACTCACCGCTGCAGTCAAACTCAATTTTTTATCAATCACTAAATGAGAAATGATATTGAAAATTATAATTTTCGCACTCGCATGGAGCATTTGTCCGCGTTTGAATTTCGTAAATTCCATGTTACCGGCAATAAGTCACAAACAAGACTGAAAATCAGTATTATATTTAGGGTTGTTTGTTTACTTTTCAGTTACATTAAAAACTCATTAAGATATCTTCCCGCATAAGCTTTGAAGGTTTGAAATGACGTAAATGCATTGTAAGTATAACTTTGTAATTAATACAATTGTTTAACGATATTTATCGTCTTGAAAATTCATATTTGAGAATTTTGAGTGATTTTTTCAACTATTTTATCCCTTCGAATTATGTCTGTATAATGTACTCTCTAAAATTGATTGTTTTTAAGAAAATTGCATTTTAGTTTATAATTTAAGAATATTCATGTTTTTAACAAGCAAGCTCTGAATGTGACGTTTAGAATACTTCTACTTTCAAACCTATAATTTTCTAGCTTTAAAAAATAAAATAAATAGGGTATCTACAAAACTCAAAGTAAACCAATTAAACAAAAACAACTAATAACAAATAAGAAAGAACTAAAAACGTTAGATAACTATTTTATTAAATGTTCAAAATGACCACCATTTACTTCCATACAATAATGTATGCGATCTTCAAAAGCTCTACTAACACGATGTAACATATCGACATCAGCAGTTCAGAAAACCTCTCTAATTCTATTCTTCACGTCTTCCTTAGTAGTCGCGGGTGTTTTGTATACTTGTTCTTTGACATAACCCCACCAAAAAAAATCCATTTTTGTAAGTTCAGGTGAGCGAGGTGGCCATTTATGGGGTCCTCCTCTACCTATCCATCGTCCGGGAAATTCATTATTTAAATGTGTATTGATCAGTTGGGTATGGTGAACTGGTGCCACGTCATGTGGGTACCACATTCGCCGCCTAACTGAGCAGACAATTGCTAAAGTAGTTGTGGTAATTCATTTTGTAAGAAATTTAAATAAACTTGTCCATAAACAGTTCCGTCAAAGATATATGGGCCTATGACATGATTCCCAATTATTTCACCCCATACATTTAATGACCACCTTGTTTGACTGATAGTGCGTATACAATGCGGTTGATCTGTTGCATAATAATGGAAATTGTGTTTATTAACAAACCCATTTTTATGAAAAGTTACTTCGTCGGCAAATAATAATAATAAAATGAAAAATCTCTGTTTTGCTGAATTTGTTGTTGAGCCCACTCACAGAAGGTGTACCGCTTTTCATAATCATCATCCAATAGTTCCTGCATTCGCTGTATATGGTAAGGATGCATTTTGTCCTTAGACAGAATTTTTTGGACGACAGTACGACTTATGTCGGTTTGTTTTGTTATTTCTCGTACCGAGATATGAGGGTATTCCGTAACTTTTAACATTACGGTCATCTCGTTGTCCTCTGTCATTGTAGTCTTCAACCTTTCGCTTTTTTTGTAAGTTACACTGTCAGTTCTGGTAAATCGTTGAAGCACGTTTTCCAATGTCTCTTTTCTCAAGTGCAATTTTCCCATAAGGAAGACATTCTAAAGATAAACATATTGTATTTAATAAACATTTGTACAAAAAAATAAAATCTTATTCTATAGTACGAATACATTGTGAACACAAACATCCCTTCACATGATCTCTCGAACGGGTAGATTGTGTAGCAGACGTGAACAGCCTATTTACATCATCAGACCGAAACGCACTATTTAAACAACTAATTAATGAGTTTGTTGTTTGTTGTAGGATTTCTTTCTGTTGTCCATAAAGTTTTTCATTAAACCGGCTTCGAATTTCCTATGCTGCTGGAATAGTTGAGCTATGCTCTTTATTTGCTGCTGCAACACGACTTCCTGCACTTCAAGAGAATTTTGTTTATGAAATCTAGCATAATTCTCCAAGTGCTGTTGGTATGACCGTGGTCCTCCTTTATCGGGGTAACGCCTTCTTTTCGGTGTGGGCTCTTCGGAGTCCTGCTCACCATCATCGTCCTCAAGTGCCTGGTCGGAAATATCATGCTGTGAATCTTGTTCATTACTTAACGTGACATCAGCATCTTGATTATCGGTTTGTTCCCATTCTGAATTCGATTCTTTTGATGATTGTGCAAATCAACCCCCTCCAATTGCGAAATTGGTCTATCACCTAAGAGCACGTTCATTTCTTCAAAGAACGGAAAGTCCGGTCGACAGTTTTCTTCCCCGCTACGGTTCAGCTGCCTTTTACACTTATTGTATTGAACTGGAAAGATATAATTATAATTAGATATCCTATTAAAAAAAATAGGTAGACTTACATCGCAATGTTTTGTATCGCGTTTGCATTTACTTGCCAGTTTTAAGATACCCTCTTTCGTGCATCGGTTCCTCTAGATGTTGAAATATGTCTGTTGCTCAAAATCTCTTCCCATCTAACGCCTTTAAAACTTGTTTCTGGTGAATTAGTCGCAACAGGAATCGAGTTTCCTCTACTTCTCATGCGTCACGTTTTACAGCACACATTTTCCTATCTTATTGAAACTTTATAACAACAAACAAATATTTTATCTAAGTAACAAATATATAGATGTATAGGTATATATAACTACCTAAATTAAAAATTTTTTTAAATCAACACTAAAATTTTATTAAAACTACCTAAAATGAATTAAGGGAAATCTAACCTCTACTTTACAGCAGTCGGTTAGTTTAAATATCTAGGGACTTTTAAGTTGTGCGGATAAGCTCACCTTGCTAATGTCCTGTTTACAAGCGCTCTACAACCAGCTTTATAACGTCACGCCAAATGAGAAACAGGTGTAGCGTTACGGAACCTGACTTATAACATCAATTGTAAGACAGTATTTAAACGACGTTTAACGTCGGTTTTAATTACGTTAGTAGTTATAAAATCGGTGTTAGGTGTCCATGTAAACGTAGTCATGGTTAAGGGGGGTTTATGTTTGAATATTGTGAAACTAAGGGCAAGTTAACTTTCTAACGTTATTGCGGTTATATATGTATATATATATTTTCCTTTTCAGGGTTACGTTTTAATTAACTATTAAATTATACAAATTGAGTGAAGGTGAGTTTATCACCCGTAAAATCTCGCCACTTGCCCTCGTCACTAATCATTTTGAAAATATATGTTAATTACGAAACTTTAGTGTTTCACATTGTGATAGTCAGATAATGCTACACTTATCTTTGGGGTTGAGGTAAAATTGCATGTTGGGATAGGCATGCACAGTTATTATTATATATAGATGTTAAAATTTACAAAAGTAAATTTATAAATAAATTTATGCTTGTAAAGGAAATTGTCGTTTATCTGTTCTTCCTGCTTCTTCCCTGGCCCAAGCTTTACAGGGACTCTCTTCCAAGAACTAATAATTTATCTTTGTTTCTTTTAAAGTTTATGCGCCTATTTCTCGTCTGTTCTCCTTATCTTTGTGCTTAAAATTTCTTTCTCGTTTTATAACTAACCTAACCATCTGTTTACTCTTCACCAACACTTCAAAACACTCACGCTATCCAAGTGCTCTACGGTCTCAGGAACGTTTGGCTGAGTTACTAGGCGAGCTAACTAATACCTCCCCTTTTTATGTGACGTAGTTGATTAGAGACGTTGCAATTTGCTCCAACTTTTGCAAAACATTCCTGTTGTTTTAAGGCAAAATATGTGGCTACAGCATGACGGTGCCCCTGCGCACTTTGCGTTAAATGTCAGAAATTAGTTAATTCTAGAATTTGAAGGTAGATGGATAGGCAGTGACGCTCCCGTTTCTTGGCTGCCTAGATCGCCAGATTTAACAAAATTAGATTTTTTCTATGGGGTCACAAAAAATGTATATCAAAATACTCCGACTACTGCAGAAGATGAGACAACGCATAATTCATGCATTTAGAAGTAGCGTAAGCATTGAGGTGTTACCAGGAAGTAAATAGGTCTTTTCTGCATGACTGCAATTGTGTTATGTCGAAATGGGGGACAGTTTGGGAATCTGTTACGAATACCTAAAAATAACTTTCTGTAGTTTAAAGGCATATTTTGAATTGTCAACATGTAGCCGGTTGACTTGATGAAAATAAAAGTTAAACAAAATTTTTATAATTTTACCGAATAATTAGAAAACGACAAATTTTAAAGATAGGACACTTTACATAAACTGATCTTAAAATTTGGCGATAAATCCGAAAACGCTATAAAAATTAGGGTATTCCATTTGAAATAAGCAAGATATTGAGGTTTGAAATAATGCAGTTTCGGATGAATATTTCGGGGGGACTTTTTTTTACATTAAAATACGTCAAAACGTAATTTATTAGGTTTTCTTAGACCCCCTGGAATACCGATTCCGAAATTTACAGACGTCAAAAAATTGGGGGGTTCTATTTAAAAAAACAGTTTGTTACTACCGCACTTTTATGGCGCACCCCGTATATTGGAAAATAATTTTAAAATACGCACCTCTTAAACACCAAAAGCTATGATAGGGAACATTTCTAAAACTCATATTTACTGAGATATCGCACTAATGAGCGCCCCTGTATAGCGCAATGCACATACAAACGTTATCAACGGACTGAGTTAGTGTTCTCACTCTTGAGCCCTTCTTGTCTAATTGGTTGAATCATGCGCGACAGATTTCTGTACAGAATTCGACGTTCGTCGTCTCACCAGTCTATACCGAGGTTTCTTCTCAACCACAGTAATCACAGTGTATGGTTTGAGCAATACTTTATTTAATCTTTTAACTATAAGAGTGTTCTTATTATGAGTATTTGTTATACGTTTTGGAGCTTACATTTAATTCAAATTTCATTTGTTTTATACAAATTTCTAACACTAGTAATTTGATTTCATCGGGAGGCATAACGGCAGATGTCAATCATGTTTCAGTTTTTGGTGTCAGAAATTGAGTTTTAACACTGTTTTTAATAAAAACAGTTACACTATAGTTATTGTCGCAACACGTGCGCTGTGAAACTTATGGTGCTTGGCCTTACATTTTATCCGGCTGTAATACGGAAATACAAAAAAATACCGATCGAAAGTCAGAGTATTAAACTTAGAAAAAGAAAGATTTCCAAAGAAAACTAAAGGCCAGAAGCGTCAGAAACACCGTTATGTATTTTATTTTTGTTACAGTATTTTGCGTTTAACCTACACAAGATGCGCATTTCTTTTGTATCTGATCCTAATTTCAATTAGAATAATAAATTTGCAAAAAAAACATTCGAATGTAATAATTTAACAATTTTCTTTATTCCAGAAGGTGCACCAAATAATGGGTTTCTTCAATCAAGGGGCAGGACGACTGACTTTATATAGTATAGGATACGTCATTTTTTTAGTACTCGGTGCTTTAGTTTTCTCAGCAATTGAAACTCCAGAAGAATTAGAATTAATTCAAAAATTAAGAACAGAACGCGCTACATTTTTGACTAAATACAACTGTGTTAAAGGTAAGGTTTAATATTTTTTTTAATATTTAACCGTGTTTTATATTATGTAAATAAACGCGTTTCTGTAAATTGGTACACAAAGAGTGCGCTTTCTATAAATTCTGAATCCTACTTGTACAGAACTGGGATTTTAAGACCCATACCTTATAGAATATACATGTACACTAAACTGTACGTGATGTTTGCAAAAATATCTAGTGTGGAACAACACACGACCTTCCAACCTACAAAATGGAAATCAAAGAAATGAAATAATTTTCACAACAATTTTTAAGCATAATTATGCTGCTTCTTTTGTTCATTACGAAAATAGGCAACATTGTAAAAACAAAAACAATAATCTGTGTCAAACAGACATTTAAAATGTCAGATAGACGCTAATTGGCATCTAGATGCTAAGTTTAAAAAAAATTCAAAGCCGCTCGCTTCTATGAAAATATCGATAATACAGTTTAAGCATTTTCAATCATATTTATCTAATTTTTACATTTATTTCACTTTATAGTAAAAAACTTTATAAAGAAAAGTTATGTAAAGTTAAATTTTATGTCTATAAATTTTCTTATACACTTAAATATTTGAACTAACACTTAAATTCTATCTTAGGAATTTTTTTGCAGCTAAATTACGAGTCATATTAAAAAATTTCATAGAACATATAATTATATATATATATATATATATATATATATATATATATATATATATATATATATATATATATATATATATATATGTAGACCTTAAATTAGAGGTTTCTACAGTACTGCGTGGATTAGAATTCTGAAAATTTGTGTACTGGGGTTTTTCGCAATTTCCAATCGATTGCCATTGTTGTGCGGCTTCCAGTTCTACCGGAAGTCGACGTCAACTCGCTTACTTCAAATGGAATGTGCCATTTTTTATTTTATTTTCAGATTGTACATCAAATTTAAAGGCAACTTTCATTAGCATACCCTATCCGTATCTTTAATAGTTTTCAAGATATCTTGAGGTTTCACAAAAATTATAAAAAAACTTAGGTTCATTTACTCCGTCATATCTCCGTTAGTTTTTACTTAGGAAGTTCAAATTTGAATAGATAAATAACGAAATATAATCGAATATCTGGTATATAAGAAAGCTAGCTTGATTTACACAGGGTGCCTAAAATTACTGTACCAATAGCGACAAATTAAAAATCAAATAACTCGCTTATTTTAAATGGAACACCCAGGTGTTTTATTATGCCAATCCACGCATTTTTTAATTCCTTTTCGATTGGTATTTGCATTCCCTATACCTAGATATTACGGATTTAAAGATATTTGGATATTATTGCGGTCAGTAAAATAATGAGGTGGTTAACTGTCAGGGTGGCTTTGAAACCAAACCCTTAAACGTCATTAATTATTCAGCATAGTTTGGTGAGATATATAAAAAAAAATAAGGTCATCAATAAAATAATTGCACAAAAGTGTATTATTTTGATAATGAAAATAAAAACCAAGCATTTTTAGGAAAAATTTAAAATTTGTAATAATTCATACAAGTCAATACAAAAGGAATTTATTCTAAATATCACCAATATTGAACAATAAGAACGTAAAAATGTATTTAACATAAGTAGGACTTAAATTTAATTATCATTTATGGCGAGTACAATCGAATTGTTAGAGCAACATAACATCCGGAAAAACTAAAGAATCTTTCCGTTTATCCTCATGCATCAATTAGAGACGGCAGATGAAACTTATACCTATTAGAAACTATTTACAGAGTGGTTTGATGAGGTGATGATCTATTTTAATTTTACAATAAATGAAATTAGCACCGTTTACTTCCAGGCATTTTACAACCCTTATTCTGACATTACTAGTAGCTCGGGAAATGTATTGCGGCTCTATTGAATTAAACGCATGGAATACTCTGTTTATCATATTTTCCTTAGTAGTGGGTGGTTCCTGTTAAACCTTGCTTTTAATACATCCCCAGATGCTAAAATCTAATGGTGTTAGGTCCAGCGAACGGGCCGGTCAACGATAAGGGCCGTTGTTTGCTATCCATATGTCCTGGAAAGTATCGTGGAGAAGATCGCTTACTATCCTCGTGTTGTGAGGGGGGCTCCATCTCCTTGGTACCATACTTCAGCAGCTTCGTCAGGATGCAAGTTATTCATAGCTGCTATTATTACTTGTTGTAGAATATCAAGATACCCAATACCTATTAATATTACATGTAATTAGTTTCTTTTATCTAGATGTCTTTAACTAATTCCAATCATAAAGAGAACTACATAGAGATGTGCGTTCAAAAGTTATATTACGACAAATCTCATATTTTCAAATTTAATTACTGTGAATCGAGAAAATGCATTGCAAATTTTAAGAAAAAATACCAGGAAAAAGTTGCTATACACTTCAAATCATCGAATATGACTTCTATTGTACTTCACGGAGCAAAAGACGTTAAAACTCCAACTGTCTTGAAAACAACGTTCTCTAGTTATATGAGGATTTTCGTCAGACCAAACATGACTATTGTGCCAATTAAACAATCCATTTCGTGAAATTTTGGCCTCATCACACCATATAATTCTTCTTGAGTTTTCGCAAGAAACTATTCACAAAACTCTATACGTCGGGGTAAACCATTAGGTTGCAAATGATGAACAAGTAGAATGAAAAGGGTTTCCAATTATTTTTCTTCAAAATTCTGTAGATAGTTCCTAATGAGAGACGTAAATTTCTTCTGCAGTCTCTAACTGATGCATGTGGATAGGTGGTAAAAAAACCAAACCTTTTTTTTTACACTTCGTTGTCCAATAGTGGCTTAACTCTGTTAATTTTTGGGCGAAACATTCCATTTTCAGAACAATTGTTCAAAAGTCTTCTAACCATGTCATGACTTGGTCTATGTTTATCTGGAAATCTCTCTGCAAATACACGACATGCTCTGCTAACAATTCCATTGCATTCTCCATAAATGATAATTAAATTTAAAAAATCATTATTAGTATATCCAGAGTGTGCCATTATTATTAAAAACACTCAATACTGCAAACTTTAAATAAGTAAAAAATTACTTTACAGCAATAACAAAAACTTTGATAAACAATTAATGACATTTAAATGACGTTTAAGGGTTTGGTTTCAAAGCCACCCTGACAGTTAACCACCCCATTATTTTAGTGACCGCAATAATATCAAAATATCTTCAAATCCGTAATATTTAGGTATAGGGAATGCAAATACCAATGGAAAAGGAATTAAAAAATGCGTGGATTGGCATAATAAAACACAGAGTGTTCCATTTAAAATAAGCGAGTTATGTGTGTAAAATTTAAACTTCCTAGGTGAAAAACTAACAGAGATATGACGGAGTAAATGAAACGAAGTTTTTTGGTAATTTTTGTGAAAACTCGAAAACTATTAAAGATAAGGGTGGGGTATGCTAATGAAAGTTACCCTTAAATTTGACGTACAATCTGAAAATAGAATAAAAAATGGCACATTCCAATTGAAATAAGCGAGTGGACGTCGACTTACGGTAGAACCGGAGGTCGCACAACAATGACAATATTTTTAATCGATTGAAGATTGCGCCCCCCCCCCCCCCACCCGTATACAAATTTTCAGAATTCTAATACACGCAGTACTCTAGAAACGTCTAATTGAAGGTCTACGTGGAACACCCTGTATATATACAACGTGAACCAAAAAAACGTACCCCTGATTTAAGTGCATTTTACACATAAATTGAAGACGAGAAGTCAGATAAAATTTTTCTCTACAAAGCGACAGGCCCTCAAAGTTGAATTTTGGAAATCGTTTTTCGCAAATAGCTCGAAAACCTTTAGGAATTTCAAAATACTATCCCGAATAAAAATTATTTCTTTGTTGACGAGGTTTTTTCTGGTTTGATTGGATTGTCTATGAATGGACTGGAAGTATTAGTTTTCAGATTGTTCCCGTATACTTTATATTCCAACTTTCTTGTGAGTGATTTTTCAAGCATTTTGGTTTGGTTTTTTGGGTCCGTTATTCAAGTTTCTGCAAATTTGCTCCTCTTGGTTGAAGTTGATAAAGTGAACGGTTTACGAGTTATTTAAAATTCCATCAATCACTGTCAATTAAATACAACCGCACCAAAATTTAGTAAGTGGGCAGTGGATTAAAAATCATAGTTGTCATATTGTGATTTTTGATCAATTTCTTTATCCCTAATGAATAATAATCGGTATTCCAACTCCGAAATGGCAGATATGCACGTAATGTATGGCAGAGCTTTTGGGAATTGTGCTGAAGCTGTTTATATTCCCAGGCATTTCCAAATCGGCGGATACCGAATAAAAAGAAGTTTGCCAACATTGACCGGCGTCTTCGTAAAAGTGGTACATATTGTCAATTTATAAAAATTCTATTCATATCGGGTTCTTATAGGTTGTTTGAAGTCACCAAAAATTGACAGTGGTAGGAGGCAAACTGCAAGAACACCAGTGTTAGAACAAAAAGTGGTGGATGCAATTGACGCTGATCCCACAACAAGGTCTCGTCAGTTGGCAAGAGAAAATAATTAAAATCAGTCCACGATATGTAGAATTATTAAAACGCAACTCTTGCTACCTTTCCATTATCGAAAGATACAAACTTTCACCATTAATAATTTTCAAGTAAGAGTGAACTCTTCACGTTGATTTCTAGAAAAATTCAATAATCACCGAAATTATCCATCGATTATCTTATTCACTGATGAGGCAGGTTTCGCCAGAAACGGAACTTTTAACTTCCATAACAATCATTACTACGATTATCAAAAACCACGCGTTTTCATTGAAACCAATCATCAAAAGCAATTCAGTGTGAATGTATAGGCTGGTTTTATTGGCAATAATTTAATTGGTCCATTCTTTTTGCCGCAACGTTTAAATGGTAATTCATACACCAATTTTTTGGATAATGATTTACCCGAGTTACTAGAAGATGTCCATTTAGATGTTGGCCTGCACGTTCACCGGATCTAAATCCTATAGATTTTTTTTCTGGGGTCGTTTAAAAGACATGGTGTATTCGGTGCCAATTACAAACGTCCAACATCTCCAGTAACGAATTTTTGACTGCTCTAATTTAATAAGAGATGATCCGCAATTATTTTTCAACGTACGTCAATCAATCACGAAAAGAATTCCTAAATGCATAGCAGTCAACGGTGAACAATTCGAACATTTACTAACTAATTTGTTTGTTAATTAATACTTTGTTTAACTTAATAAGCTCTTTGCAAACTATGACTTTTAGTTCACGGCTCACTTACTAAATTTTGGTACGGTAGTATTTAATTGACCGTGATTGATGAAATTACAAATAACTCGTAAATCGTTCACTTTATTAACTTCAACCAAGAGGACCAAATTTGCAGAAACTTGAATAACGGACCCAAAAAACCAAACCAAAATGCTTGAAAAATCACACACAAGAAAGTTGGAATATAAAGTATACGGGAACAATTTGAATACTAATACTTCCAGTCCATTCATAGACAATCCAATCAAACCAGAAAAAACCTCGTCAACAAAGAAATAATTTTCATTCGGGGTAGTATTTTGAAATTCCTAAAGGTTTTCGAGTTATTTGCCAAAATTTTCAAAATTCAACTTTGAGGGCCTGTCACCTTGCAGCCATACATTGTAGAGAAAATGTTATATGACTTTTCGTCTTCAATTTATATCAATATATATATATATATATATATATATATATATATATATAGTATATATATATATATATATATATATATATATATATATATATATATATATATATATCAGGATTACTACAGCTGTCGCTGCCTTCCTTCTTTCAACCACAAACTCCATCTTTGTCTTGCCATGCTCCATCCTCACGCCCTCTGCTTTCCATTGCCTGATCGATCTCATCTCTCCATGATCTTCGAGGTCTTCCTCTTCTTCCGATTGGGCTCCAGTCGGCCACTCTGTGAATCCATCTATTATTGTTAGCTCTTCTTACGTCTCCATACCAGATCAGGTGTTTCTTTTCTATGTATTCTAGTACGTCCTCCTCAACACTCATTCTTCTCTTTATTTCTATATTGGTGATTCTGTCCATTCTTGTGAGTCTGTAGCTTCCTCCTCCAGTAATCCATTTCGGTTGCGGTGATTTTATTTCTATACTTCTTGTTCATTACCCAGTTCTCGGAGCCATAGGTCATTATGCTTCTCACTATCGTGTTATATATGTTACTTTTTGTTTTTCTCGTTATGTGTCTATCCCAGAGAATTGGATTCAATTTTCTAATAGATGTTCTTGTTTGGTGCAATCTATTTTTTATCTCTTCTTCCGTTGTTCCATCTTTCGTGAGTATGAAGCCTAGGTATTTAAATTTTGCTGTGCCTTTAATCTTTCTTCCATCTTCCATCTCTAAATTTGTTACTGTTACTAAGGTCCTCATATATTCTGATTTTTTAAAATTGATCTCTAATCCATTCTTGTGATATTCTTCTTCTAGTTTACGTAACATGTAGCTGAGATCTTCCTCGTCTTGAGCTACCACCAACTGGTCATCCGCATAGCATAATGTGTATAGGTAATTGCCTCTAATTGGTAATCCCATACCTTTGCATTTCAGTTTCCATGATGTCAATGTGTGTTCCAGGAATATTTTAAATAGGGTAGGTGATGTGGAGCATCCCTGCAAATGGTCCTTAGTTGTGTGGAATTTTGAGATTATTTTGTTTCCATCCTTAGTATATACGGTGGTCTCTTTGTATATATTTTGTATCACTTCTATCAATTCTCTTGGTACTTTTATTTCTTTAAGCGCTTTCCACATTACGCTTCTTGGTACAGAATCGTACGCTTTTTTCAAATCTATAAATCCCAGATGTACGGATCTATTCTTTGCCATTCTCTTTTCTATTACTTGTTGTAGGATGTATATATGATCGATACCCGATCTCCCGGTTGTGAACCCTACCTGTTCTTCCCCTATTTTTCTTTGATGTGTATTTCTAGTTGCTCCCAAAGGATTTTCCAATACAGTCTTACGCTGATGCCTCGGTAATTATCGTATCGTTTTTTGTCTCCTTTTTTATGTATGGACGATACATATGCCTCTGTCCATTCTCTTGGGAGGGTTTCTCCGTTAATTGCCTTGTAGAATATTCTGTGTATTATGCGGAAGAGTTTATTTGTTTATTTTATTAGTTCCGGGAACACGCCTCCTGGCCCTGGTGCTTTATTATTTTTTAATGTTTTTATGGCTTTTTTTACTTCTTGTAAGTCTAACACTATATGTTCTTTTCCTTCTCCCATTATTTCTTAGTCATGTTCCATGAATTGCGGTCGTCTTTCAATGAGGAGTTCTTTATAGTGTTTTTCCCACTCTTGATTTTTTATATAGTTTATACGTACTTTTTCATTTGTTTGTTCTCATATTTTTTAATACCTTCCAGGATTCTGAATTTCTTGTTCCTCCCAGGTATTGTTGAATGTATGCACACGTTTTTTCCCATTTTTTGTTCTTCTCTTTTATTATTCTTTGTTTGACCTCTCTATCTTTTTGTTTATACGCTTGGAAATCTTCTGGTGATTTTGTGTTCATCCATTTTTGGTATAATTTTTTCTTTTCAATAATCTTTTCTTTGGTTTCGTCATTTATTATTGTTTTGAGTTGGTTTGTTGGTTTTTCTTGTTCCCCTCTGGCTTCATACGCTGCGGAGCTTATACAGGCCTTAATATGTTGGTATGTTTCCTCTATACTTTCATATTTAAACTCTTCCAACTTGTGACATGTATATATATATATATATATATATATATATATATATATATATATATATATATATATATATATATATATATATATATATATATATATATATATAATACTAGTTTGTTGAGGAGGCAGTCAATTTATGTAGGTTTCATTAGGCCAGGGTTAAGCAGACTCTTTGATATGTGTCGAGCTTTCGAGAAGGTTTATTCTCATGTTCAAGACAACTGAAAATTGTTACATAGGAACATGTCAGTAATACTAAAAATTCTAAGGAACTTACATGTCGTGAGACTAATAAATAAAGCAGCATTAAAATTTTTCTTCTACACAGAGAGATCAGCAATTAAAAGTTTTTTTAAATTAAAGTGTACTAAGATTAAACAACCATAAAACAACCAAATTAAAGTAGATGTAAGTGAACCAATGCACAACTTCCAAATACAATTCCATTACTACAACAATTTCACAATTAAAACATTAATAAACACTAAAATCACTTATTACAATGACTCTGAATATATATATATATATATATATATATATATATATATATATATATATATATATACATATGTGCAGGGACCGCCATAAAGGTGGAGACGGGAAAAATTTTTATTATTAGAAATTTCTGAAAAACTCTGCCTGACTGTCTGACAAAAAAAATTGTGACATTTGTCACGTGACCATGGATTTGGCGGGAACTTTGAAAAATGTTAACTGTGATGCCGAAAAATGGGTCAGATTGACAAGATATCGAAAAATTGTATTAAGAAAATGTATTTAGAATGTAACAAAGACTCCATATACCAATTTTCAGCCAAATCAGAAAAAAAATAAAAATACCATTTATTCCCCTCTGCTTTTATTACGAAACATCACAAAATCTTGTTTTGTCTGGAAATGGTTTTAATAACATAAATTACATAATTTTAGGTATTTTAAATTGTGAGGTACACTTTAAAGAGCAATAATTTTCATTTTCATTTTCATTTATAAGCCGAAATATTTGATTTTTCCAAAGCCAACTTATTAAATGCAGAAATATGGCTAATTTCAAATGTACTAATCAATATTAAATTTAATAAGGATAAATAATGTGTTGTTAAGTTTTAATTACAAATATTAGTTCGTTTACATTTTAATTACCTGTTAAAAATATTAGATCAGCTCATGCGCTTCAATATATAGGGTATGAACACAATCAGTGACGACCTAAATCGTATTTTCTAAATTTTCCTCTCACAAATTGTCTATTTTACAAATATTGGATTAATTTTGACCTAAAATGATGTAATTTATGTTATTAAAACTATTTCCAGGTAAAACAAGATTTTATGATTGTATATATATATATATATATATATATATATATATATATATATATATATATATACAGCGGTGTGAAAAGTCCTGCATCACCTCTTAAAATTAATGAAAATGAACTTTAAAGCACTTCACGCTAATGCACTTCAACTATATTCTCTATATCAGCTCTATCTTAACTAAGGACTTAATCACAATGATAAAATAAAAAAAACATTGAAGTAACTTAGTAAAAAAATGCTTTATTCAAAATGTCAAAAAATTACAAAAAAAAAACGTATACTGCATTATGCCAAATATGATCTTATTTAAAACTAATTTTTATATATATATATATATATATATATATATATATATATATATAAATTGACGTTTGTTAGTTTCACTAAAACTCGAGAACGGCTGGACAGATTTGGCTAATTTTGGTTTTGAAATATTTGTAAAAGTCTAACGGCGGTTTAAAACGTGAGAAAATATAAAGAAATTGCAACGAAAATATTAAACAGAGTGCGTTCAAAACACATAAAAGATGTTTTCGCTTTACAATTTTAGTAGCAAAATTAATTTTCCTTTTTGGCAGTTACGAACTTTGACAAATTATTTATTTCTAAGGCGGTACGAAATTCGCCGGGTCACCTAGTGTTTGATAACAATCAAAAACAGCTCCTAATAAACGCCCTCTCAGCCGCCGAATTTTCCCCAAAATCTAATCAGCTCCAGGAGAAATGAAAACGAGCTTAAATACAAGATTTTAACTACGTAGGTAGTTTCGTTCTGGAGTTGCCATGTCATACATACATACAGACGTGCGCACACAGAGCACGCGTACGGCCCTTATTCTTGTGTTCTACATAAACCTTCACGGTGAAACAATAAAAGATAAACTATATTAATCTGGAACAAATTAGTTTCCTGGTGTTTTTACAACATGAATTTTGTATTTAAGTCTTGGGTTGTGATAAGTAACTTAACACGATTTTATTTTAAAATTTAAACACTTCTAGTGTTAACTTAGGAGGAGTCATTGTAAGTCCGTCTTGTTATAGCCCAGTAACAACTATTAAAAATATTAGAAGCTGTGACCTATATAGAGATGGAAAGTAACATAAGATTTTAAGAAGAGTTTAAGTTTTGTTGTCTAAATGTAAGACAAGGAATGTTTGTAACGTAATACTTGAAAAGTTTAACAAATGTTTCATTATCCTCATCTTTATCTGAAACTTAGTAACTGATTCTGACGAAATTACTTGGATTAAATATAAAACAACTTTTAAGTCACAGACAGAATTATACTAGCTTTTTTATTATAAAACTTGCGCAAAGAAACATTAAGGAATTATGGTATATAAATTAAAGGGATTTAATTTCTTTTATACATACACCACGAAATCGCTCACAAAACAAAGGTTTCAGCTTATTATAGAACGATCGTTATTATTTTCTGTCAGTGCAGTCTTTTTACTATATATTAAACCATGTATTATGATTGTTTGTACTAACTAATTCCACAACATGAAATATACAACCAACATGAATATGCTGTGTTGTGTGTGCAAATTCTAAATTATGTCCAAAACCTAAAATATACAGGGTGTCTCTAAAGGTCCTGTACAAAATACTAGGACAAATTCCTGAGACTAAAATAATAATACAGGGTGTCAGAGTTATTAGTTTTTTTAACTCTTTTGTAAATATCTATCTTAATAATAACAGGATTTGCATGAAATTTGGTACCTAGAGGTTTTCTATGATGGGAAATCCAGATTTGATCATAGTTTTAGTGTATCGTCCAGAAGGCGCCAAAAGCATTTTTAGTCAGAAATTCTTATTCTCTGATATTTTTTCAAAAGAGGTATAACTTGTAGATGTCGCATCGAGCAGCCGTTTCTCTAATAGTCGAATTTAAATGTTTCATTGCGTACTAAAATTCAGCATAGCCCTCCTTCACACTTTATCCAGGCTTAGGACTGATCCAAGAAGTTTGGAGCTTGTTTAAGAACCAACCGGCCATCAACAACAGAACTTTACACAACAAAATGACTACATAAGAATGTAAGAATAAACTGGCAAGCAACAACAGGAGTAGCATACTAAGTCAATAACAAACGACCAAAACAGCAAACTTTTACTAAATTATAAATTGTTCAATTAAACTCTAAGTAAACGATGAAAGTGACCCCCGTTTTCATAAACACGAAGATTAATTCTACAGAGACAATTGAACGGGACCCAACCCATCATCTCTGCATCTAACCGTAAAATGTTTACTGTACTGTTAAAGTTCTGTTAACTGTATTGTAACGAATCTTTTACGTTCTTTGGTCATTTAGTTGTAAAATATAAGAAAAAAAAAGGGTTTTTGATAATTAATGGTTTATAAGTTGTGGTAGGCAACTTAATTTGCATTTTGGTGTAACTTAAGTTGCATATTTTCTTAAAGGTTTACACTTCCATATAGTGGAATTAAATTTCTGCACATATTTTTCGCGCATCTTGATATCACCTGATCTAATTAGCGTCCTTTTCAGCATTACTTGATGTATTCTGTTTTGAACAGGAAGCCATCTTTGGTGAAATTTGTGAAAAGTGCCATTGATTTAATGGCACTTTTACACTTTTCCTACTTTTGGTACTTTTATACTTTTACTACTTTTACCACTTTTAGCATTTTTCATTCTTACGATTACGTTTTTGCATTTAATGCAGATCTAAATTTAGATCACATTTTTTATTTGAACTTTCAAGAGCATGCAACAAATACTGGACTGTTCAAATTTCAATGAAGATAAATTTGTAAGAAGTTATTTCAACTTTGATATACTTTACAACGTACAGCAATGAAATTACGATATATTGCGCAACATTGATACGAAGATTACATCATCTTTAGTTAACATTACCGCATTCCTTTTTGATACCAGAGGTTATCAAAAAGTTGTACATAAATTTTTAAACTGGTATTTATACCCTGATTTCTTAGTATAAGGATATTTTTAAGATTTATTTTATATGCTTAATAAACGTAGTTTGTATATTTTTTATTTTGACATTTTGGTGAATTTTTTATTGTATCCTCGGTTTAGTTATTCCGAGCATTATCAAAAAATAACTTGGCGTCCGAGGTAATTTTTATTATTGTTGCATTGAAGTTACTATATTGATGTTAAGTGGAAATAACTAAGCAGAAATTTGTGGTAATTGATCTAATCAAAAAGCATGAACAGGCCTGCTTTAATCTACCTTCTGAGCCAACGGCATTATCTTTTAATGAATGGTATGAATCTCTAGTTATTTTAACAATTTGTATAGAGAATGCTTTAAAACATTGATTTATACCTTTTTAAATTTTACACTATTTATTACAATTATTATACCTGGCGCTTTTAAACCATATTTACAGTATTCTTAGAAACGCCGTTCCAAACCAATGTCTGGTGCTCAGACTCGGATCTTCTTCAACTCGTTCTAAATTCCTTCCCCAACCTCTGCTGTTCTAATAGTACGATCCCGTCCATAATCAACCGTAGCAGGAGCAGAACCACCGGTTGCTCGAAGACGCCTTTCAACAGCTGCAAATGTTTGATGGTTTGGAGCGCGCCTATTTGTAAATCTTTCTTGGTATACTTTGGTCGGTTCCCGACAATCACCTTGGCGATAACTATAAACTAATATCGTATCAGGTATTTCTGCGTTAGTATAGAGTACGGCCATAGCAAAAAATTGAAGAAGGAAATTAAAATTATAATAAAGATTTGTTAGACTTGTAGTGTCTCCAGGTACCCTATCTTAAAAAGTGTAATTTGAACTTATTCGCAATAATGCAAATTCAAGAACAAAATAATCGTTAAGGGATGTATCTTGACTTTACCGACAATAATGATACCATTACCCAAACTGATTGCTTACCTTACATTGAGTTTCCTGGCAATAATTAAAACGTTAGAATTTATTAGAATTCTGATATTTAATTACCCACAAACTTGGTCAAAATAATTGGCGTCTAGTGGTAGCAAAGCTGTGTTATTTGAATTAGAGGCAGGAAAACGATGAAACTGGTCAAATTAGAATTAACGAGCTTTGCGCAATGTTGGTTCAACCCCTTAATTTACTAAGTTGGGAAAGAACCACAAAGAAAACCCACTTTATTCATAAATAAGTAATTGCACAAGTATACTAATAAATCAAATAATAAAAAAAACAATGCAGGGGTATCAATATATAACAAAACACCATTAGATCAGGTTAAAGTGCATACAACATTATAAAATTAAGTAACAGACCAACAAAATCAAAAGCAATTAACTAACTACACATAAACACAATAAAAAACAAACACAATTGTGTCATAAATTAATCAGAATAAAAATTGTAATCCCCAAACATGTGGCCCTATACAACCAATCATGCCGGTCTGTAAGTAAATAAGAAAATAATAATGCAGACTACGGTACATATAAAATATAACGAACAGTAACATTAAACAGGTAGTAATAAGATAAGTGCAATGCAGCTTATCTACACTAAGACAAGAACAAAAAATAGGCAAGGAATTTACACATACACAATTGTGTTGTTAATTAAACCACAAAAATACATCCGTACAATTACAATAAATTACGTATAAAGATAAATTAGTTCGTCGACAAGCAATTCTAAATAAGCCGACTGATTCAAAACCAAGAAAACTCATTAAAACAAAGCCTTGCAAGGGTACCGTGTAAATAAATCATAACAAAGGGATCGGTACACAATCTTGAGTGGCTGCGTTAGAAAATACAGCGTACTTTTCTCAGCTTCACATTCATCTATACAAAACAATAAGTTTAACAGTAAAGCTGGAATGAGCAGTTTTTACGGTCATCTGGACCCGTGTCTGTAAACCCCGGTATTGTTTATAACAATTTACCCGTGATCTATCGTGCCACGTTTGCCCACGCCCACCTCTACACAAAATATTAATAAACAATGCCAAGTCATACTAACAATGAGGGGCACGGTACCGTCCAAAGCGGACTCCTTTTATTTTAATAAATTCAACTTAATAAGCCTGCGTGCGTAATTAGATACTTCTTGCAATACAATGATTGATGTTTAAGACGTTACATAGGCTTGTTGAATTGTTTGCTGCGAACTATGATCTACATTCAATTACCTATTAGTATTAGTTTTTTAAATATGCATTCGTCCGTAACAAACCTTATCGGTCTCGAATTTCCTAGTACCAAACAAAGATGTCTTTTGATTTGTGGTATGTTCCGACGTAATTAATTATTAAACTAGTGACGTTTTACATCAATAATGTGCGTGTAAAAGTTTTTAACGATTTGTTACACCCCTTAGGTAAAGGCGGACACCTGTTTCTATCCTAGCATGTGTTTTCTTTTCTATTCATCCCTTAGTACGCATATTCAAATATTTCCTGGATAAAACAAAATATCACGGAAAACATTATCAAATCACGACTTATCAAGATATTCAAACCAATTCATTATGTTTCCTTTCGCGGTAACAATTGCGATTTGAAAAATGTTTATTACAGTAATACAATTTTTTCGGTCCGCTACCTAGGGACTGAATTGTTTAACAATACTCCTTTGTAACTAATGACAATGCTTAATAATGTTTAGTCGTTGCTATGATGAATTTTAGTACGCAATGAAACACTTAAATTCGATTATTACAGAAACAGCTATTCGAAGCGACATCTACAAGGTATTGAAGAAAACATATCAGGGAATAAGAATTTCTGACTATAAATTTGATGTACCGAGGGAGAAGAAAGTTATGTAGCTTTAAATGAAGACAAAGCGCTGCTGGTGCGCCCTCTCAAAGTTACATCAAAACAATGATCAGATCTGGATTTCTCATCATAGAAAACCTGCAGGTACCAAATTTTATGCAAAACTTGTTATTAAGATAGATATTTAAAAAAGAGTTAAAAAAACAATAACGTTGACACCCTGTATTACGGCAACTATCAACCTTTGGACTAAGGTAAATTGGGATAGATCCTCATATTTTGGTCTCAGGAATTTGCCCGTGTATTTTGTGCTAACCTATTTAGAGACACCCTGTACAGGTTTACACGACAACCCGCTTAAAGAACACAAATCGAAGAAAATAGTAAATAATATATGCTATAAAGAAAATGTACAGAAGATTTAGATGGAAATTATAACGACGGCACGCACGCACGCTCACACGCACGCACACGCACACGTTCACGCACACGCACACGCACACGCACACGCACACGCACACGCACACGCACACGCACACGCCACACGCACACGCACGACACGACACGCACGCACACACGCACACACGCACACACGCACACGCACCACGCACACGCAACACACGCACACACGCACACACGCACACGCACACGCACACACACGCACACACGCACACACGCACACACCACGCACACGCACACACGCACACACGCACGCACACACGCACACCACACACGCACACACGCACACGCACACACGCCACACACGCACACCAGCACACGCACACCGCACACACGCACGCACACGCACAACACAGCACACGCACAGCACCGCACACGCACCAACGCACGACCCGCACAGCACGCACACGCACACACGCACACGCACACGCACACGCACGCACACACACACACGCACACGCAACACACACACGCACACGCACGCACACGCACACGCACGCACAGCACGCACACGCACACGCACACGCACACGCACACGCACACGCACACGCAGCACGCAACGCACCACAGCACCACGCACAACGCACACGCACACACGCACGACACGACACACGCACACGCACACGCACACGCAACGACACACGCAACACGCACCACACACGACACGACACACGCACACGCACACGCACACCACGCACCACACGCACACCACACGCACACGACACGCACGCACGCACACACGCACACACACGCACACGCACAACGCACACGCACAGCACACACGCACACGACACACGACACACGCACACCACGCACACCCACACACGCCACACGCACACGCACACACGCACACACCACACACCACACAGCACACGACACCACCACCACATGCACAGCACACACACGCACACGACACACACGCACACGCACACAGCACACACAGCACAGCACACGCACACGCACACGCACACGCACACGCACACGCACGCACACGCCACACACGCACCGCACACGCACACCACGCACAGACACGCACGCACACGCACACGCACACGCACACGCACACACGCACACACGCACACGCACACACGCACACGCACACGCCACACCACACACGCACACACGCACACGCACACGCACGCGCACGCACACGCACACGCACACGCACCGCACACGCACACGCACACGCACACGCACACGCACACGCACACGACACACACGCACACGCACACGCACACGCACACGCACACGCACACGCACACGCACACCACGACACACGCACACGCACACACGCACAGCACAAGCACACGACACGCACGCACGCACACACGCACACGCACACACGCACACGCACACACGCACGCACACGCACGCACACGCACACCACACGCCACACGCACACGCACACGCGCACACACACACGCACACACGCACAGCACACGCACACGCACACACGCACACGACACACGCACACGCACCACGCACCACACACACACGCACACCACGCACACGCACACGCACAGCACACGCACACGCACCACGCACGCCCACGCACACGCACACGAACATACGCACACACGCACCGCACGCACGCACACGCACATACCACACACGCACACACGCACCACGCCACACGCGCACACGCGCACACGCACACACGCACACACACACACGCACACGCAGCGCAGACGCACACCCACACAGCACACCACACGCTACGCACACACACGCACACAGCGCACACCGCACACGCACACACGCACACACGCACACGCGCACCACACGCACACGCACACACGCACACACACCACACGCACACACGCACAGACGCACACACGCACACGCACACGCACACGCACACGACCCGCACACGACACGCACACGCACACGCACACACACACGCACACGCACACGCACACGCACAGGCACAGGCACACGCACACGCACACGCAGACGCAGACGCACACGCCCATACACAAGCTCACGCATGCACACACGCACACACGCACATACGCACACACGCACACACGCACACACGCATACACGCACACACGCATACACGCACACGCGCACTCACACACACACACACACACACACACACACACACACGGTTTTGCGTATAATGAAACTAAAATATCCATTTGATGTTGTTTCATTTATGTTTCGTAATTAATTGTCTTTTTATATAACTCAAAATTGTCCTTTATCAGTTATCTGCATAGTTAAATTTGTTAGACATATATGCACCGTCACACGCAATTCATCTTATATAGACCAACTGCCTACAGTTTAGATTGAAGGATATAAATTTACATAAAAGTGATTGCAAATTAGTAAAGGAATTAGGGAACTGTTCTGGAAATTATCGAAACCTATGGTGAAAATTTGACTTTAAATTAAAAAAGACAGATCAAACAGAAAAAGAAAACAGAAAACAAGTATCTGCGTTATGAACACAGCATTCGTTGATGTCAATACATAATGCAGTTGTCAAAAGTTACACAGTTTAGATGTAAGAAAAACTATTCTCCAATTGATTACATTTATTAACCGTTACTGTAGATATGTAGATGTGACTGGAATATTAGTTGAGTTGAACAGCAGCACAGTTTTTGATTTGATAGTGCTACGTTTTATCAAAACAAAAACTGTGGAAACAGGCCGATCAACTCAACTAATATAAGACGAGAGTTAAGAGCGCTTATCATACTGACTGAATAATACATGTAACTACACATCTGTAGTGTTTTCATAGCTATTTATTTGTCTAGATTCTTGTTTTTTTAAGACTATACTATTTTACTATACAATTGGATATTCTATCATCTTTATTGTATGATCAGATCTTCCTATTTGTTAATTAGGTTTGCTAACAACGGGAATTTTAACGATAGTGATTCTGATCTTCAGTACATACTTCGGAAATCAATGAATTTAAACGATTGTGTGACAACAATAAGTCATTATTAAATTAAAAAAAAAACGTGGCACTCGATTCCGGTGGGTCAAGACTGAAACCCTCTGTGGAAGGTAAAAGATATTCCAGTAGGTAAAAAAACAACTGTGAGAAGACTTGATTGCGTGATGGGTATTGAAGGAATAGCACGCCTTTCTAGAAACCGAAACAAAGAAAGATTTAAAACAGATTTAGTTGACGCTACGAATTTTGAAAAGATAACCAAGAGTAAAGGATAGTTGAGAGAGATAACAATAAATAATAAACAATACTCCAAAATTTTAGATTTTTGGATAAATTCAGCGTTGGAGAGGGTCAGTTTTTGGTTTTTTCAAATATTTATGAAACAGCTGCATATTTAAAATATATAAGAATACTGGCATATCGATGTTAAATTCATAAATTAATTATGGTTTTACAATTTTTTGATACGGCGCGTAATTTAGCGTCAAAAAAATCCCTAAAGTGAAATTTAAAGGTTTGTTCAAATTTTTGCAATATAAGAGGAATGACTAATTTTACAAGAAAATGTATAAACATATACATGACACGATTTTTACATTACTTTTCTTTATAACGGTTCTTAATTAGAAACCAAATAAGGCTTAAAAATTAAGAAAATTGAAAATGGTTCAACTAATTATCTGTATTTTTATTGAAGCGAGCTTTGGCATTTTCTTCAAGTTATTATATTATATATATATATATATATATATATATATATATATATATATATTGTAATGTCTTCTTATAAATTTGTGAGGAATAATATAATTTAGTATTTAGTTTATTTTTAAATTTTAATATGTTGATAATTATGATTGGAGTAATATTAATTGTTGTAAAATTTTAATATCTGAATGTAATTTGCTATTGACGCATGCGTTGTAATGAAATTAATTGAAATTAACAACTGTCAAAGATGTCAAATAAATAATTTAGAAAATTAATGTTTAGATCAAAATGAGAATTTAGAAAAAGAAAAGAAATTAATACCTTTACAGGTGTTTACACAAGTAAATATTTAAAATTCTTAACCAAAAACATATATGTAACAAATATAAATTGCAGGAAATTTATCACAATAAGTAGGATTATTAAGATTTGACTCACATATACTGTCCTCACGGTTGATTGATGTCTTCGGATACTCCAGTTGGATGTAGGCAATGTCCACTTGATTACGGTAGTTACTATCACCCAATACTGCTAACTCGAATCTCGGTTGTCGAAGACACCAACTTCCAAACTTAAAGATGTTTTCTCCAAAATCGGCAAACTCCAACCACTTATTTAATTTCGGTAACTTTTTATTTAAATAATTTTAAAGCTTAATGAGTGATATCGTTTTAAAAATATGTTTAAATATCCAAAATTTTGTTGATAACACTTTTATTTTTAGCCACCGATAAAAATTTTGTTTAAAAGAAATTGTCCGAAGAAATAAAACAGCATTAACCAAATAAAATGGATTTTAATTTGGTATGAACGGAATTAATTTAAGTTGTATAACACTAAAGCAAATCTTTACAAAATCGTAACACAAATTAACACGAACAAAAATATTTTTCAAAAACGACAGGTATCGGAGACCGAATTATTTATTTCTAACCGTCGAATATAAAAACAAGTGCTCTCGAACGTAATCTTCGTTAAGTATAACTTCTTGACGAATTTAAATTAGGTTATGAACTTACTTTTAAACACAAATTTCACAACACTGTTTTAACCTTTTACACTTTTGATCAAATTCTAGAGAGAGTGATTTCCTGAGCGCTTGCTTTTATATGTTTCTGGTTGTTACCAAAAATTCATTTTTTTTACAGCCATATTGCAAAAGTAACCATGGCTATGATTGGTGGATCAAAATTACAAATTGGACTCAAATGGAAATTTGGCCGTAACTTTCTTATGCATAATCGGAATTGAAAATTAAAAACGGAAATGAAAACTACGTAAAATTTTGAACAAAAAGACACCTAACAAGCTATAATTCCTAACATTAATATACGAAGTAACCTAATCTAACATAAATAAGCTTATAACTATTTACACTTATAAGCTATACTAAAACTAATTGCAAAAATGGAATTCTGAGAACATTCTACATAAGAATATATACTTTTTGTGCTAGAAATATTTAATTTAAAGCAATTTTTAGCTTTTGTGATTTTATCTAAAATTCACCTCAGATTTAACATAATTTTGCGGAGAAAAGCGCTGTATCCTTATAAAAACTGTGTCATATTAAGAAAGAACATTTACTATTTGCTTTAAGAGCAAAATCTAAGTCTAATAATGTGAAAAAAGTATAAAATTATGTAAAAAAACTAAAAATTACAACCTAACCAAACTTAAATCTAAAAATGAAAATAATTTATATTTAAAAATGTTTTCAACACTTAAAATGTTATGTTTAAGGTTTGTACTTATTGTCTTTATTATTCTCACTAATTATTTGCAATGCATATTGTTATATAATGTTGCATTGAAAAAGTTTCATCGTCTAACACTCTTATTAAATGTTTCACTATATAAATGTATGGCACTATAAATGTCTGTATGCCATAATGTTCTAAATGTTGTTCTTAATATTAATCTTGTATCATAATTTTTGTCACTAATTCGCTTCCAAAAATATGTGCGAAAAATGTCTAAACTGTCCATATTATAACCCTTTCATTAAATTTTTGTATTTCCTGCATTCAAAAACTAAACATACACTATCCCTAACATTATCCTAACTATATGGTTCATGTTTAAACACCTGTAAAGTGTCCACTTGCCAAATTACCTTTGAAAAATTGACTTTTATTGCAATAATTGCAATACTAAAATGACTTTACGAAAATGGTTATATTTAACATTCTTGACAATTTTGTTAGCAGCAAATTGCTTTTTATGATAAAACCAAACTAAGCAAATGATATTCAGACTAATTTACACCAAATAAATTTATTTTAATCACATCGTGAACCAGATTTATATAAAATATTGTCTCGCACTTGTATCGAGCTAGATTCACCCCTTTTTATTACCCAAATGTTATGTAAGCTGTCCGATACTTCTATTACCTCTTTCTGAACATCTCAATATATATATATATATATATATATATATATATATATATATATATATATATATAATATATATATATATATATATATATATATATATATATATATATATATATATATATATAAGATATAAGATAAGTTTATTGAATGCAGTCTTATATTCATTATCAGTCAAGATTACCCATTTACTTATATATATATATATATAACAAACATATCTTATATACATATATATATATATATATATATATATATATATATATATATATATATATATATCTTAATGAGATGCATTATTTCATTTCTTTTAATTTCCACTATTTTCGAAGGTATATTGTTTCACACCAGATATTTTTATTGATAAGTTACGTTAACGTAGAAGCACATACGTCAATGAAATTCAATAATAGAAAAATGGCAACACAAAAAAAAGCTAAAATATTAAGTATTGGTCTATGTCCAGCTTAATGATATCCTCTTTCATTAATTCACACAAACAAATTTATGTATTTAAATGCGAAAGTTGACCACCAAAATTTTCGGCCAAGAGATCCATTCGTTAGTGAGATCGTCCAAGTGCGAATCATATTCAACACCAAGAGATCTCCCCTATAGCTCTTTATATTAGTGTGGACTCAATGTGTTCATTGTTTCAACTCGTTTACACTTCCAGCTATTGGTATTTCAAACTTGTACCAATCCAATTTGATTCGCAAAAACGCTTCAAAAAAACAACTCCATTAGCAGTTCACTGTAATTAATAATTCCTAATAGTTCCAATATACACACGTGTTATGGTATACACACGTGTTCATATTTAAATAATTTCTAGAAGGTCAAAGTTCTACCTTCCTTTATCATAAATATCATGTTAATCGTACAGCCACACATAAACATGTCTTTATTCTCTTTGTACTTAACTGCGTGCGACTACTCCTTTATTTATCTGTACAACATATTCAACATTTATTATTATAAATCTAAAGTGTTCTTACCAAATCTAAAACATCTACACAATTGTTTGGAAACCATACACAATTTTATTTAAACGATCCCTTACAAGTTAAGTAGTTTAGCCTTTTCAACTACCGTATGTAATAATTTATGGTAGATCTGTTTAAGCAATTTTTAAGCGAGCGCGTTATTCAGATATCCTCTCAAGACTCATCACTATGTATCGGAAGATCCATAGCTTCTTCCATCTAGTCCGTATAAAACCGAGCTGGTCAGTGGAACACGATTTGCTTAGCATTCGAGAGGTAATGTGTTCGATTCCCGTTACCGTCTACCCTGTACGAGGTTCTTTAAGAGACTTGTCATCATACGGGTATAACGGCATGATCACTGTACGGTTATTTAGGCAAATGGTAGTAACTTGCTTAGAAGCCTAATTCCGTTCTTCCGATCCTATTCTAACCGCACCCATCCTTAGTACCACCATGCATACACAATTAACGTATGTACGTATGCTGAGAATCTATCACTGTGGCTGAAGGAACTCGGAAACCTCAAGCACAGTCTACCCTTCCCCTTGGGGAGAGAATGTGTTACGGGAGAAAATGGCAGTTGAATCAAAAGTAACAGATAAGGAAGGGGTCGGTAGCTCACTAGAATAAAGGGCGCGGGTGTGTTATTAATTTTGCGATTAGGATAGCTCGTAATACATAAGACACAATAAGGGTGAGTAATAAATCATATGGGCACCAGTTTATTTAGAATCGACAATATCGGGGTCTAAATACCTAAATGCGAGTATTTCACAGTTAAGTTCAAAGAAAGAAAAAACTTACCTTACTTCGCATAACCAGGTGAATCAGTAAATTAAAAGCCTAGATTCGGCGTTTCCTGTAAAAATTCAAAATATTTTCATGTAATCAGAATAAAATGATGTGCTAATAGACCAGCTGGCGGTCACCAATCTTGTTTACTCTACTTTTACGTTACGCTAAATCATAATGAAACTTTATAGCTTAAAATAGAAATAAAAAAAACAAAAAATAGCAAATAATCTAATAGAGAAAACTCTCACAAATTACTACGTCAAAAGCTTTCATCAAAATTACAAACAAAACTATATGAATGTTGCCACTGTAAGGTTGTGTAAACCAAAAATTTTCATAAACTTGAACGTAATCGAAATATCTTACCTTTGAATTTAATACACCTAAATAATAACGCTGTGAAAAAGAAATGAAGTCACATGTAATATTACACCCAGTAACGAAATCATACTCTCAAAGTCATTAAATATATTATAATAATAAAAAAAAATAAACAATCGTAGTATAGATACAGTTGTCAAATCACATTAATTTTACTTCCGGAATGGAGTAGGGCGCAATCTTTCTTACGTAAACTTCTAATACTTAAATCGGGATGACTTTTACAAGGTTCAAATTCTCAAAATCATCTATCTTAATTACCTTAATTTCAATTCACATCTTAAAGGAATAATGATGACGTGGAAAATATAAATTTGACAAATTTTCGTAATATGAATTTTGGTATACAGTATAAAGAATAAAATAAAAATAACACACAGTATATAATGTTACGATACACGGATGAATACACTTTTATTGGATTATTTCACTCGCCTGAAGGGCTTTTATACAAAACCATACACAGAAGGAAGTGTATTTCCGCCTAAACAAATACAAATAAAACCACTTTATTAAAATTAAAATTAAAATTATCACTTTAAACTACCCCTTTCCTTTTCACAGCGGTCAGGCAATACACGAGTATTGACCCTTTTGGTGAATACCAATAACTTCTGAGACGGCTCCCAGTACGGTAACTTCACAGTCTTCAAATTTCAACGATCCGTCTATTTTCAAATTATATTTACACAAATTTAGTGGTGAAAATATTTAAGTTAAAAACGTTCTTTGCCCTTTATATACACAAAATTTATTATAAACACTCATCCTCTTCAATGGACACGAAAATGTCACTTCTGAGCAACGGAAAACAGTACAAAAAAGGACCCCGGCATGACTGAATTCTCTTTAAGATCCACACACAAGGTGAACGGTAAAGCTTCCTTATGATAGCTTCAAATAACCCCGTAGAACGTAAGTAAATTCAGGGTACCCTAAGATCAAATCACACGCTCAGCGTTCAACCTCCTTCTTCTACAACCTAGCTTCGACTGAATAACCGAAAATCAAAACTCCCCTTTCCCCCACAAGATCATCGTGGTATAACGAATATTCCATACTAAAATTGAATAGTGGACATTTACCAGGTAAATCTTACTATCCAGGATTGAGACAAATATACATCCTGTTTTTTAATAAGAATTCCTGTTACTCAAACAAATTTTCTATACTCTCCAACAAACAACTCAATACATAAGCGAATTGGTATACAGGAAAAAAATGCATAACCATTTGAACGCGACTAAACGTTTCGTTATCAACCACGATAAACAAATATATACCCATACATATTCTTTCTTAAAAACTCTTTTCAACCATCGAAACTGGGATAACAAACTTTAAAGTAACAATTCCCGGTAACAACGTTTTAATTTAAAATTCTACATATATAATTTTAAATCTCCTAATATTCAAAAAAAATCTACGGCAAATTTAACCAAACGTGACAAATGAAACCCGTTGTCTTTCCCTTTTCCTTTCCTCATATGCAGCTTACCTTATTAAAAAGACGTGTTTTCTCTTAAATTTAAATTCTAACCAACCAAAGAAATAATATCAAACGACATTTTATATCAGAGTAAGTGGATTTGTACGTAAGTTCTTTGGCAGATTTAGGTTATGTTAAATTATAATCTATTTGTGTACCGGCTACTTTAATTCTCCAATACGCAAGACTGGACCATAACAACAATACTGAACGCAACAGCGATAAGAGCCGACAATCGCGTACATGAACGTACAAATAACCGCCACCTCGTCCTACTTGACCTTATATTCCTTAAAACTATTAACAAATATCCCTAGCTCTGAAAACGTTTGACTTAATAAGTATTTCAACAACTTTGCATTTACCAAATATCACCAAAGAACACTGATTTTAACCATAAAGCGACGTTCATGCCATCTAACTCTAATTACTATAAGTTCCCTACACTTTAACGAGGATTATCGTAATAAACCCAAGCCCAATAACATCGATCTAATATTTAAGAATTGTGAAAGCGTGCATTGATGTGTTCCAAAGACGCAAATTAAAAAAAATTATATATTACTTAATTTAGGGCGATTAAAATTTCCGCAAAACTTTTCATACAATACGTTTGTTTCTTTCTATAAAAGTACTTAAGTTATATGCCTACAAATGTGATCCACGGAAATTCCTTTAATAATAAAAACCGGTAACTGTACGGGAACACCAGTTCCGTGCGTAACACCTTTACATTATTTTTCATTTCAAAATGATCCATTACATTCAGTACATGTTCAAATATCGTTAATAATGACGTTATATATACACTACGCTAAATATAAGTGGTGTAACACTTAAAAAAATACTTAAAGTTTACACGACTCTAAAGACACGTTTCATATATAATATGATACAAAAGTAAGAAACTATAGTCTTCATATCTTTACAATCATAACATCTTATACATGCCACCAACTGTTTCGGTCCTCAACAACTGAAATCAAATACCACGTTTTTTGTCTGAATTTATTACATATGTCTCACACAATTAGTAAATTCACTTATTGGCGAAATGTATTGAAGATCAGAATTATTAATAAGACGCGTATTTTAAGAAACAAGAAGACGCTTCTAGATACAATAAAGATATTAGATGACCCAAGAGTGGTCGATGAGTTACGTCATGAACTCTGGGCTCATATCAAAAGGTTATATAGATACTTACTTTTCTACTTTCCTTTTTGTCAGAAATACATTACAATTAGGTAATACCATTGGAACAAATTACAGTTGGTTATAATCAACATGACACGGTTAATCACTATCTTTTTCATAATTTTTCTTATTGAACACCGATAACCTTTTTTTTTTAATCGGAATTATGTGATGTTTTTAATATCACAGAATATGAATTACATGATAATGATTTAGTAAGACAGTAGTACTGTAACAATTGTAGATAAAATTTACATAACGATTTTAGACTAATTATCCATACTCCTGTGAATGTTCATTTTTTAAGGAATTTACTGTAGTAAACAACATTATGGTATATCCAACAAGAGAGAATAGGTTCAATACCCGTTATTTATCAAATCGGTCCTTTTCAGAACCACAGAAATTTTGAAAGAAATTAAAGTTTTCATAGCCTACTTATTAATTTTAAGCGTACGATTTGTTGATACCTCACTGCTGTTATTTTACCACATTTTTTTCCTTATTTTTGGTTCTATAAGAGCTATTGACAAATTTTTTTTAAATATCCTCTAATAATTTTGCTTCCAATAGCAGTGAAAAAAACATTTGGTGCTATTTGAAATTTTTTTATTCGACCGTTTTGTTCTTTCAACAAATTGCGCCCTGTGTTGGTAGACGAAGATAAGAAATTGTTGTGGTTTTGGATTTGTTCGGTAATATCAAGTATTCCCTTAACACCCAGATCATTCTTGACAAATTCAGGCAACCCGCTTCGAAGTTACACGATTTTTTCATTTAACAAACTTTTACATATTGATCACTCATTACAATAGATATACTTTTTTAAATACATTACTAAGGAAAATTTCCCAAAAAATGGGTATTTAAATTTGAAATAAGTGAAACGCCCTCTGGCAGCAATGGTAGGAAGTTAACAATAATTTCCAGCATTTTGTCTTGGCCACATTTATAATAATTTTTTTTATTTTACTTCTCAATCTCAAATAGTTTCTGAGTTATGACGGGTCGCCTTTCTTAGTTGTACACCTGGTACAATAAGAACAACGCAACTGGAATTTTTCAAATTACAGGTGGTGTCACGTGGTTGTTTATTTTGTCAAATAAATGCCGTTAGCTTCGAAATTATAAATTATTCGTTAGTACCGTACATCTGAAATGTAGTATAAGTTCATGCAATTGGACTTGATAACGCATAAATTTTTAGGAAGCTTTCGATTCTAATCTTTTATTTTGTCATTTACGTATTTGGAAAGTATTCGAATTTTTTTTAAAATGGTAATCTCCTCTCCTCTCCCTCTCCCTCTCCCTCTCCTCTCCCTCTCCTCTCCTCTCCTCTCCTCTCCTCTCTCCCTCTCCTCTCCCTCTCCCTCTCTCCTCTCCCTCTCCTCTCCTCCTCTCCCTCTCCCTCTCCCTCCCTCCCTCCCTCTCCCTCTCCCTCTCCCTCTCCTCCTCTCCTCTCCTCTCCCTCTCCTCTCCTCTCCCTCTCCCTCTCCTCTCCCTCTCCCTCTCCTCTCCTCTCCTCTCCTCTCCCTCTCCTCTCCCTCTCCTCTCCCTCTCCTCTCTCCCTCTCCCTCTCCCTCTCCTCTCCTCCCTCTCCCTCTCCTCTCTCCTCTCCTCTCCCTCTCCTCTCTCCCTCTATCTCTCCTCCATATGTATGTGTGCGTGTACGTATGTTCATGTGTGCGTTCGTGCGTGTGCGTGCGTGCGTGTGTGTTTGTGTTGTGTGTGTGGGTGCGTGCGTGCGTGCATGTGTTCGTGCGTGCGTGCGTCCGTCCGTCCGTGCTTACGTGCACATGTGCGTGCGTGCCTCCGTCAGTGTTCAATACTGTTGATTGGTTTACATCAATTCTACACAAGGGGTAGATATTTTGTGTATGGTTTATTTGTAGGATTTTCTTTACTTGTGTAACCACTAGTCTCCAGATGTCTTGAGTATGTGGGCATAAAAATATCATGTATACCACATCACAGTTTGGTTTCCGGCAAAATTGGCATGAATCTAGTTTCCTTAGGTTTGCGCACCTCAATTAAAATGGATTTGCCAATAGGTTCTTTGCTAACCTCCAAGCACTTTCATAATTTTCTGCATCAAATTTCTCACCGAAGATTAGTTTTATTCTTATATAATGTTCTTGAACGTCATTCTTTACTACCGAACAGGTTATTTGCAATTGTGCTTCTATTGCTTTCTCCTGTAACCATGAATTATTTATTCTTAAGTCAGTTCGTCAAGAAAATTGGTAGGATTGCCGCAGTAGATAATCTCGACTCTATTGTTGGAATCATAAGTGGACCAAAATTACCCAAGATCACATCAACACTTTGTACAGTTTTTATTACTCGAAAAATTTAAGCTCGATAGTTGGCGTTTTTTTGGTGTTTTACTATTCAGAAGCATCCACTGCCACGTTAAACCTAAAGAATCTGCTTGCATTAGGTTTATGTTTACAATGCTTCTTTTCTTTATCGTTAAGAATCCTTTGTGCCAGCATGATTCGGAAAGTTTTGATTTTAGATGGTATGTGAACCAAACCCAAACCTCTGTAACAAACAGGAACTTTGCAAATACAGTTGTTGCTGCACGGAAATTGGAAGACAGTGCAGAATGTGCCACAACTTTGGTGAGATGTATTGGTTGACTACCGTTCTTCGGCCTAACATCTATAAAGATGGCAACTTCCATTTCCATTTCTCCATTGAGGCATCAACCGCTTGGACTAAATCCGTGAATGCTTCATTGGAGTCTTGCTTCTGGTCATTAGAAAAATAAATTCCTAACACTCGTGTTTTTGGAGACCAAGTGATTCCAAGTGCAGTTCCTTTCTTCTCTTTCCAACTACCACACCAAAACCTTTACACTTAGCTAAATTAAGTTTTGATCCAGATTGTTCCGCGTATTTGGTATAACAGTTTAAAGTCTTCACTTCTTGCGTTGAAAACCGGCAGATCATCCCCGTACGGACTTACGGTTATCTTAATAGGTGTGGGCAATTTTGTTACAGTAAATCCTACGAGGAAATGTCTGGATAAGGCTAAAAAAGGTTCGATCGCGATGGTAACTAAAGGACCTAACCATAGATATACCTGTCTAAATCCACGCTCAAACTCAACCGCTCCTGTTAGCAGTGAACCCTATCTCACATGACTCATAGCATTTGTTTACAACAGTTTTATGGCATTGATAAAGTCGTTTCCAAAATGCATAACCTTTGGCACATGAAACAAATATTTGTGACAAATTTTATCGAACGCTGCTTTTTGATCGAGACTAATTAGTAGACACCAAAGAAATAGGGCGCCAGTTATCTATGTTCAATAGATCACCTTTCTTCAGTAAAAGAGCTATTGCCGCTTTTCTTACTGATGGAGGAAGTTGTTCATTTTCGGAGGCTTGGTGTAACATAGTAAAATAATTGTATTTTAATTTATCCCAAAACTTCAGATAAAATTGCACCGTTAAACCATCCATTCCAGGGGCGGTATTTTTATTAAGCGAGGCCGTAGAAACATAGAAGCGGTTGTGGACCACTTCAAGGTCACTCGCCATTTGGTGGTGAGAACTGAAAGCTTTTGGAGCTCTTTGAAGGTAAAACTTTTGGCGGAAATTTAAATTTTTGGAGCGAAAAATGTAAAGCTAAAAATAGAAATTGTAAGATCATCATATCTTAGAAATCTAAAAATAGAATTTTCAAGGTCCAAGATCATTGACCTGTGGTACATTTGTTATAAATCCAGAAGTAAGTAAATTTAGTCAAGGTCAATAGGTCAACAAAACTAAAAGTAGGTCAAGGCATCATATTACAATTATTAGAAATCTAAAAATAGTTTTCAAGCAAACAAGGAGTAGTTTTCAAGTCAAAAGAGGTTGTTAACCCCGCAGGGGGTATCATATTATATTTCTTAGAAATATTATAATACATGGAAACGAGAAGAGTACTAGGTTGTTGTATATGCCAACAACTAGATCAAGGTTAGATGACTAAATTGAGTCAAGGTCAATGGTCTAAACTAAAAGCAGGTCAAGGTGGGTATTTAACAAGTTGCGATAGGTACTCAAGGAGACATTTTTCTTATACCAACTGCAGCGAGCTGTGCGTGTTGAGATCAATCAGTTAGCAGCTTGAAAACATGGAATTAGCAGGGTTAAACCAAATCATTTATTACAAACCCCTTAAAAATGCGTGCGAGCTCGAGATATCGAGAAAGATAGTGATGGAAACGGATGATTTTAAATGTCCTCAACGCTTTTATAAGTATTTTAAAGAAGAACCACGAATTGAAGAATTTAAAACGCTACTAAATACGACGGATGTGTTCATAAGTAGTTTGGGTGCAGCTGGGAAAACAACAAACATCATATTTTGTTTTCAATAGTGATGATACAACCCCACCATACGTAAATGATGCATGAGCCAATTGAAGATGTTATAAATGCTGAGTATAATATTAATTCACATAACACTGTATGCTTAATGGAAAAATATTGTATTATCATCTTACTGCTTATCTAATGTGTAGCATTTACTAAATAAAGAAAATACTAATAACTATGATTATCACCATTTTCTCATATGCATAAAATGTATATGAACTTGATATTTCAGTTAAAAAATCATTAGCGTCAGACATGCACAAGTTATCATATTACAGTTCTTATGTTAGGCTCTTCAAGGTCCTTAGAAGTAGCAAAATAAGCATTCTTAACCAATGACTCATGTAACTGGCTTTGCGCATCCGTAGGTCAAGGTGAGTATTGTCGGACTTTGTGCATGCTCGGTATTACTCGGCTATTCTCGTGGATTCTACCCATCTATATAAGTTGAAATTTTATAATGACATGTCGCTTCGGCATCATATTTTTCTAAAAAATATACATGTAAAAGCACTGTTTTTTGCACAGTAAAATCGCTTACGTATTTACTATTGTAATTGTGTGTGTAAACCTAAACAGAAAATCAGTTCCTTTTGTATAAATATAGCATGTAGAAATATTCCACGATTGTCTAGTTACATGCAACACGCAAATCAAGGCAGTCAGACAAATATAGAAAAGTAATGGTTGTTATAATTGACGAGCAAGAATTCAAAACAGCAATAAATATATTTACACCTAAGGAACTAGCGATATATAATGTAGAGCAAGTTGCTCATTATGTATTCTAGCCTCCATTTGCATGACACACCTTGGATAGTGAATTTCAAAAACAAGCTAACTGGTTAATTCACAACCACCACTTTACCAAGTGGGAATATGGATATACCTTTCCACACCTATTCCCTCGTATACTTAGTGATTTCATATGACAACAGATGAGGTGTACGGTAAAGAACGAGAGAAAGCCGATTATATTCAAAAATTTATAAAAAAACGTATTACGGTGTTTGAAGAACAACCTACTTTACCCAAACATAATGCATGCTGTTTTTTTCACACAAAACACTTGTCACTGCGCTTTGGCTCATGTATATCATTTATATAAAAAAATTGTAATGAAATTCTTATAAATAAAGATTTATTAACAACGTCTGCATACATATCTTATTTATATGTATTACCTCAGCGCTTTTATGAGTATTTCAAAGAAGAGAATTGAATTGAAGACGCTGCTAAACATACAAATACATACACTCACACACGCACGTACGCACGCACCCACACACACACACTCACACACGCACGCACAAACACCCACGCACGCACGCTCGCACGCACGCACGCACGCACGCACGCACGCACTCACGCACTCACGCACTCACGCACTCACGCACTCACGCACTCACGCACTCACGCACGCACGCACGCACGCACGCACGCACGCACGCACCACGCACACACACACGCACACACACGCACACACGCACACACGCACACACCACACGCACACACACACGACACACGCACACCACACAGCACCACACACGCACACACGCACACCACACACGCACACGCACACACGACACACGCGCACACGAATCCTTTTCCAAATACAGCATAACCGTTGACTATAGGAGGTGCTGAAATAGCATTTTGGCTAAATTAGTCAAGAACTTCAAGAGGTCAAAAATGTATTGGATCTTAAATTCCTAGAAACCGTAAAATAGAATTTTCAGATGGAATCAAATAGATTTATTGACTTGCAGGAATATGATATTACAATCCTTAGAATTCAGTTTTCAAGGTCTTCAGGAATATTATTACAGTTATTAGAAATCAATTATCAAGGTCAAGGTTTATTAACTTGTAGAAGGTATCATATTACGATTCTTAGAAATCTAAACGAGGAATCAGTTCATGGTGATAAGTATAATGTTAATTCACATAACACTGTATGCTTAATGGAATTGTTGTATTATAATCATGCTTATCTAATGCATAGCATTTACTAAATAAAGAAATATTAGTAACCATAATTGTTTTCTTTTTATCTTGATTTAAACTGTCTTGACCATCAGGATCTGGTACTACTGTGCTAACTAAGGCCTGGTCTGTCTCAGAATGAGCTTCCAGACCAGATTTCCCAAATACAATTAGCTGTAATTCTTAGAAATAAGAAAAAAATAATTGAGGTTGTTGAGAGAGAGAGAGAGAGAGAGAGAGAGAGAAGAGAGAGCTGTTATAATACTCTCTTGCTAAACCAGGCAACACTGCACGACCTTGAGATATGACAATACAGTAATTGTGAGACCGCAACCCATGATTCTTCCAAGAACTAATCTTCAATCAGGCGGCTCTAATCAAATTGGCATTTGGACATAGGTAAACGTCTAGGTGGTTAGTCATTAGGTTTATAAATTATAAGTATAAGTAGGTACTACCCTAACCAGGATCTGAATGAGGTAGTTAGATGTTAGGTAGATCCGTTCGGTTTCATGGTCATAAACATGGATGCTGAAGTGAATAATGGTTGCTATAGGAAAAGATTTGATGAATATATAATACCTTAAACTGCTCAGTCTGCTCCGTTGAGCTTTTCTGTGGGAAATAGCTACCGCTTCTGGGAAACGGCTACCTGTTTTTGGGAAACGGGTACCGGTTTTAGGTCTGTTTTGAACTGTTTTTTGGAAAACGGATATCTGGTTTGAGCTGTTTTGGCCTGTTTCTGGAAAAACAGTAACCTGTTTTTGAACTTAAAACTGCTTAATTTTCTTTCTGTTCAGCTCTAAATCTAGTTTTAGGAAAACCTGTACTGGGAGGCTTTTAATAACATGAATTACAGAAAACAAAGTATCCCGATGTAGAAAAAGCGCTTCGCTCCATAAAAGGCTTCCTCGAGTGCGCACGATTCACTAAACTTTCTATTGACATGACGATGAAAGTAATACGCATGATGAGAAGGGATCGTAAAGAAAAAGTATTAACTATTGACGAGCGAAAGAAGAGGTTGATACGGAAAATTAAACGACTAAAACTAGATTTAGAGCTATATGAAATGAATGGAAGAGTGAAGCAGCTTCGAGTTCAAAAAAAAATTGTTGTAGTTTTTAAATGAATTGTACTTAAAATGAATTTTGTATTTCTATTTAATAATGATGAATCAAGCTTGTAATTTTAAAAAGAATTAAAACTAGATTTAGAGCAGTATGAAATGAATAGAACAATGAAGCAGCTTCGAGTTCCAAAAATAAAAAAAATTCTAGTTTTTAAATGAGTTGTACGTACGTAGAATGAATTTTGTGTTTCTATTTAATAATAAATCAAGGTTGTAACATCTTGTAATTTTAAGAAGAATTCAAACTAAATTTAGAGCTGTATGAAATGAATAGAACAATGAAGCAATAGTGAAAGTAGTGTTGCATGTATGATTGGTGCGTACTTTAACAATACTCATGGAATAGAAAGGAAGTATATGTAGGTGTAGAATGTTAGAAATAAAAGTTGAACGACATACGTGCAATCTAATAGAAAGAGACGAAACACAAGCCGACGCGGACTTCCTTTTCCGCAGGCTGTGGTGGGGTAACGGGGAAGGCCTTAGATAAGTCCAAAACATATTGCACTCCTGAAGTTTTTAATTTACGCCTAATTCTCAATTTATAAAACTTTTTTTCAACACGATTGTGTTCTATAAGTGGCAATTTATCCATTTCATGTATACATTTATCAAAATATGAAAAATGGTCCTTAAATTAACCAATTCAATTTTTGAAACGCCAAACAGCACTTAAAACACAATTTTTTTGTACTTACGTAAGCTCAGAAGAAACACACATGCATGGTACTGAACCATATTATGCCTAGTGACCTGCATCAAGAATTATAGGATAATGTGCGCAGTTATTTCGCACTGTATGCACGCTTGAATGCATATATTTATCTTTAATTAGTCAGCATTGTGCATTAAAATTTTGAAATCATAATTTTTACATTACAATTGTTTTAATTAAATGATTTCTATAATGTGATATATTATTATTAATTAACTCATGAAAATGATTATATGTATTTCTTATTTTTTGACTTGGAACAATGAAAGGTAAACCTATATAAACAAACAATTATTTTTCAAACTCGCAGCGTAATAATGGTTGAATACCTTCTCTCTCACACATATCTACCCCCTCTATCGTACACCGCCAGTAAGTTGGTATATACTGTAACTATTCTATAATCGTTTTCTCTCACTCTTGTACATTATATTCCTGTTTTATATGAAAAATTATAACGTTTAATGTTGATGACAATTCATTTTATTCCACAATTTACATAATTATAAATAAATTACTGATTGAAATTCTATGCAAATGTAATTCTTGGCTTCACAGTGAATTTTTTAAATGAATAATAACACAAAATAAAACAAGCTTTAGCTAAACAATATCCGTGTTCTTTGGTTTTGTGCTACATGCAGCATGTGTTTTATACGAAAATTATCATTATTCATTACCTTTAGGTTTTGATTTATAAACTATTTTTAAAACAGATTCTCGCTATCGAATACCTTCTCTTTGGCACATATCTACCCCCTCTCATTCATACAAATACAGCAATTAAGAAGGTCTTTAACTGTGTTTAACTGTTTGTTTCTCTCTAACGCACTCATACACACAGCGTCTAAGAATGTACTTTAACCGTTCAAAACTATCGTTTAAAAATTATGTACACACACTTATATATTTATCTTAAAAGACATAAATAGATTAAGAATAAAAATTTAACTTGTAAATCTTGGTATTATAGAGTATTTTTAAATTATCACTTCATTTTTTTTGTTAACATTATGTACAAGTTATCACTTTTTTATTTTAACTACACTTCAGTTTAAATGTATGAGACTTTTAGGTAACTGCTTCAAGATTTATACACTTTCTATTTGTATGGCAAGTCTATAAACATTAATTTATTATATTTTAACAAGAAAAATTATAATTACATCCAAATTACAAAAAAAAATAAGAACCTACTTATATAAAATAAACTAACTTAAACATCTAATCTAATCTAATCTAATAATCTTAAGGCATTTTTGGTGTTTACAATGTTGTTCCGAACAATTTACAAATCGTTATTGTGTAACAACCTTTTTTTTTGTGGTTGTATTAAAAATACCTTAATTTAAGATCGTTCATTTATTTGGCGTAATGTTGGAAAGGTTTTAATTATTAATATGTAAAATTGAGAAAGGCAACTTAATTTGCATTTCCTAGAACATATCTTTTGGGTGTAATATTACATAAATAGTTATAGTTCCCTTTCTTAAAAAATTGGATTTATATTATTGTATCCGCGCAACGCGTAAAAACTTTTAGGGGGAATACTCATTTGAGTTATTCTGAAAGCTTTTTTTAATGCTGAATGTTATAGCAGAAAGCATTATTTTTACCTATTTTTTTTATATTTGGTGCCATCAGGTTTTGATGGTAAGTTATTTTCTAATTCATAATATTTAAAACTAAAGCATTTGTTTGTTTTTTTAGGCACTTAGTTTGCACTCCTATTTTACTTATTTGCATTCCTATTTCATTTATTTGCACTCATATTTGGCTTATATTTTACTTATATTTTACTCATATTTTTTAATGCATACTTTTATATGGCATTTTTATAATAATTATCTTTAATGGCACTTATAAGTCAATAATTTACTATTCTATTATTTTAAATGGAAATTTTTACTTGAATTACATTTTACAACGCAAGTTCTACATACTTAAACTTCAAAGAAATTCAATAAATTTATGGACACAATATATTAAGGGAATTAAGCAAGACACTGACCTCACCAAGTTCACCATTCTGCTTCATAGTTACCAGTTACAGTTTACGTACCGAACGTTCAAAGGTAATGTTTTTATATAATTTTAGAGTAGTATAAGACTTCTGATTTTTTTACCTTTTCAATCAGATATTGAATAAACTTAAGTATATCATGTTATTTTATTTTCATTTTGATTAATGTTGTATTATTATTAACAAACTTGGTTTAGCTGTTCCAATAACGTAACGTATATTTAAAAATAGCTTGACGCCCGAAGTATCATTTTATTGTTTTTATTTACATTACATATTTTTCTTATTAATTAAGTATAAGTGAAAATAATTAAGCAGATGAGAAGCATGCAGTATTTCAGGTATGTTAATTAAACTCTCCCTTATCTTCATCTTCCGATTGAGCCGACGGCAGTAGCGATTATTATTTGTAATTTGTTATATTAATTAACATCATTCGATCAATTACAATTTGTTTATTACATCATCGCTTTTGTTTTAATGTTATAAGTTGGCCCAGTTTTAGTGTTTATACTTAGGCAGCCGCTTTTAATGTTACAATTGGCTTCAACGTTCCACTTTTAACACTCCCAAATTTTAGGTGTCTATATATTTGACAAAATGTTCTGCAACCACCTTGCGCTTTTGACTTTAAATTCTTGCAGATCTACCAAAATATTACGCAACCACCTCAGACTCTTCGACTTAAATTCATTTAATGTTAATGGACAATGTGTAAGTGGAGCTGTAAGGTCCTGCTCCTCCTGGTACCGTTCTATGAGTGATAAATTTTTGCCACATATTGAATGGATCGAAGTGGAGGTGGTAGTGACTGGTGGTGCTGATAGTGGCTCTGGTACAAGAACTGGTGTAATACTAGAAAAATTTGAATGTATTGAGAAAGCAGCATATTATGCTAATTACAAGTACCTTGATATTTTGATTGAAAAATTATTAAAAAAAAACATCAACTATAAGTTTCAACCATGGAAAAACGAAGAACATCATGAAATTTTCAACTAGATATTAGAAGTCGTAAAGGTGAAACAAATACAAATTCCTGCTTAGGATGGATCTGTGGACCAGATTCAGTAAAATGGTCATCACTCATCAAGCATTTCAAATGATTGTAGAATTACTTTAGGTTTACTATACGAGATAATGAAATTTTAGTGAAACATTTTTATGTAATATTTAGTGAACTAAAATAAAATACACTTATTTTTTTGTGTGTCTATTTCATCTAAGAGCTACATCCTTTGATACAAACTATATAACTAATATAAGTAATTTATTTCACAAATCACAAGCTAAATGTCTAGTTATAAAACAATATCGTCTTTATTGATCCATAATTTTTTATCCAACCCCCACCACTTTACGAATAACTTATTATTCTTCGAGAGAAGCACTTTTTCTATTAGATACACATCGGGATGCTTAGTTTTCTGTAATTCATGTTCATAAAACCCTCCCAGTACAGGTTTTACTTTCACGTCTTCCAACATGTACGTAGTGGAGTTAGTAATGCAAACTTTAGCAATCTTAAATAGTTAACTAGACCAATTGTGTGTGTGTATCCTTTGGCAAAAATACTTTTAAATTTACTGATTCGTACCATGTCACCCACATAATATTACATATATATATATATATATATATATATACAGGGTGAGTCAGTTTTTTGTAGACAAACTTTAACAGGAGATGTAACACATGTTTTTAAAAAGAAAAGTTCCTATAAACATATGTCGTAGGCTTCGTTTCCGAGATACAGGGTGTTGAATATAATTTTTTCTTCTCAAATTTTAATTATAACTCATAAACGAATGCTTAGATTCTTTCATGTTGGGGGTAATGTTTATTGATTAAGCATAAAACAAGCGATAAGAATGTTCACAAACTTGCACAGTGGGATGTGCTCAACTTTCATAAACAGAACTTCTACGCCAATGTCTATTTTTTAAAAACTGTTATTTTCATTATCTACATACAGTTTAACAAAAATAATGTACCTTCTTCTGTTTAAATTCCTGTGCGTTTCGAGTTATTTTGATTTTAGTGTTTGATGTAGTACTAAGTTAAGTAATGTGCTTTATGTGAATAATTGAATATAAAGTTTTTAATAAAAAAGATATAATAAAACATTTAGAGCAATTTTAGTACCTAACGATCGTTTCTTTAAAATTTCAAATACATTTTCATTTATAAATAGGTAGGTTATCGGTTTTTTTTAGTATCCATTGTTATTATCCTCGTATAAAAAGAAATGCATAATTATTATTGTTATGCGGTCAATACTTTCTGTGTAATTATGTATGTATCAATTTCGCCATAAACATGTATATAGTTTTTAAGTGAGATTCTAATAAGTTATAGACCGCTGCTCACTTGCTCTCATTAAAGAGCCGCCACCGTATCAAGCCATACTCAAATACAAGACTTTTGTAAATTGAAATCTGTTTAGTACACTAATTTTAACAATCCTTATTTATTATTGTAACAATAGTTAATTAATAATTGTGAAATTAATAAGAATTCTTAGCAATAACGATTTATAAATAAATAACAATAACACCAGTATAATAAAATTAGACACTTTGTTCAAAATGTAAACCGTTCTTTTCAATACACATTTCACAGCGACGTACAATAGAACGTTTTAAGTTAACTAAATGATGCACCCTTACTTCATTGCAACAAAATATGATACTCCTTGGAAAACAAGTAAGTATTAAATACTATATTTTGAAACGACAGTTTGACTTTTTACGAACACTTGCTTCATATCTTGAATAATTTCTCTATTATTAATTATTGTTTTTAAGTTCAAAAAGTTATTTCATTTGATTTGCCAGCTTTTAATTAGTGTAACATGCCGTTTACATTTACAAGTAGCGAACAAGCCGACATTCATTTTATTTATGGGTTCGCAAATGGAAATTCAAGGTACGCAGCTAGGGAGTATCGGAGAAGATTTCCAAATAGACGACAACCTCATCATTCCGTTTTTGTGAGTATCCATCGTCGATTTGTTAACCAGGGTTTGAAAAATGTACATGGGGGCCGACAGAACAACCGTGGACGAGATAAAATTGGAGAAGGTATATTGCGTGAATTTAATAGGAACCCCACGACAAGTACTCGACGTACTGCTGTTGCTCTTGATATTTCCCAAAGTAAAGTTTCCCGGGTTTTAAAACGGGATCACAGATGCCCATATCATTTTCAACCTGTTCATGGTTTAATTCCAGGTGACGCCAAACGAAGACTTAATTATTGTAGGTGGGTTCTTAACTCCATTCAAAATAATAGAGATTTCTTATCCAACATACTGTGGACTGATGAATCCTGTTTTACTCGTCCTGGTATAGTAAACTTTCACAATCTGCATATATGGGCACATGAAAACCCTCATGTCATTCGACCAAGAAGTTTTCAACATGAATTTAGTACAAATGTCTGGATTGGAATTTACGGCAACCACGTGTTTGGACCTTATTTCTTGCCACAACGTGTAAATTCAGAAAATTTCCTACAATTTTTAGAAGAAGAACATGTTAATATGTGGGAAGACGTTCCTTTGAATTTAAGAGGACATTCTTGGTTTCAGCTTGATGGATGTCCGGCCCATTATGGCAGAAATGTAAGAAATTGGCTAACAATAACTACCCGGGAGGTGGATAGGTCGTGAAGTCCAGTGGCGTGGCCTCCTAGAATCGATTTAACGCCACTTGACTTTTTGTATCGATTCATGAAGGAAAAGTGTATACCACTCCGGTTAATACACTTGAAGAACTTCACAATCGCATCAGAGATGCTTGCAATGAAATAAGGGTGCATCATTTAATTAACTTAAGACGTCGCTGTGAAATGTATATTGAAAAGAACGATTTACATTTTGAACAAAGTGTCTAATTTTATTATACTAGTGTTATTGTTATTTATTTATAAATCGTTATTGCTAAGAATTCTTATTAATTTCACAATTATTAATTAACTATTGTTACAATAATAAATAAGGATTGTTAAAATTAGTGTACTAAACAGATTTCAATTTACAAAAGTCTTGTATTTGAGTATGGCTTGATACGGTGGCGGCTCTTTAATGAGAGCAAGTGAGCAGCGGTCTATAACTTATTAGAATCTCATTTAAAAACTACATACATGTTTATGGCGAAATTGATACATACATAATTATACAGAAAGTATTGACAGCATAACAATAATAACTATGCGTTTCTTTTTATACGAGGATAATAACAATGGATACTAAAAAAAACCGATAACCTACCTATTTATAAATGAAAATGTATTTGAAATTTTAAAGAAACGATCGTTAGGTACTAAAATGGCTCTAAATGTTTTATTATATCTTTTTTATTAAAAACTTTATATTCAATTATTCACATAAAGCACATTACTTAACTTAGTACCACATCAAACACTAAAAATCAAAATAACTCGGAAACGCGCAGGAATTCCGAAACAGAAGAAGGTACATTATTTTTGTTAAACTGTATGTAGATAATGAAAATAACAGTTTTTTTAAGAAAATAGTCATTGGCGTAGAAGTTCTGTTTATGAAAGGGGTTGAGCACCCCCTCCACTCCGCCACTGTGCAAGTTTGTGAACATTCTTATCGCTTGTTTTATGCTCCTTAATTAACAAACATTATCCCCCCAACATGAAAAAGCATTCGTTTATGAGTTATAATGAAAATTTGAGAAAAAAAAATTATATTCAACACCTGTATCTCGGAAACGAAGCCTTCTACGACATATGTTTATAGAAACTTTTCTTTTAGAAACATGTGTTCTATCTCCTGTTAAAGTTTGTCTACAAAACTGACTCACCCTGTATATATATATATATATATATATATATATATATATATATATATATATATATATATATATATATATATATATATATATATTTTTTGAGTGTAAGCCTCTAGCTTTGTATGATTACCGACATCTTTAGGCATTATTCCGGTAGTTCTATCCTTACGATTGTTATAATCCATGGTTATGGTATCAATTGTATCAATGCATTTATATTTACCTTGTAGGCTAAACGTCTTGTATAGAGCACCATTTAAGGTTCTGATAACATGTTCCAAAATTGCTGCCTTTTTTGTGCTATAGTTCGAGTAAAGATTGACTCTATAACGCTGAATTATTTAGTAAAGTGTTCATTGTAGAATCCTTTTCCTGCATCTGTCGGCATATCTTTCTACCTTGTTTGAAGATTGCATGGCCTTGGTAACTACTTGACCTGTTTTCGTTTTAATCCTTTACTCCAGAAGTATTTCGAAAAACAGTTGATAACCTCTAATATATACTTATAGCCCTTATTTTGTTTGGCATATGTGTTAAGTTTAGCTAAATCTGCTTGCCAAAAGTCATCAAGGCCTATAATTATTGTTCGCCTTCGTTTAAAATTTTTTCGTGCAGGTTTATGCAATTCGTTGACGAGTTGTAATTTGGACATGGTACTAATTTATCCACAATTTCTTTAAGTTAATGTAGTTTTTGCGCCAACACTAGATAAGTGTTAGAGTTCCTTTAAAAGCTTTCTGAACTGCTTGTAGGCAAAAATCAAGATATCCTTTACTTATAGCATCTCGATCGTCTTCCGGGTCCGCTAACTGTGTCAAACGGTTTCCATCCTAATTGAATCTTGTTGATAAATAGTATTGCTTAGTGATGATATCTTGAGGATCTATGGGACTGGCAACATTGCTGAGTCTCCTATTCCCGATATCAAATGGAACGTACAAATTTGTCAAGATCACGAATTCGTTCATGTACATCATTCCAATATTTATATTCAATCGGCCTGTTTGTTAATTCCTTAAAAAACATAGCGCCACCTCCCTTGGTTGTGGGTTATGATGATCATAGCAAGAGTTTGATTATTTGTGTACACTTTTTGCTGTGGCTTCCTCAAATTTGTCTACGTACGTCATAATCTCGGCTTGAAAAATTAGTAGCTTCTATAATCTTTTCTATCTTTTGAATTTACTAGATTTAAATTGGGTTCTTTCATAATATGCAGATCATATAAACCTGGAATTCCTTTATACGTAACACCTTTAACAGGAGTTTAATAGGAGTATTACCATTTGTCAGTTTTGATATAATGGACTCCACAAGTATGATCAATAGTACCTTCAGGATCCCTCGTAATACGTTCAACGTATGTAAGAGGTATGGTACTGCTCAAGAAATTCTTCTGAGATGGGTTCTTTACGGGTAATAGAATCATCTGTGACACTAAGAGATTCTTCTTCTTCCTCAGTATTAATCTCTCCTACAACAGATGTTATCTAAGAACGATGGTGTACGAAAACCTGGAGGAGGATTTGTTTGAAAGAACGGAATCTGAGTTAGTGAGCTAGTAGTACCCTTTCTTAAATCACCTAATGGAGTAAAGCCTGGAATCCGCTGAGCTGGCGGGCTAGTGGGGCTATTCATATTTCCAAGAAAGCACGCTACTGCGTGCTTTCTTGGAAATATGAATAGTGGTGGTTTTTTGGGTTTAACGTCAATGGGCTCCTTTTTCGGTGTTTTTTTTATCTGGATTGATTTTATTTACTATTTCAGTTGGAGGTTCTATTAGGGGTTTATAACTACTTTCATATGTTCTTTCATTATCAATGTGAGCAGTTTTAATACTTCTGCTGAATTATTTTACGAGCAAAACGTGTTTACTGAACAGACACCGGCTTACCTCAAACAGATATCTGTTAATACCTAAACAGACCACTACCTACTAAACTACTGTAAGCAGTTTAAGGTATTATATATTCCTCAAATCATTTTCTGTAGCTACCGTTATTAACTTCAGCATCCTTGTTTATGATCATGAAACCAAACGAATCTACCCTGCACTTTGAACACATGTCCCGAATTAATTTCATGCTTATGGTGGTACTTATATCATCCTCATACACATGTTTTAAGTCTAATTCATTTTGCTCAAATAATATATTTAGATTTGCATTGTCACGAATTAATTGATTTGGAATTGTACTGTAAGTTTGACTCAAATAGAAACAGTCAATATCGTTACGCCTACCCATATACAAATGTGCCTTTATGTTATTTTGCTTTTCACAAGCGATATCATCGAAGATCAAAATAGAGTTTGATTTTGCACCATTAGGCTCAATCACATCATGATTATCACTGAAGGTGACGTAACCTATATCCCTCATTTGAAATAAGATTTCCTGTAAAAGTTTGTACTTGTTTTGATTGATGACTTAGAGTATACGTATACATGTTTAAATTTCAAACCATTTTTCTCAGTAAGCAGACTGATCATTGCGTTTGTTTTGCCGCAATTGGAGGGGCCACATATAATAATACCACGTATACTATTAGGAAGTAAATCGCCATGTTTTGTAGTAATAGACTTTTCAACAAACTCATGATTTTGAATTGGAAGTTTTTGTTTCTGAGCAACTACTTTCTTCGTTAGTGGATGAAATAAAACTAAACGCATAATTACAACATTTTTATTTATATATACTAGGCTATATTACAATAACTATATTTTTTTCACTTCCCCAGTGAGTGGGCTGTACTGCACAATAGAAGAATAAGACCATACGCAACGATTCCATTATCGAAAGGTGTTAGAGATTTCATTTCCAATTTGATGTTTACTGTTGAGTTTTTTAAGGATTCATTTTGTTTAGAGCAGTCCATTACAAATACTGGACATGATTTGAATTCGCAGTAGTTGAATAATGCGTCTTTATCGCTTTCACCATAGTAATCACATCGGAATTTCAAAAAATTGCAATAGGCAGGTAGGTATTGGTTAGCATTGAAGTTCGTATGGATAATACTCAGCATTCAGATGTATTTTAAGATTTCTGATGTTAATGTGATTAAAATTTCCGGCCCTTGCCGACTTTGTGTACCTTTTACCTTGTTGAAATGCAACGTGGTTTTTCCAGTTGCGTTGATGTTTTTATTGGCCAGATGTATGAGGTTGCTTGTTTTAAAGCAGGTAATTCATATCACTCCCATTGGCGAAATGGAACAGTAATAACAGAATTTTTATTGATTCCTTGACACAAGTTAAGTTTCGCAGCATCACTAAGTGTTAAGTGTGGTACTTTCCATTGAATTTTAGTTAAGGTTATTGTCGCATCAACATCACCGTAGTAGCAGTTTGTATCACTTCTAGATCGAATTAAAATCAACTCTTGGCGCATATTCACGATAACTTGACGATAATCCTCCATTATTTCAAATATGTGATTCAATGGTATACATACTGTAAAGGATTTTCTCCATTTTGCTCATCGAGTTCTACATGTAATGGTTCTTCATTCTTTGGTGACCACCGAAAATGGCTTAGTGCTTAGCTCTTGCTTGCCGTTTACCTTCTATGTACAGCAAACTATCGTAAGCAGCCGTAACTAGACCTTGGCTTTGAATTAAGATGCGTATGTCTTCAGAAGGTCCATATTTAGAAGATCCATATGGAATATAAGTGTGAATATATAGTATCATCAAAATGTACGTTTTGAAACACGTTTAATGATTCGACCATTGTCAGTGAGAACTTTTAAACCAATTGACGTTAAAAAATATTTCTCTGGGGATGTTAACCGCAATGAAGGTTGATGACTAATTAATGACTTACTGTAGGGATGATGTCTTTTATATGAATTTGTGAAAGATGGAATTGGTCCTTGATTAATTCTCAGACCCATGTTCTTTTAGTTCTAAGCGTTTGTAAATGGTTCACTTTCACCAAAGTCTATTAATTGACCCTTTTGATTAGTGAAATTAATTATTAAATTACTAATTATGTCTGTGTTTACTTCTAAATGTTGAGTAATGCTGGGTGTTCTAGACGATACCTGGTGGAACTGAAACGTCAATCTCATATAATACTTTTGCAGGTTTCCCATTTCGATAAGATCCTTTGATAATGTTGCACTCTACGTGTAGATTAGTGTATTTAAGTATTTTGATGTCTATCGCAAACGTATGTAAAATACTTGGTTATATTTTAGACTCAAACCCTAGAATGCGGCCAATGCTACTTTTTTTAGTAAAATCGATCTCAAATGAACTGTTTATCTCACATTTAAGTGTATTGTTGTTTGCTCCAATGCTAAACTTTTCTGTGGGTATCTTAGACTTTAGATAATCGCTAATTTCATCTAACTCATATGCACCGTGTGGAATATTAATCACTTGCAAATGAGATGGATTTGTTCTAAAATAAAATCTATCGTTGCCTGTATAAATGTTTCTAATGTTGTTCCAACCGTAAAATCCAACCAATCCAATAACGTATTTCTTCCTCAAACCTAGCTCTATCGATGGATAGAAGTTGTAGCTAGCTGTGCTACCAACATCTTCTAAACTGAATGTTATTGACATAATTCATGATGTATTGATTATTTATATACAAATTTCAGGCAAATATTGTCCGCAAATAATTGTATAAAATTCTTGATCTTAATACCATACCTTTTTACCACGCCTTTTGTAGCAAATCTAACGTGTACCTGGTCCGCTTCGGCTATCTAAGTTAATAATTCAAGATTCATTTCTCCAATGTAATTTAGGCATGCTACCTCTCATAAAAATATCCCTAAACTAGGGTACATTTTTTGTGTATTTCTTTAAATGTTCTGTTAACGGTCTTTCGTGTAATCTATTCAGTTTTTTGGAAACGGTTTTAAGTATAACGCACCACCCCCAGATTTGTATGGTTTTAGATAAAGTACACCGCGTTTCTTATTCATGGAGCCTATAGCGAACGATTTCATCCTACGATTAAAGCGCGATGTCTCTTCTTGTCTCATTGACTGCTTTAGCAATTCCTAATGCACCGCCAGCTAATGCACCGATTGCTGATAATCCAACGAATAACGGAGTAAGAAATGGTAAAAATCCTCCTTGTTTAGGTTTGGGATTACTCTAGGAACTTTAATGTTTTTCTTTTTTCCTAAACTTATTACCACACGTTTTGCCGTTGAAAGGGTTGACTTTATTGTATCTGTGAAATTTCCGTTAGGTTTAATTTTTTTAGCTATTGTTTTTCGTAAATGCAATAAATTTCCACCAATGCATAACAATTTCTTCTTCTTCAGATTAGATCGAAGTTTACACCCCATTCCTAAGTTTCTCTTTGCTTTCATGGTGGTACTGGCTGAAACAGCTACAGTTCGTTCACCTAACGTTGCGTCTGATGATTTAAAGCCTTCCCTAGCTTCTTTTTTGTAAAGTTTGCACTGAGCATCTAAACGATTAATACCGGGGTTACCGTGTGCGAGTCGTTTCTCTAATTTTGTATCAGGACCACAATACTGGTAACCAGGTAAATGCAATTCAAACGTAAGTTTATTGATTAGAGTATCCACTAAACCACCATCTGGACTTTTTCGCTTCTTACCTAACATTGTTTAACTAGATGGGTAAAGCAGAGTATTTATACCTAAGTTGAGATTACAAAAAAAAACAAATCATAGTTATTAATATTTCTTTATTTAGTAAATGCTATACATTAGATAAGCAGCACCATAATGCAATATTTTTATTAAACATACAGTATTATGTGAATTAATATTATACTTAGCATTTATAACATCTTCAATGTCTGTATAAATGACATCATCACTACCATGGAATTCTTTCTCACGAAAACGACGGTGGTCCACGCCTTGTATGAACTTTTCATAGAAGCTCATCAGATTGTAAGATTCAAGAAATTCCAATCTACAGCTTATTATATCCTTTAAATTGAATAGTTCTTCTACATTATGGGTACTGAATGTGCAAGAACAGCAGTGGTAGTTTTCTATCATAACAGTTTTCAGAATTCTGTCATATCTTTTAATCAATTCCCAATTGTGATAAATACCAAGATTGCTAGATAGAGATTCAGAATGCTGATTATAGATTATATCTCACCAATCAATTTTGTTTTCAATTTCTTGGGATCGGAAAAATTGTAATTCTACATATGAATGCCATCTTAGAAGTTCATTCCATTCCTTCCACTACATTATTGCTTTGATCACAGTTGCCATACTCTATACGCACTACTGGTGCAAGGTGGAGGTGTGTACTGTATCCAATTTCCATATGCTTTGCATGATGAGTATCGTTCTATAGTTTAGAGTAAGTACAATCTATTAAGTATTCATTAGCTGAAATGATGATGATGATTATAGGAGAAGAATAACCTTCATCATGTTTCTCTTAATATTATTTTTACTACTACTACTACTACCATCATTATTGTGATAGCACCAACAACAGAATGTTAAATTATTATATATATTGTTACTACAAGGATGTGAGGTATCCATATATAACGGTGAACTTCTCAGTTTGGATCGTTCCAGAAATCATTTTATTGCTGCTTGCATTATAACGACTTTACTTGCTTGCAATTTTACTATGACTAAACACTGCTTAAGTAATGAGTTTAGTTAAAGCATGCGTAAGTTACATATGGTAGGATACTACTGTTAAAGACAAAATGTTGTTTGTTGTTTTCCCAGCTGCACCCAAACTACTTATGAACACATCCTTCGTGTTCAGTAGCGTTTTAAATTCTTCAATTCGTGTTTTTTATTTAAAATACTCGTAAAAGCGTTGATGCAAAACACATTTAAAATCAACCGTTTCCATCACTATACGTCCACCGTACTTAGTATTAGGTACATCTATATTCGTCACTTTATACTTTCTCGATATCTCGAGCTCGCATGCACTTTTAAAGCGTTTTCAATAGGTGCTTTGGTTTAACCCTGCTAATTCCATGTTTACAAGTTGCTAATTGACCGATCTCAACACGCACAGTTCGCTGTCAATGATCCTTGACCTTGAAAATTCTATGTTTAGATTTCTAAGAATATTATGATCTATTTTTAGCTTTACATTTTTCGCTCCAAAAATTTAAATTTCCGGCCAAAAGTTTGAACTTGAAAAAGCTACAAAATCTTTCAGTTCTCACCACCAGAGGGCGAGTGAAATTAAAGTGGTCCAGAACCGCTCCTATATGTCTACTAGAGGCCAGTACTGTTGTTAACTCTTCAAGAGTGACTGGTTGATCTAAATAATTTTTACCGCCGGGAGTTAAAGGTACTGGATGTTTATATAGAGGGCTGCATTCATTTATGTCGATTCCTTCATCTCTATACATTTTATTGAAATGATCTCCAACAACTTTGCCTCCCTTGAACGGGTCCTCTATTACCTCATCGTTATAATTTAGTCTGGACGAAGGTTTAAAGCAGGTTTGAAGCTTTTTACCTACAGTAGGACGATCCGCTTTCACAATTTTGTTATATTTAGTTTTCATTAGCTTCTTTCGCTTTTTTTGCTTTCTTTGTCTTTGATAAAGAATTATTATTTGTCCAATCTCGTGTTTACTCGTACAATTATCCCACCAGAATTCAGCCGAATTTTTTGTCTCATTTGGTGCTTCAATAGAGAGAAAAGTATTCATTTCTCTTATAAAATCTTTGTCGTTTGATAAAGAGTTATCAAATTTCCAATAAGGGGTGAGATTGACTACTTTATGCATGTAGAAAGATACTGATATGGCTAAATGATAAGAGAAAAAGCAATGTAAGGATGTTGATTTTAGCGACTGAATAAGGTTGTTGGAGCAGTATAACCTAATCTAGATGCTGTCACGCCCGGTCCTCTCGCATAGTAACTAAAAGCGCCTTTGCCTTTATTGAAAAACCTCCACGAATCAAGGAGATGTGCTGCTGTTAAAATGTTTGAAAAAAAAACTTGGGATATTTTTCTACTGAACCACTACAGTCTCGCATTGGGTTCTCTGTACAGTTAAAGTCATCACCCAGGATTACATTATATCCGTCTTGAATATTGCTTAGACTCTTGTAAATACGACATCATTTCATTAGCGACACTGATATTGTGAGGGATGTAGATATTGAAAATCGATCAATTACAGTTATTGACAGAAAATGTGAGTTTGTGAAGATATGAGTTAAATTCTATCACATGTTCAATTATATTCACTTTTTAGTACCAATTAACGTTCCGCTGTAACTAGTAAACCGCGGATTAATAAAGAAATTTTATGCGCACCTTTCTAGTGCATTCGGTAAATCTTCAAAATTTGATTCTTCTAATAATAAAACATCTGGTGAATTTATCTCCAGGAACGAAATCAATTCCAAACATTTAAACTCAGTTCTTAAACTTTTAGTATTAAGGGATATAATTTTTATATTGCTAACGGCCATAAATTAATATGCACTATCGATACTTTCTCTAGAAGATTTGCAGTCATTGGAAGAACCTCTGCAAGGATTAGAGAGTTAAGTAGGTTTTTCTTCTCTACTCAAGTCTATTTTTATATTTTTCAATAGCCTTTTACAACGTTCCTTTGCAGCTCTTTGGGATCCAAATTATTTGTGTATCTTTTGTTACACGTCCAAACCGCACTAGGCATCGCGTATGCTGACCGAAATAAGCGGGTTGTCAAGCCAGCTACAGTGGAAATGGGCATGGTCGATATAAGGAGTAAAATGATTGAAAAGTATTTCAAACACGTTACATTTACCATTAATCTACAACTCACAAAACTCAGTCCGGGAAAAAATGTCTCTAGGCGCCACCACAATCTTAAATTTTGCTAAAATAAATAGTCTTAGGCGGGATGGTAAATTAACCCTATCTGACGGTGGAAGACAGGATTGCAGCCTACTCAGTAAAACCATTCACCGTTCAAATTCAATCACACTTCAAAATAAATTGATCCAAAATCTTAAGAAAATCCTGAAATACACGGGTCGTCGAAACTTGTTGAACACAACGTGTACAAATGAAAATTCCCAAATCGTAAGACGTTAACTTTAATACTTTTCTAAATAAAATAAACGAAATTGGTTTAATAATGAATTGTTATCTCAACAAAATATTTGTTAATTGCTGAATTCAAACAGAGCGGTTAGTGCTTGTATCATCAATAATATCTTTATATTTTATCAATACTTTATCTTTAAAATCGTATTCAGACATTCATTAATAGGTTTAAACTTTAATACTTCAAAACGGTAATTTATGCTTAATAAAAAAAAAGTACTTTGTTCTGCATTAATATTTTAAAGATAAAATGAAATTTCGTAATCGATCTGGCTCATTACGCAATTTCCAATCGATCCTTAAATTTGAAAGCGAAAGACTAATGTTGCTTATCAGGAGTAACCAGTTAACAAAAAAATTTTTTAATGCAAACTAACTTCAGTTACATTTAAAACACGTTACATACGTTATTAAAATACTACACATACACGATGCGTCAAAATAACTTTACACTTTGTGCTACTTCAAGGGGGTATTCACTATTGAAGCACCTTTCACATTTTGCAAAAAATTTAAAAAAGTTGTATAATCTAATACCCAAGTGTTATTAATGTCTTACGAAACTTCCTTAACATCATCAAAGCTTTCCATTGAAGATGATTGATCTACCTTACGTTTCTTACTTGATGTTTTGTTATCAGCATTCGACGGTCTTGTAAAGTCAATACCTGTAGTTAAAAGTTGTCGAAAGGCCGTTCGGTTGTTTCTATGTTTTCTGTATCTGTGTGACTATCTTCCGTAAGTGATTTTATCTCATCCATTTCTGCAGTTTGAGTTGTTAAGGAAGTCGCTTCGGTAGGTGGATGAGGTCGTTTGTTTCTGCTGAAATATTCAACCTGTGTTTCTCCCACAGCTGAAAATCCAATTTCGTTATTTCCAATAATACATTTTGAGGCTATATGACCAAACTGCTTGCATTTATAACATTTAACTTTGTCATCAGATACAAAAACCCTGTATTTCTCACTCTCTAAATTAATCACCATTGCCTAACTAACAGAATTATCTGAATCACTGGTAACAAAAACTTGCCTACGGAAGCTATACACGTGCGCGTATTTTTCCAATCCAATACCTGCACCAATAATGGACAACGGGACAAAAGTTTCCAATTACGCTTTTCCTTCCTTCCTCAATAATGAAATGGGGTATGCAGGGAGACACATTAGAAAGTATAATACGTCTTGCAGGTAAGATTAATTTTCTAGCTGGTACAAATGTTTCATTAATATTAACTCCTCCTTCTTCATTAATGAATTTGTGCACTAACTCTTTATTCGTTAGGTATATACATACTCTATTATTACTCATCCTAGAGGCAAATAAAATGTTTTTAAGGCCAATTGTTTTACTCACGGCTATTACATAATACTTAACAACCAAACCGTCAGTTGCCTGAAAAATTATCGCTTGCTCTTTTTTAGGAAATGTAGACGCTAATACAACATTGGAAAAAGATCTTAAAGTGTTTTGATTACTTTTATCATCAGGTACTATTCAATTAGAACCTTCGCGAACGCCCCTGTAACCAGAAGTGTAGAAAATGTAATGACACAATTAAAATATTATATCAAATCAAAGCAACGTTTGTATGTTAGTAAACAAGGAATTAGAAAGTATAAGGTGAAAGGTGAATAGATATGAATTATCAAGAACACAAACATGCAAGTTAAATTTATATATGATATATATATATATATATATATATATATATATATATATATACATATGTACATTTACCATTCAACGTTGAATGCAAACTAAAACTATGAGTTGTACGTATCCCGCACTAATACTTAGATTACCACAATTACATAACAATTAAAACACGTATATACATTATTACTAACTATGCTTATAATCTTCGCAAAACAAGCCTGTGTGTGTGAGTGTGTGTGCGTGTGTCTGTGTGCGCGAGCGCGCGTGTGTGTGTCTGTCTGTGTGTGTGTGTGTGTGTGTGTGTGTGTGTGTGAGTGCGTGCGCCCGTACTTGCGTGTGGGCGTGAGTTTGTGCGTGCGTGAGAGCGTGTGCGTATGTGTGCGTGTCTGTGTGTGTGTGTGTGTGTGTGTGCGTACGTGCGTGTATGTGTGTGCGTGCGTGTATGAGTAAGTGAGTAAGTGAATGAGTGAGTGAGTGAGTGTGTGAATGAGTGAGTGAGTGACTGAGTGAGTGAGTGCTGAGTGAGTGACTGAGTGAGTAAGTGAGTGAGTGATTGAGGAGTGAGTGAGAGAGTGAGTGAGTGAGTGAGTGAGTTAGTGGGTGCGTGAGTAAGTGATTGAGTGTGTGTGCCATCTTTTATGGCACAAAAATCATTCAGCGATCAGCTCGTTTGAAAATAACGCTCTCTTGTTATGTGAGGGTTTTCGTCAGACCAATAATGGCTATTGAACAATCCATTTTTACAGAATTTTGCCTAGTCACACCTTTTTTGAGTAAAATTCTCATCTTCCTGTATTTTCAAGAAACATTTCAAGAACCATTCACAAAATTCAACGGGATTATCTGTCTGTCTGTCTGTCTGTGTGTGTGTGTGTGTGAGTGCGTGCTCGCGTACGTGCGTGCGTTTGTGCGTGTGTGTGCGTGTCTGTGTGTGTGTGTGTGCGTGTGTGTGTGCGTGTGTATGTGTGTGAGTGCGTGCGTGAGTGCGTGCGTGAGTGCGTGCGTGAGTGCGTGTGTGCGTGCGTGCGTGCGTGTGTGAGTAAGTGAATGAGTGAGTGAGTAAGTGAATGAGTGAATGAGAGTGAATGAGTGAGTGTGTGAATGAGTGAGTGAGTAAGTAAGTGAATGAGTCAGTAAGTCAGTGAGTGAGTGACTGAGTGAGTGAGTGCTAAGTGAGTGAGGAAGTTAGTGAGTGGTTGAGGAGTGAGTGAGTGAGTGAGTGAGTGAGTGAGTGAGTGAGTGAGTGAGATAGTGGGTGAGTGAGTAAGTTAGTAAGTGAGATGAGTGGAGTGGAGTGGAGATGTTCTGGCAGCAAGTGGTGCACAACATGATAACAGGAAGGTTTCCACTTATACTGTTCAGGAATCCTTTGAATTATTCTTGTCGTTAATTGTAAGCTTATTTCGCAATCTCTAATAGAAGCATCTCGATATGCAAAAAAGAATGCCTGCACATTTGTCTCGTTAATTTTGTCATCATGTAATGGTATCTCGAGTTGGCCTCGGTTTTTCCGGAAATCTTTCTGTAAATACACGACATGTTCGGCTAGCAATTCTGTTACACTCTCCGTGGATTAGGATCAAGTTTAGAAAGTTTATATATATATATATATATATATATATATATATATATATATATATATATATATATATATATATTATAATATATAACCGGTGCCTAGATTGTACCCACGTCTTGCCAACTTTCTAAAATATCTGAAAATAACTAAAATCGTCCAAGTTTTCAATCGACTATATCTAATATATATATATATATATATATATATATATATATATATATATATATATATATATATATATATATATATATATATATATACCCGACAAACGAAAACTGGAAATTCTATGATTCAAAATAAGACAAAATGATCATAAACGTTTTTCCGAAAATGCTTACTAATCGAGATACAGGTTGATTAAAAAATACTTTTTTAAGGTTTTTTTAAGGTTCCTCAAAAACTACAAAAGGTATTACAGTGAGATGTGGTACACCTAAATGTCTAATTAAATACAATTAATCAGGTGAGTTTGAGTCCACTGACTCCATCCAGTGGCGTAGAATATTTTAAGTTAGTCAGTTTAAGTAAAAAAAGGCACGCCCCTGGTTTTTTTGAAGAAATATTCTTTTGATAGATCCAACATTTAATTCTGCAAATAAAATCATACTTGGCACTTTTTCGATTCGGCACCCCGTTTTTGAAATACTTTGCATTAACATAACCGACCACATTATTCAATAAAAATCAAAATTTGTTTTATTTTATAAAGAAATAACACAGTTAACTATTAGGTACATTATTAAAGAGATATTGAAGGAATCAAAACCAAAATAATAACTATTTTTATACATATTGTTCAAAATGTCCTCCTTTCTTTTGAATGCAAGCTTGTATTCTTCTTAGCAAATGAAACCCAACACGCTGAAAAATTTGTGGCATAGCCCTAATCTCATCGCATGCCATCTGTATGCGATTCCAAAGTTGATCTCGATTATCAATTTGAACAGAATAGACACGAGTTTTCAGATACCCCCACACAAAAAAATGCAGTGGGTTTAAATCTGGCGATCGTGCCGGCCACGGTACTTCACTTCCTCGTCCAATCCAGCGTCCAGGGAACCATGCATTTAAAAATTCTCTGACGTTTCGTGTAGAATGTGGTAGTGCACCATCATGCATGAAATACATGTTCATTCTAACGTCTAAGGTAACGTCGTGAAACAATTCTGGCAAATCTTCTCTCAAAAAATTTAAATAGAATTCGCCAGTAAGTCTTTGAGGAAAACGGATAAGTCCGATTAGGTGAACGTCTAGTGTGCCTATCCAAATATTTTCGCTAAATCTGTGTTGGTGAGCTGTAACTACAGTTAGATGCTGACTTTCATCTAACCATTTGTGGGAACTATGCAAGTTTATTATTCCATTTCGGGAAAAAGTACACTCATCAGTGGTCAATAAGTTTATAACAAATTGTACATCTTCAGTATTTTTATTTAAAAACCATTCGCAAAAATTCATTCGACGAGGATGGTCAGCAGACAACAATGCATGCACTTTTTGTAGGTGAAAGGGATGTAAATTTTGTTCTCGTAAAACTTTCCAACACTTGCTACGCGACACACCAAATTCTAAACCCAACTCACGCGTACTTATTGATGAATTTTCATAAACTTTATCTAAAATTTGTTCCTCAATTTCAACTGGTACACGAGCATTTCGTCCGGAATTTTTCTTTTATTTAAAACTTCCATACTCTAACAATGAACGGTTCCAGACGTAGCATGATGTGGATGTCTTCTATTTGGAAATCTTTGTTCATAAAGTCGAGCAGTTGCACGAGCAATGCAATTAGTATTACCATAACATAAATGCATATCGACCAGTTTTCGTTTGGAATAATTCATTTTTTCACAGTAATTAGACACAAACAATGAGTTACAAAACACGCGTAAATGCAACTATTTTAGCAAACATAAGATATGTAACTGTCAAACACAAAGCAATCTCTGATTTATTGAATTTGGTTATTACTGAATAATCTAGTCGTTTATGTTAATGCAAAATATTTCAAAAACGGGTGCCGAATCGAAAAAATACTAAGTATGATTTTATTTGCATAATTAAATGTTGAATTTAACAAAAAAATATTTCTTCAAAAAAAGCAGGGATGTGCGTTTTTTTTTACTTAAAGTAATTAACTTAACATATTCTACGCCACTGGATGGAGCCAGTTGACTCAAACTCACCAGATTAATTGTACCTAATTAGACATTTAGTTGTACCAAATCTCAGTGTAATATCTTTTGTAGCTTTTGAGGGATCTTAAACAAATCATTTTTTAATCAACCTGTATCTCGGTTAGGAAGCATTTTCGGAAAAGCGTTTATGATAATTTTTGTCTTATTTTGAACCATAGAATCTCCAGTTTTGGTTTGTCGGTGATTTTAAAATACATCCATATATATATATATATATATATATATATATATATATATATATATATATATACCAAATCCAAAAGTATAAGGAAGATTACTTATGTAAAAATAAGCCGATTTAACTAAATTTGCCTTAGTCCAAAAGTTGATAATAACGAAGCTACCGAGTGTCAATGTTGAAAAAATCAATCACATTTTCTTTCATGTCTTTCGACTGCTTTGAGCTAATTTTATAAAATTTCTGATATGGGGGTTTCTTGAGATTAGAAATTAAAATTTATCATCGCTTTCGGTGCACTCCCTAGAGGACGCTACAAGGACGTGTTTAAACCGCTACAACTTTTTTGTGCTAGACTGTAGGCCCTTTTATTATGGAATAATAGTTTTCACTACTTTTTCTGCTTAAGAAAGATATACCTTCTTGATATCGCTAAGATTACCGGTTTCCGGGAAAAACGCATCTAAAGCTCATGATGCATGCAAATTATCCAAAAGTATTAAAATAACTTATTTGACTATCCTATTTTTTCCGCAACAATTAGTTTTAATTAATTTCAATTTCAATTAATTCATCTTTTTTCTCTCGTGAAAAATTTGGATGAGACGAACGGTTTAGCCAGGAAAGAATATTTTCTAATGCATTGCACATTTGCGCAAGCGCTTTTAGTTAGGTACAAAACTTTAGTCGCCTTTGCTTTTTAGTTATCATATCGACAGTTGAATTTATTTATCAAACGTTAGTTTTTTTCTGTCGCTTTTCCGTTGATAAAGATCCATAATTATGGCTCGCTCACGGTTTCACTAATTCGGAAATAGTGGATTTGCTTTTAGTCCATGGACTTTGCCACTGCAACGGTCGAAGAAGTTTACGTATTTATAGGGAAAAATATCCTTTCCATAGAACTCCAAATCGGCACAGTTTTTCTAATATCGAAAGACGTCTCCGCGAAAATGGCAAGTTTCAACCAAGCCATGTATTCTGGACGAGGACGAACCATAAGGACGGTGGAAATAGAAGAAGAGATTTTGGGATTTTGTTGAAATAAATCGAAAACCAGCACACGACGTGTAGGATTGTAATTGGGAATTCGAGATCATCAGTTCACAGAGTTTTTCATGACCAATTAATGCACCCCTTTCATATTCGAAAAGTTCAAGACATATTACCCGTGGATCCTGATCAACGTTTAGCTTTCTGTCGATTTAATATTCATAGAAGAATCGAAAATTCAAATTTTAGTAAAAAAAATTTTTTCACGGACGAAGCTACTTTTACTAGATGCGGTATTTTCCATGTTCATAATGAACATGTTTACGCTGTTGAAAACCCTCATGAAACGAGAGTATCTCATTATCAACATCAATTTCAAGTAGATATCTGGGCTGGAATTGTAGACACTTTTATTACTCGTCCCTTTGTATTGCCAAATCAGCTGAATGGAGATAGGTACTTGAACTTTTTAATACAAATTTTACCTATTTTATTGGAAGATTTGCCCTTACTCCTTCTTCGTGACCTTTGGTTTATGCATGATGGCGCACCTCCTCATTTTACTTTAAATGAGGTATATCCACAGCGCTGGATTGGAAGACGAGGTGACGCACCTGTGAACTGACCGGCTCGATCACCGGACTTGATACCCTGAGATTTTTTTGTGGGGTGCCTTAAAATCAAAAGTTTATGCATCCCCAGTGAATACGCAAGAAGAGTTGTTGGCAAGAATAATTCATGAAGCCAATTTATTGAAGAATAGTCCTGAAGTATTATCCAGAGTACAATGTTATTTTTTAAAAAGAATTAACTTGTGCATGCAGGAAAATAGTGTAAATTTTGAACATTTGTTGAATTAGCAAATTAAATACCTACCACAAAAGTCCATCAATTGCACAATTTTTATTTAGATTGATAATAATGCAATTTAATTGCTTAACTTTGTTCTTCATATTGCTAATTATTGTTTTTTTCTTTCTTCAATAATTATTGTTCTTGAAAAACTTCATTCTTCTTTACTTTTTTCAATAAATCAATTCTTATTATTATTGTGAATTATTATTATACTTTTGGATAATTTGCATGCATCATGAGCTTTAGATGGGTTTTTCTCAGAAACTGGTGCTCTTAATCAAAAAAGTTATACCTTTTTTAAGCAGAAAAGGTAGGGAAAGCTATTATTCCATAATAAAAGGGCCTACAGTGTAGCACAAAAAATTATAGCGGTTTAAACATGTCCTAATAGTCGCTTGTAGCGCCATCTAGGAAATACACCGAAATCGATGATAAATTTGAATTTCTCATCCCAAGAAACCCCCATACAAGAAATTTTATAAAATTAGCCCAAAGCAGTCGAAAGAAAGGTATGAAAGAAAATGTGATTTATTTTTTCTTTTTTAACACCCTGTATTATAACTTTTGGACTAAGGCAAGTTTAGCTAAATCAGCTTATTTTCACGTAAGTAATCTTCATTATCCTTTTGGCTATGCAATTTAGGGACACCCGGTGTGTGTGTGTGGTGTGCGTGTGCGTGTGCGTGTGCGTGTGCGTGTGCGTGTGCGTGTGCGTGTGCGGTGGTGTGCGTGTGCTGTGCGTGTGGTGTGCGTGTGCGTGTGCGTGTGCGGTGGTGTGTGTGGTGTGCTGTGTGTCGTGTGGTGTGAGTGCGTGTGTTTGCGTGTGTGTGTGAATGAGTGAGTGTGTGTGGATGTATGTGTAGGTGTGGTTGCGGGTGTTTGTGTGGATGTGGGTGCATGTGAGTGCATGCGTCGGGCGTGCGTGCGTGTGCGATTGAGTGAGTGTGTGTGGCTGTGGATGTATGTTAGTATCCACGATAACACAAGAACATCACTAGCGTACTTCAAATTTCGTACTTAAGCTCGTTTTCATTTCTCCTGGAGCTGATTGGATTTTGGGAGAGATTCAGTGGCGGTGTTGGGGGGTTTATTAGGAGCAGTTTTTGGTTTTTATAAAATATATCTGAAACAGCTGTATATTTCAAAGATACCAAGAATACCAATGCATAGACCTCAAATATATCGATTAATGATTTTCACACAATTTTTTGATACGACTCGTAATTGGCGTCAAAAAGTTTCTAATTCCTAAGGTGGAAGAGTTTGTCCAATTTTTTGCAATATAGGAGTAATGATTAATTTTATACGAAAATGCGTAAACATATTTTTAATTATAATCTTATTCTGCGTTACTTTTCTTTATAAGGCTTCCTGATATATAAGTCTAAAAATTAAATATATAGGGTTGAAGATGCTTATAATGTATTATTGGTGTTCTATAGAAGCAGGCGGCATGTATTTGTTTAAAGTTTGTATTTGTATATCTATTAACGTCTAACATAAAGTTTCAAACGCCCTGACATTATTGCGTGTGAAGGCGCGTATATGTGAACGTGTATGCACGTGTGTGCCCGTATGTGCACGTGTGTGCGCTTGTGTGCGCATGTGTGCACATGGATGCGTGTGTGTGCGCACGTGCATGCGTATGTGGGCGTGAGCGCATATGTGGACGTATACGCGTGTGCGCGTGAAATTTAAGAGTTTGTTCAAATTTCTACAATATAAGAATAATGGCTAATTTTATTAGAAAATGTGTAGGCATATTTTTTAAAGATAATCTAGTTTTGCGTAACTTTTCAATATAAAGTTCCATAATATAAAATAAACTAAGTCTAAAAGTTAATTAAAGGATAGATAATGCTTAGAATGTATTATCGGTATTCTATAGAAGCGTTCGGATTTGGAATTGTTTTAAATTGTCATATATCTATATGTCTATTAACGTCTCTCTGACATGAAGTTTTAAACGTCCGAACATGTATTATTGTTCTTATTTTTACAATGTTGCCTATTTTCGTAATGAACGCATTAAAAAATAGGTTGCATAATTATCCTAAAAAAATGTTATTGAAATTATTTCATTTCTTTTACTTTTATAGATAGTGGACCGCGAAAATTGTATTATTGTAATAAACATCTTTAAATCGCAATGGTTACCGCGATTGTAAAGATCATTAATGTGTTCAAATATCTTGATAATAAGTCGTAATTTGGTAATGTTTTTTGGCTATTTTATTTTCTGTATATTACGTAATTGATATTTGAGTAAGGGTTGAAAGATAAAAACACATGTTAGGATAAGAACAGATCTCCGCTCGAACTGCTTTTATTGCAAGAGTGTAACGAATTGCTGAATGTTTATACACGCACAGTCTCGATGAAAAAATGTCACTAATTTAATCATTAATTACGTCGGTACACGCCGCGATCTTTGTTTGTTACCTTGAAACTCGAGACCTAAATCTAGGGTTTGTTACGGACGAATGCAAATTATTAAAATTAAGATTTCGTTCGGTAGGGAATGTGGAAAATTCTTCCCACGTAATAATTTCTTGTATTTTATTACTTTTGGAAAACGGGGATTGATTTGTGAGTAAATATAGTTAGTTGGTGTCGGAGGAGAGGAGCTACAGAGAGTTTGGATTGAGTAAGATCAATCTCTTTGTTTGATTAAAATACCTTCATTGTAAACAGTCTGTTTTTAATTATTTTTGCGTGTATATTTTCTTTTGAAGTAACCTACGAGAATTTGTTTTTTTCTATTAGGTGTTAGTTTTAATGCGGTTTTCAAATATTAATCTATAAATAACAGTCCCCATTTTGAAGTTAAACCGCGTCTGTTCACCATTTGTGTCTATAATCAAAAAGTAAGTAGGTATTCCAATGTAAATTAAAGCTCGCAGCAAATAATTCTACAAGCCTATGTAACGTATTAAAAATCATGCGTTGCTTTGCAAAAAGTATCTCATTACAGACGCGGGCTTATTAAGTTGAGATCTGTTAAAATAAAAGGACTATCGTCCGACAGTACAGCGCTTCCTCCCTCATTTACTTCGGCGCATTAGCATTGTTGTTTGCGGATTATATTTATATTTGTGTAGAGGTGGGCGTGGGCGGACGTATAAAAGATAGATCTCGGTTATAATTGTAAATAGGCAATACCGAGTGTCTGCATACGCACGGGTCCACCGTAAAACACTTCAGTTTCTATTTTTACTGTTTTTATTGTTTTGTATAGATGGATTTGTAACCTGAGAAAGTGACGCTGTATTTTGTTTTTAACGCACTCAAGCTTGTTTATCGGTCACATGGTCATTTATCTGCACTTACTCTTGTAAGGCTTTGTGTTAATGATCTTTTTGTGTTTTTGATTCCGTTTCATTAAGTAGAATTGTTAGCCTGCGAACGAATTTCTTTTTATATGTAATTTATTGTAATTCTACGTATGCATTTGTGCTTTATTAGTCACTAAACAATTGTGTACGTGTAAATTCCATTAAGGGGTTGAATGATCATTGCCCAAAGCTCGTTAATTTTAGTTTGAGTAGTTCCATTATTTACCTGCCCAACATGATGCAAGACTTAACCTCATCAAACCTATCTAATTCAAATAATACAATGTACCTACCACTTAACGGCCAATTCTATTGATCAGATTTTAGGTTTGCGAGTAATTAAATATCAGACTTGTAAATATATTCTAATGTTTTAATTATTGCCAGGAAAGTCAATGTAAGGCAAGCAATTAATTTGAGTAATGGTAGCATTATTGTCAGTAAAGTTCAGATAAATCACCTAGCGATTGTCTTGTTCTTGAATTTGCATTATTGCGAATAAGTTCAGATTACACTTTTCAAGATAGGGTACCTGGGCGATACTACAATTTCTTCTTTGTAGGTTGAAAGATCGTGTGCTGTTTGATACCAGATATTTTCAATTAGAGAAAATATTTGCGTCATATATTGATTTTGCACAATATACAGAAAAGAATACTGAATAATTGCAGTATTCATTAAAATAAGGTTCACATTACACTTAACCTATTGAAAAATCGCTATTTCTTTAAAAACAAAATGAAAGCATAAGTCAAAGGTCAAAAATAAAAATTCTAGGTAATTAAACGTACAAAATTCTTAGTATTCTTTAGTATAACATGTACAATTACAAATAAATAAATAAAATAAACAAGTGTATATTATGGTTGTGGACCTATTAAGAAATCTAGTACAAGTAGTATACTTAGGCACAAAAATCTTTTCTAAATCAGTCACGAAATCAATTACGGAAGAAATTGAATTAAGCAGAGAAGCAGCAAGATTACGATACCATGTTCAAAGAAACGAAAGCAAAAATGGAATATTAGATTTATCAATAAAAGAAGCAATGCAAATTTTGAATGTAAATAAACTAGATCCAGTAAAGGTGGAAACAAATTATAAAAAACTTTTCGAAGCAAATAATCGATCAAAAGGAGGTTCTGTTTATATACTATCAAAAATAATTCTTGCTAAAGAAAAACTTGATTTACAAATGCAATCGCAAGTTCCTTTAAAAAATAATATATGTCGGTGATATTCGAATTATAGTTTTATATTCTCTCTGGTTTTTCTTTTATTCAAATTAAATTTTAAAACTGATTAATTAAATCAGTAGGTACTTACTTTCCAACTAATTATTGTATTCTTTGGTAAGGATTATGATTTTGCATGGCTTACGGTATGTTGTGCAAAATAAAAGTTTTGGGGCCAATTTTTTACTCTAATTGAACAGATCTTATTGCCATGCTTTAAATGTTACTATTGCGTTACACAATTTTAGGTAAAGTCATTCAAGTTACGTCACTTATTAATTATACGCTTAATACACGTTCTGCGTTGAAAGAAAGCAACGTAAATTTTGTTTTATATTTTACAATGCTTTCATGTGTGCGACTGCATAGCTATTTATGCACTTTTAATAATTCAATCAATATTTTAAAAAATATTTTGAACTATAAATATTTGCTTCAAACTTACGATTTTCAAAAGGTATAAAACAATGTTCAAAGTCGTTGAGCTCAAAACTACACTTGAGAGATGAATCTCAAACAAATCTTTACTGCAAATTTATTTTCAATGACATTTCCGCTGTATAGCTATAAGTACACATTTTAAGCTTTCGCAATGTTTGCTAAACATCCGCTGATATTGCGTGAGGGAGATTTTAACCTGTTCTGTTTGGTACATAAATGCAAAAGTCGTATAAACCTAAATATATGTATAAACGTCTCCGTTTACGTATTAACACTAGGACGCCCAGCCTTTCCCTAACCCCTTTAACGCCCAAAGGGGTCAATTTGACCCCTTGTGTATAAATGTTATATTCTTGATTTTTTTTTTTAATTATATTTATTTATTATATTTTAATGTTTTTTCTCATTAATCACATGTTAATTAAGTTTACTTGAATGTAAATTTACACTGAAGAAGGTACAAATAACACAATCACAGTTCTGAATAGTACATCCTTCTACACAATTGACACATTTGTATTTGATTTTCATTGTGCATTTTCCACAAACCATTTTCTTACAAACAGTGCATTAAGAGGTTATTACAGTTGCAGAATTTAAGAATTTGACATTTTCTCCGTTTTGGTGCCATTTCCTCTTCAGTTTCACCACCACTGTCTTCATTATCTCTTGTTGTCCTACGAAGTGGCGACTCTTTAAGTACTCGGAGCGTAGTTCCTCCGCAAGTTGCTAAGATACTGACGTCTTTTAATTTTTTTCACAGTAATGGACCTGAATAATACATATGCATTTATTCCAGCAAGGTCAAGGATATTGTAGAGCGAGTGTACAGGCCCGCTTCTAGAGGAAGCCTTGACGGAATACTGCCTGGCCATTTGATCCACTATGTCAACCCCAAATTTTGTCTTGTTGTAATAACTTCTAGTTTCAGGAGTTTTTTTCTCATTTGCATCTACAGCAACAGTATGATGGAGAGAACTCATTACCAGGACATTTTCTCCTTTTTTCCCTTGATAAACCGTTAGGTAAATATCATCCTGTTTTAAGATTTAAGATTTTTGTTGAATAGAGAGGGGCCTTCAAAGTCTTCACTGTAGATGGTATTTTCCTTCTCACTCTGTTCACAGTTCCCACGATGGAGGTTGACTTCCCTTTCAATTTCTCAGCAAGTTTGAGGGAAGTGAAATAATTACCTGTAATGACATTTCTGCCTTTAGAAAGAAATGGTTGCATAAGACGCATCACTTCATAATCAGAAACTCTTTCATCTTGGTACCTTGCAGTATCCTTTCCAAGATAAAGGAAACCATTTAGAAGGTACTTGGTATCAACGTCTAATGCTAACCAGTACTTTTGACCATACTTGTCAGGTTTTGAAGCCATGAATTGTGTGAACGGGTACCTAGTTTTACTTGGGAAAAGTCGCTCAGCAATCGTTACAATAGGTCCGGGTTTGTAACATATAGTGCAGTTTTTAATGAACTTGTTCCAAACAGCAGCAGTAATGCAAATTTGTCCGTCTGCAAACGCACAGAGCGTGTAGATTTCTCGTCGAACCTCAGGAATCTCATAATTTCAGAGAATCTATTTCTGCTCATGCTTTCCCTACAGAAAGGTAGGCCCCAGAAGCCTGGCCATGAGCTGTGGAGGTCTGTAATTCTGCAACCACTAACACCACGAGCATAAATTATTGCAATAAATACTTTTAATTCTTCAGTGGACATCGACCAGTTGCTATTTCCTAATACTCTGTGAGCCTCGGTTATTGTGTCTATGAACAAATGCCATGCACTTGATATACTTTCGTCACTTACATGTCTTTTTGCGTGTGGTGTAGATCCAGGAGATTCTCTCAAAATGTTATTAATAGGAAGACGTCCTCCTTGTTGTGAATTAGACACTGCTTCAATCCATATTGTACCATCAGGAGCAACTTCTTGGTGTACGACATCTTAGATGAAGACGCAGGAACAGGTTCTTCTCCTCGTCTATTACATGAATCTCCTTGATCTATAAATATGAATTTTTATATTACATAAACCAATAACGCTAAAATAATAGAAAAGTATTTATGATAAGGTCATTATATATCGATACACTACTACACCATTTATGAGAAATTATACATTTTTAATTATGTAAGATCATAATAAAAATTAATACAATGAATTATAATTATGATAATTATTATTATAATAAGTTGGCAGTAATAGGCTAATAATATATAATAATAATAACAATAATAATAATAATAATAATAATACTCACTAGATTGTGAATTTTCATTTTCAACATCTGAGGAATCCGTATCACTACTATTCGATGTTTCATCCATCAGAATTGTCATCGAGAACTTTCCGTAGCTGAAAGCAGCTCATCTTCACATAAATAATGTTTCCGATACATTTCCACCTTCACCTCACAATCGCATGTATAAAAGTGAGTTTTGGAATTGAATAAAAATAACTCTTATTATGACGTTAATAATCTAAGTAAAACTTCATTGTTGTATCATAAACTAAAATATCTTCAATATAAAATGTATATAAAATAAATTTCAAGCATACAAAAAAATAAAATAGCAATATTACTTTAAAGGGGTCAATTTGACCATTCTGGGCGTTTAAGGTAAAACCGTATATAATTCACAATGGATTGGTGTAAACGTGCAGATATTTAAAATAATGAAAGTACCTTCAAAATGAATAAAAGTCATAACAGGAAATCTTCCTTGGCCGTTCTGTGAAGTGTTGATAGGACATAAAAATGAAAAAGGATCATTTTGACCCCTCTGGGCGTTCTATTGTAAAAGAGAAATTTGTTATCGAAAAAAAGTTTATCCAGGTTTTTGTTAGTAGAATTGTTAGAACCACATGCATCACGCATCAATATTTTAAAAATTACACAACTGTTCATAAAAATCATTGGACTAGCAAACAACGTTTTGACAAACTTATGTTATGATACTTTAATTTTCTTCAAGCATGACATGACATTTCAGTGACGCTATACAAGATACTCAATTGTCATTTTGTTGTCATTATCGAACGGCGCTAAAAAACTGTACCGCTGCTCACCAGCGGCTGTAAAGTGACAGGTGCCCCGTGCGCAGCAGAAGCACCGACAGACAAACTGATATCAAAACAATGCCACCCATGCTCCACACACGCAGTACGATGCGTCAATGAAAGTCTTCGTTTAAAAATAAGTGGATATTTTTATTTTGTTAAATGAAAATGAAAATTACAATCACTAAATGAAGGTTTTTCAAAATTGAAACCGCAGCTGAACGTCATCAAAGATCCTCAACAATCAAAGAATGTCCAGAAGAACACTCAACTGCATAAAATTCTTCGTTACCGGTGCTGATGCTAGTATTAGTTTCAGAACACGAATCATTTAAGAGTATATTATCTTGTCTACAGCTACACAAAGAAATTTCTTCATCTCGTCTGTTGCCGGTACTTGTTACGAGATTTTCAAAATTAGCATTGGGAGACGTGATCTTCAAAGCAATTTCGTTTTTGTTGGCAATGGAATCCTCCTATGTAACCTTCGACAACACTTGTCGATTTCCATCCTCCATGCCTTTTTCAATGTGTAATATCGGCACCTCCGTCTACAAGGAGTGTAGCTGAAGTTATTCGTGAACAGTAGATACCTTCCAAACAGTTTATTTTAAATAGGATACCACTTTTATGTATGCACATATCAAATCTATGACATTTTCCGGTTACGTATTTTAAGAAAAGACACAAATCTTTCATTCCTTCTGGCCATAATAAAACATACCTTTTGCAAAATTGTAGAAACCTTTCTGCAATTACTGTAAACGACCGCATCGTGTATGCGAGTGTGCGTATATATATATATATATATATATATATATATATATATATATATATATATGCGTGTGTAGTGTGTGTGTGTGCGTCGTGCGTGGGTGTGAGTGTACGTGTGCGTGTCCGTATGCGTGTGCATGTGCGTGTGCGTGTGCGTGTCTGTGTGCGTGTGCGTGTCCGTGTGCGTGTGCGTGTGCGTGTGCGTGCGTTGCGTGTGCGTGCTGTGCGTGTGCGTGTGCGTGTGCGTGTGCGTGTGCGTGTGCGTGTGCGTGCGCGTGCGCGGCGTCGTGCACGTGCGGCGTGGCGTGCGTGTGCGTGTGCGTGCGCTGTGCTGTGCGTGTGCGTGTGCGTGTTCGTGTGCGTGTGCGTGTGCGTGTGCGTGTGCGTGTACATGTGCGTGTGCGTATGCCTGTGTGTGCATGTGCGTGTGCGAATTTTGATTCATCAGACCACATAATCTTATGAAGGAACTTGGGATCTTCGGTCATTTTTATGCATCTGAACTTGCAAAAGTCGGACGTCTTGTCTCATCACCAAGACCTAATCAGTGTACAGTTATGTCAGAAAAAAGATACATTTTATGTTTTCTCAATATTCTGTGTATTGATGTTCTTGAAATACCCACTTCCAACGCTGCTGTTGGAGTCGAACTCCTTGGATAGACTTGAAACAACGCCAACACGTTCACCTCGTTACCTTCCTTATCTACTATGGGCTTTAGGTGATTTCTAATTGCCCTCACAACACCAGTTCCCGTAAACCGCTCTCCGATTCTTATAAATTTTACGCGTGTAGGCCTAGATATCGTTCGTTAAATAATCTGCATGTTCGTCTGACCAATTCGTTCACATTCACTATGCGTATAAAAAAATTAACAAATCATTATTTTAAAATTCTTCAATATTTTCCGTACAGACTGTACTTAGAAAATTAACAAACTCACTAGAACTGTAAATAGATAACTAACGAATATATGAGCTGATACTGCTTTTTACATTAATCAACAGTGTTTCTATTCCTGTCAAACTCAAGGCATACTAGATAGGACTTTTGGAGTTTCGTCATCTTTTGTTAAAAAAAAATGCATAAGAAAACTGTTGGGAATAGGTATAAGGAACGTTATAGCAAATCAATGCAGAATCTAATTCTGCACCCGGCCATCCAATAATGTACAGGTTGTCATTCTTGTGCTTCCGTCTACCTCAAAAGCACTTACCACCAGTCGAAAATGTGTAAAAGGTGCAATCTTGAAAATAAGAATACATTGTTTAGTTTCCAAAAAATCAAGACTTCTAACAAACAATTAAAAATAGGATGGAAATCATCATAAAATTTTCCCAGAAATCCAAAAATAAAACAATATATATCGGATGTTCCATTTAAAATAAGAAAGTTAATGGTGGCTCTAACTGGAAGTGGTGTGACTTGAAAATATTTTAAAATGCAAGAGAATCTTGAAATAACCCTGAAGGCCAAAAAACAGAATTCCACGTTTTTTTAACCACGAAAACTTCTAACGAACGACTATCCTGGGAAACATTGTGTACATTATAACACTTATATACTTCATAATACATAATATAATTGAATATTTAATTTGATGAACAAACCATCTGTAAGACATAACATTTTGTGTATACCACGGGCATAAACTGATGTTTATACTCTCGGTGGATTTTTAACCCGTCGCCCTCGAAGGCGTAAACGTCACTTTTATGCCTTTAATACATAAAGAATTATTTTGACCCATTGTTTCTTTTTAGAAAATCAACGCAAGCCAATCTCGTTCACGCCTGAGAAAGATAGCCGTTAAAATTTCTTTGTCTCATGAAACAATTCGTATCAGTTTAAGCGATTGTTTGGGCATGAAACGCGTTACCGCTCGACTAGTGCCGAAATTTGCTGTAATAACTCAATCGCGTAAAAATTTCTGAAGACATGATAGAACGAGTCAATTCCGACCCCACATTCATAAAACACATTATAACTGGTGATGAGGTAAGCGTTTACGAGTTTGACATGCAAACCAGTCAACAAGCTTCGGAATGGCACCTTCAAATTGCACCGAAATCGAAAAAAGTGCGTTCAACTCGATCAAAAGTGAAGGTGATGTTGACAGTTTTTTTCGATTATAGCGATGTTGTGTACTCGGAATTCTTGCCAGAAGGTGATATAGTACAAAAAGAATATTATCTGAGTTTATGCGGCGTTTGAGAGAGCAAATTCGTCGAAGGTGGCCAGATTTGTGGAAAGAAAGCTCGTGGATTTTGCACCGTGATAACGCACCATTTCAAAAGGCTGTTATTGGGAACGAATTTCTGGCCAGAAACTCAACAAACCTTATCGAACAACTATCGTATTCCCCTGATATGGCGCCGGCCGACTTTTGTCTCTTTCCAAAACTCAAACTACCACCTCAAGGCACCTGTTTTCAGTTGATAGAAGACACAAAAGCAAATTCGCAGCGAGAATTGAAGTGGATTATTTCTGTCGCTGTGGAGATGGTAGGCGGCTAGGCATGGCGGATCTACACCAAATCGGCGCGTCGGTGCTCGGTGTCCCTCCGAAGTCCTCTGCGTGGTCGATCCAGATCCCGTCGTAGTCGTCGTCTTCACACACTTTAGCTTAAGCTAAATTATCGATGTGCTCGGAGAGCTAGGTAGAGGCTTACGTTTGACTGTTGAAACTGCTCTGTAACTTTGGTATTTACGGCTAACCAATACCTGTTGTTATGTCTATTAAATATTCCACAATTTATTACCTTAGTTTTGTCCGTCCACATTGTTTTTAAATGGAAAATTGGGGTCTGCCTCGCAGTTTTCGATATACCAATTGCAAAATTAAATGCGTCTTACTTCATCACCGGATGAACGTCATGAATTTTCTTAAACTTGTATGGTTTATACTTATAGTTTTTTAATATTTTGCCTGCTTGTGATTTACGGCCACTGCAGTTTTAACCTCTTCAAGAGAACATTTAGGATTGGCGGTAATATAGCCAATTACATTAATTTCATTAATTTCACGTTTCGGTTTATTATATTTTTCTATTGGCTTCACAAAAGAGTCAAAGTTTGATTCTAACTTTGGGGACATGTTTTTAATTTGGCTGGTGTCTCTCTGGATATCTATTTAAATATAACTTTCCGCATGTCTACAGTTTCTATCACATTCGATGAAATAAACATCTGAGCATTTCATATTTCTCTTCATTTGTAAACATTTATACGAGTATTCACAACACTAAACAATATCAACTATGTCAACTTATGATGAAATTAATTGTCAAACTCACATGTGATATTCTGTATGTTGTATTTTTCCAAAGTACTGTTTGCTTATTTTGTAAAACGGCCTCTCTACTTCTAGATCAAGGTATTTTTAACTCCTTTTTTCAGAAGACACTTTTAAAACATATATAATCAAAAACATTCATTAAACAGTTCAAAGCCTGCGCTGCATGTGTTTCAGGAAACAGTAATCTGTCAACATTCAAAAATTTTCAATGAAAATTGCAATTTTACCGTTCTATTAAAAATATTTTTGAAAAGTTTAAGAAATATGTAATCCTTTATGCCACAGCCAACTATGGTTTCCATAGTTATTTAGTGTTTAAATAATACAACTCGCTATAAATATTATTAGGTTTTTATTTCTTCCATTTTTCAAACATTCAAAAATGTTCAATAAAAATCGCAATTTTTTATTCACAGCCAACTATAGTTTCCATTGAAGTTTTGATCGTAGCGGAAAATCTGTAAAGGTAAGGAAATTTAGTTTTTAGTTTCTTAATCTTCGTAAAAAAGTATTCTAAAAAAGTTTTTAAATCTAGAAAAAATATTGATATATAAGAAAGTTACAGCACCCTCCCAGAATGACAAAAATACCAATTTCGGCTTATATCTCGAAAATGGTAAGAGATGTCTAAATGAGCAATTAATTGGTAGATTTATCTTTAAAATTCACCTCGAGAATCTGTCGTCAGTTTTTTCCAGCTACTCTGGAAATGGGCGTAACCACTCAATTTGCACTAATTTGCAGCACCCCTTACAATGTTATATTTTACGAAAATAAATTACGAAATGTTTTTTGTCATATTCCATTACTAGGAAATACCTACAAGTCGTTGTTGCATAGAAACAATAAGAACACAATTATTCGGACCAAAATAAAAACCTTTAGATAATATTTGTAATTCATGGGATTTTTAAATCAAAACTTTTAATGATCCTGTTACAGGCTAAATACTCACTAGAGCATCCAGACTGTAAAGACAATTTGTGCCACTGCATAGCTCAGTGGTGCGGCGGGATTCTTACTAAAAGATGTAAGAGGGCACTCGTAGAAGCTCCAAAATCGTCAAAATCGGAAGAAAAAGTCAAAAAGGCGCCACCTGTTAAAAACATTTGTAGGGAGGAAAACGTCATAAACTGATCTTAGATTGGCCTAACAGGAAACCAAAACCTTCACTCAAAATCCTACTTTATTACTCAAAATTCTAGTCCGAAGATCTTAACGCGAAGTTCACCCAAACGTTAATTAAACCTTAACCTTCAAGTACAAAAGCCTCAAATAAAACCAAAAACTCATTCAATATTTCGATAAGCCTACTTCAACAATTATTATCTCAAATAACCCAAAAGTACTGATCAATACGGTAATTTAATTCTTCAATTCTTCAAAACGTAACCTCAACAAAATTAAGCGTGATGGAAAATGTATACAACATTCTAAAATTTACTAAATGTCGATATCGGGATCTCGTACCACAATTCGGGGAATACACAGCTTCGCCGTCACAAATAATCAAATTCGCTTACCTTTTCAGCAAATCAGGCACTAGAATGTCTCCAATTGATAAGTCGGTTCCTATAAATATACTTTTAAATATCTTTTCGCAATACATTTAAAAATTCCTCCAAAACATCTTTTACTTTTACTTTTACTCTAAACTTATTACCAGCAAAACAACAACATTGTACATACGCCAATTTAGGCACTCTCAAAATATCCCCGTGAGAAAAGATTAGGATTTATAATATATGTAACGGGTGGCCAATTAAGAACGGCCGTCGGCCATATCTCAGGAATGGATTATAGCACAGGTTCGGGAAAAAATTTTTTATAACAAAGTGACCTCGAGAAACGCCTGGAAATTATTTTTAGAATTGTAAGTCCACCGCTAGAGGACGTATTTGACAGTTAAAATTAAAAAAAGCAAAATTTTTCCTCGACAAATTCTGCATATTTTTTATTTGACAAGTTTTAGTCTATCTCTTCAAATAAGGGGTGGGGGAGAGTGGGAACCTTGTTACGAAAAAACGCCTATAATTCAGGTTCTGCTTGACCGATTTTAATAAACTTGATGTAGTTTGAAAGGGCTTTTGTTAAACAACAGAAAATTTGTAAATTTGAAGTAATATGATTAATAACATAGATGTTAGAGGGCGCTGTTTAATATTTTTTTAATATTGTGTTTTCTCTTTACAATTTTAAATGGAAGCATAAAAATTTAAGTAGGTCTTTAGAAAGTAGAGTAAATTAGACACAAAACAGTGAAAACTGCAAGTCCATATCTGTTTCCTATCCTGAGATATCGTAAGAAACAGGTAAATGGCGGGAATTGTTCTTACAACGTCTAGTAGGCTACTTCGCGTTAACGGAAATTATTAAATTTAGCCTGGATGAAAAGATCTTACATTGGTCTGCAGTAATTTAAACTGTTATCATACTAATGTTATGGTTGCCGCTAGATTACCTAAATGTTATGCTGTCGCTACTAACAATGAGAACCAATTATGAAATAATAATGTGATAAAGCTAACAATTAAAACCTTAAATAAATAACTACGTAATTAGTGTCGCCCTAGATTTTCGAAATGTCGTCCATCATTTTCAATGCACGAAATCAATCGCTGACGGGTGGAGAGAACAGCAGTTTCAATTTCTGCCCTTGAAATACTTCGTATTGTCTGTCGTATTCTTTCAATCATGTCAGCTCTTGTTGTGGGTCTATCGGCATAAACGAGATCTTTTATTCGCCCCCACAAATAAAAATCTAAACAAGTTATGTCTGGTGACCTTGGTGGCCAAATAAATATACTTCCACGTCCTATCCACCTTTCAGGGTATGATTGATCTAAGAAATTCCGAATATCTCTAGAATAATGTGCCGGGCACCCATCATGTTGCAAGAACATGTCACGACGAATGGCCAAGGGCACGTCTTCTAAAATAAGTGGCAATTCGTTGCTTAAAAAATCTAAATATCTTTCTCCATTAACAGTTTCATTAAAATAAAAAGGCCCAATTTTTTCTCCACCTAGAATCCCGCACCAGACATTTACATACCAACGACCCTGATGTTGGACCTCCTGCATACAGTGGGGATTCGTTTCAGACGAGTAGTGCATATTATGTCGATTTACACTACCATCACTATGAAAAGTAGCCTCATCTGCCCACATAATTCGTGAAAGTATTTCAGGATCGTCGTGTATCATATTTGAGAGCCAGTTGCAAAAATCCAACCTGGTATCGAAACCTTGCGCATTCAAACTATGGTGTAGGACCATGTGATATGGGTGCAATCTAAAATAGTATATATTATAAAGTAATCAGATCAATAAGACACATTGAAGTCCTTCGTTGTTAGTAAACGAAAAAGGACTTTAAATGCATTAACTCTCGTAATGTTATTACGAATTTTTTTCGCCCGGCCTCTCATTGCTTTTTATTATTTGTACCATTTTACTTTACTTTGCCTCACTTAATTATCATGTTGTTAGTTAAAATCTATTCACATAGCATAAGATAATTTCATTAAATAATTTGGTGCTTTATTGAAGCTGGACATAAAATGGCGGCAAATACATTAGTCATGTTGTCACAAATTAACTTTGATGTAATGACATTTTCAGTATGATGAAAATGAGAAACATATAACGACAAACGAAAAAAATTAAAACATTTTTATCATTATAGTACCGAATAAAACATGCATTAATAAATAAGTAGTCACCTGTGTTCTCTTAAAATATTTTGGACGGTGGTTCGACATATAACCAAGTCTCTAGCTATAGCTCTGGTGCTTGAAAGAGGGTTAACATTTACATAAGCTAAAACATCAATAACATTTTCCTCTGTTCTACCTCTGCGTTGCCTTCGGTATACAGGAAGATTCACATTTCCTGTAGTACGCACACGGTGTGCGAGTCGAAGAAAAACTCTTCTGCTGTGATGCCGTCTATTTGGGTACTGCAGTGCATACACTCTAGCAGCAACGGTTATATTTCTCATACATTCAAAATAAACTGCCAACATATCAAATGCTTCTTCATTTGTAAGAATCATTTTGGTACGACAAGATAAAGAAAGTCTATTAAATGCAACACAATGAATAATTTTTGACATATGCGTGAAAATCATAGCTTGCTTGTTTTCAACAGGGAATTTATTTTATATCTTACATGGCCCTCTTTACTAATTTTGTTGTCATCAGTAAATCGTAATTCATATTTTAAACTGTATTTGCTGTTGCTGGGCACATATCGGGTTTTATTGTATTTTCTGCTTTTGATTTACTAATACACCGCTTGAAAACAAATTTAACATTCATGTAAAATTAAAAAAATGTTAGATTTATCACATTATTATTTTATAATTTGTTCTCATTGTTACTAGCGATAGCATTACATTTAGGTAATCTAGCGGCAACCATAACATTAGTATGATAACAGTTTAAATTACTGCTGACCAATGTAAGATCTTTTCATCCTTGCTAAATTTAATAGTTTCCGTTAACGCGAACTAGCCTACTACACGTTGGAAAAACAATTCCCGCCATTTGCCTGTTTCTTACGATATCTCAGGATAGGAAAAAGATATCGACTTGCAGTTTTCATTGTTTTATTACTAATTTAGTCTACTTTTTAAAGACCTAATTAAATTTTTATGCTTCCATTTAAAATTGTAAAGAGAAAACAATATTAAAAAAATATTAAACAGCGCCCTCTAGCATTTATGTTATTAATCAGATTGCTTCAAATTTACAAATTTTCAATTGTATAACAAAAGCTCTTTCAAACAACATCACGTTTATTATAATCGGTCAGGCAGAACCTGAATTAAAGGCGTTTTTTTCGTAACAAGGTTCCCACTATCCCCCACCCCTTATTTGAAGAGTTAGACTAAAACTTGTGAAATAAAAAATATGCAGAATTTGTCGAGGAATCTGATTATTATATTTAATATGCCCCTTAATTGAGTAAATTTTGAAAAAGTTTGCTTTTTAAAATTTTAACTGTCAAATACGCCCTCTAGCGGTGGACCTACAATCCTGAAAATAATTTCCAGGTGTTTCTCGAGGCCACTTTTGTTATAAAAATTTTTCCCGAACCTGTACTATAATCCATTCCTATGATATGGCCGACGGCCGTTCTTAGTTGGCCACCCGGTACACTTACAAAAAAAAATTATATTCAATTTAGTACACACTATACTTGTATTAAAACAACAACGAGCATGGAATAATATACAATTCAGAAACATATTTGATCACTTACAATGTAATTCTTAAAATAAAATTTATATATTTTGATTTGGAATAATTCCTGGGGGACTAATACCAATAATCTAAAATTCACGAACACATAAAATTCGGAGAACAATAATTACCTAACAATGCACAACTGGTCAATCGGGCTTCCTTTTCTTTTCCCAACGGTACCACAGTGGAATTAAAGAATATTTCATCGATAAAATAACCTCCAACTTTTTACTTTTGTTAAATCATACACAAATTTCATCCCCGACAATTCTTTAAATCAATGAACTCTGCTTCCATCAACCTATGTACATCCATCTTAACGCTTAACGCTTAATCAAATATATATATATATATATATATATATATATATATATATATATATTGTGTGTGTGTGTGTGTGTGTGTGTGTGTGTGTGTGTGTGTGTGTTATATATATATATATATATATATATATATATATATATATATATATATATATGTTTACAAATAACTAATCAAGCTTTATATTTACAGCGAACTAGTAAAAGGACTTCACGGTAGATCAATAAATCATCTCTTAAATTTTACATTTACCATTTCAAACTGGTCAATTAAATCAAAAGCTTTATAACTTCGTTTTTTACTTACAAGACTAAATGAATAAAATTTTGTAAGGCTTTTAAATACTTTTCCGAATCTATGCGTTACTCAATCCAAACACGAGAGTTTACACTGCATTTCAGATGTCCGTAACTAACAAATATTTTGCAATTGTGAAAATTATTGGCCAATCTTTAACAAACCATGGACACATGACAATCCATAGTGGACCTGAATAATAATTTGTAACTTAAAAAAACAGTTACACAGCTGATAAAATCTATATGCATTTAAAGTTCTTGAACTGAAAAATTTCATGGTCTAAAAGACCATGTTACCATGTGACCATTTGTTAGTTCTAAATTATACTAAATAAAACTGTATTTATCTATTACAGATTATTACCATAAGTTTTTACTTCTATTAAATGGCAAAGGCACAATAAATGCAAGAATTGTTAACATATCTAATAGGAAGCTAATTGGATATTTGTTACGACAAAAACTGAAGTATGTAGCAACCCCCACGTACCCTATCTTAAAAAGTGTAATTTGAACTTATTTGCAACAATTCAAATTCAAGAACCAAACAATCGCTAAGTGATTTATCTTGACTGGCGATAATATTACTATTACTCAAATTAATTACCTGCCTTACTTTGACTTTCCTGGCAATAACTAAAACATTAAAAATTACTTACAAGTCTGATATTTAATTACTCGCAAACCTCAAATCTGAACAAATGAAGTGGCCGTCTAGTGGTAGAGGTACGTTGTGCTATTTAAATGAGTTGGCTGGATGAGGTAAGTGTTGCATCATAAGGGGCAGGTAAGACATAAAATGAAACTACTCAAATTAAAATCAACGAGCGTTGCGCATCGGTGGTTCAGGCCGTTCATAACTAGTGTGGGAAAGAACCACCAATAAAACCCACTTTATTCATAAATAAGTAATTGCACAAGTACATTAATAAATCAAATAACACAAAAAAAACAATGAAAGGGTTAAATATACAACAAACCACTATTAAATCAGGTTAAAGTGAGTACACAATTATAACAATAAGAGAAAACGAATAAGAAGCAGTTTAGTTACCCAGACACACAATAATAAAAAAAACACGTATAGTCACACATGCAATTGGGTCATAAATAATCAAAATAAAAATCATAATTAAAATCGTAACACCAAACATGTGGCCCTTTAAAAACCAATCATGCCGGTCTTTAAGTAAATAAGCACATAAAACAATAAAACAAATTACGGTACATGTAAAATACAACAACAGTAGAATTGCACACGTGTGATAATAAGGTAAAGGCCAGGACAAAAGGAAACAGACAAGGAATTTGCACGTATCCAATTGTTTAGTCACCACTAAAGCACAGAATACATAAATCAAATTACAATAAAGCAGGTACAAAGAGAAATCAGCTCGCATGCAAATGATTCTACTTAAACGAACTGACAAAAAACTCATTAAAACAAAGCCTCACAAGGGTAAGTTATAAATATAAATATAAAGATCACTAACATCGTGATTGATATATGTTTCAGTGCGTTAGTAAAATATAATGCTCCTCTCTCAGGTAACACATTCATCTATACAACAAATAAAAACAATAGAAATAAAAATTTGAGATGTCGCCTGGGAGTGTGTACCTACTGGCAATTACCTTTTACAATTAATAACCAGCGGTATCCGATACCCATTCACCAGCTACCTCTACACAAATATAAATATAACCAACAACCAACAATGCTAATTCGTACAAATACCAGAGTGAGAGCGCCCCTGCACTATCTTTTTAATTTAGCAGATTTCAACTTAATGAGCCCGCGTATGATTGAGACACCTGTGCAAGACAATGTTTGGTTCTTTTAATACGTTACATTGGCTGGTAAAATGATTGGCTGCGAGCTTTCAGTTATATAAAAGTACATACTTACACTAGAATAAATAGTCCCCTAATTGGTCATAGACACAAAGCGTTAACATACGCGGTTTAACCCCGAAAGAAAAGGCAACTTAGTGTTGGCGAATTCAAAAGAAAAATCTAACGCAAGAATTATTTTAAGGACAAACTGTTTACAGTGAAGGTATTTAATTAACCCAAAAATCGATCTGGCTCGATTGACACTCTAATTGTAACTACTCTTCCCCCGATAACCCAACCAACTTCACTCCCGCAATCAACCCCCATCTTTCAAAAGTAATATAAAAACAAGAAACATTAATTTCCGTTGGAACAGTGTCGTATTAATTATTGCACGACTTAATTTTGTCCGTAACAACACTACATTTCTCTTTCGAAGTTTCAAGTAACAAACAAAGATATCTTTTGATCGCGGCCCATTCAGCCGTAATTAATCATTCGATCAATGACATTTTTACATCAAGAGCGCGCATAAGAAATTACAATGATTCGTTACGCCCCTTCAGTAAAGCATTTTTAAGCGTGCACCTGCTACTTACCGCCAACATGTGTTTTACAACCCTAGACAAATATCAGTTACAACATTCCTTACATAAAAATATATAAATAAAATATTTTTTCTTCAGACGTCAATAAAAGATGACATTTTAACCTTCACCTGACAAAAGTAACCTTTGACATTTCCACCGGCGGCTGCCCCTCGTAGCGGATGCAAAAGTAATGTAAGTTGATAACTCAAACACCCCATTTGGAAAACAACGAAAACAAATTTATTGTTTAGAGTTATAAAGATTAAAAGTACAATGATTAAAACTAATATTTTCTCCAAAATAAAATCCGCCAGAGGTAACAGTGGAGGTCTCGCTGCATTCTAAGGAAATGGTCTTTAATTATTCCTCTTCTACATGAACTTCTGTACTCGTAACGGTTGCACTATGTGCAAAAATTTTCAATGCTGCCTCTTTTTCTGTTACTAGAGAGTCTTCAATATAACGCTCAGCTACAGTGCTGGATTTCAGGCCACCATTGCGCTTCAAGCACATTAAATCTGCGTCGCCGTCCACTAACAGTGAAGCTGAGATTCTTCTTAGACAATGTCCTGTGTATTCTGTATAGTTCGCTAATTTTAAGAAAAAAGCTACCTCCCTAGGAACACTACCTATTTTATGGATTCCCATCACCGCTCTTGAGCATTTTCCATTTCCATATTTAAAAAAAAATCGGCGATTATTCATATCGCGTTGGCGCAAACAAACATATTTGTTATATAAATTTAGGAAAGATTCCCCTACAATTGTAAATGATTTAATTCTTTTTGTTTTGCTATCTGAAATTTTAATACGTAGCAGAGTTTTGAGGTTCTCAATGCCGTCTACCTTCATCTTCACCAATTCATCGCACCGACATGTCCCTGAGATACCAATAATCAAAACTATCTAAAAAAATACAAAATATAAAGACTTGTTTACATTCTATTTCTAAAACTTACCTTCATTGCCAAGTATTTTTCGTCCGACGCTTCCGATAAAAATTTGTTAAATTGGTCTTTTATAAATACTTTGGCCTGCTTTGGGGTGTATTCTTCATTCTAATTCTTTAGATATGCACGAATTTTCAAGTATTTGCTTATATCTACGCCATGTCGAATGCTCAATAATGATTTTGTCATCGAATATTGAGAACTACATTGTCGAGCTTTTCATTTTCATTTTTGTTGCTAATTCGGCAAAATAAAGTAACATTACGGTTTCAGAGTAGCTTTTAATATTTTTTTCATCGCACCATTTTATAAATTGCTGAAAAGCGCGTTCATAGATTTTGCTCGATCTTGTAGGTAATAGATCATTTATTGCTGTATTAGCCGCTTCAGTAATTTCGGACGGCGTGTAGTTCTCCAAATCCATCATACTCCTAACAATGTAATATTTTAATTTACACAAATAGGAACAAAAAATCTAATAAAATACTTACAATAACAAGGAGAATCTTCACAATTTTCAACTTGTTTAATGCTTTGTTTTTAACGAAACCTAGCAACGTCTATTCCTGCTTGCCAGAGCACGCTAAGTAAATCTAACTATTCCTTATTTTCACAATCCAATTATTTTTCCTTATGTCACATTTAAGTGTAAAAACATCTGAAGAAAAAATAATATATTTTATGCGGAGCACAGTGACTTTTTGTGGCTCATCTGTATTTGTCAAACCTACAGATTCGCCACAAAAAGTGTCACTTTAGCTCATAAAATAATATACTATTGAAAACATTAGCAAATTACTACGTATTATCAAGATATTAAAAATCCACTAATTATCTTTTCTATCGTGATAACAATGGCGATTTGACAAACGTTTATTACAACAATAAAATTTTCGCGGTCCGCTCCTACAACTTTTTCAGCTTTTTTATTTTTTTTTTATGACTGATTGACTAAAAAAAGAATAAACTTCTAGCAAAATATAAATAAGCTAAAACAACTTTGCACATCAAACAAAATCATAGTGTATTATGCAACTGTACAAACTGGCAACAGCTATAAAATTAGGAATAAACCTGTATTTCCTGCTTTCATTTTCATATAAAATGTCAAATTCGCCTTTTTGCAAAAAAATACTGTCGGGTTATTTTCTCAGGTAGAAAATGTTATTAAAAAGGGTATAATTAAATTTTTAAAACCTACTAACAAAGCTTTTATGAGCTTTTGTTAACCTATAAAATTCAACCAAACTTTTTAGGCGTATATTACAGTTATAAATGGATTTTAGCGCACTTTCTAATTGACTTCTATCAAAAAATGTAATAGCTACTAAACTGCTATAGTCATCTGTGGATGTCTAACCTACCCATAATAATAAAATTAATTTGAATGTGTACGGTGGGAATGTATACAAGTACGCTAATTTTGCTTACGAACATTAATCGAAAAATTGAACTACTGGACTGCTTTGTTCAGGAACGACCACGTTTACACAGCTTAGAGTAAGCTGTGACGTTTATAACCAACAAAACTCGCTTTTTGTATGCTTACGATTTGTTAATTTTGTATATTGCTTATCGCTAATCGACTATTATTATTTTTGTGAAGTCCTAGTTTACAAATTAAAAGTTTTGATGAAATATTTACCATATTCCTGCAAGGCATTTCTTACATTCACTAATTTCTATCATTTCAAGTATTTATGGAACCTATTACCTTGCGCAACCTAATATTACAACTGGTACAATTGTAAATCTCAAATATCAATAATTTAACATATATTGTTAAAATTAAAATCATATTAAACATACCACACATTGTGTTTTCAGTGTATAACAGTTACAGTTTTTAATAACCGAAAACTGTTTTTTTTTTTGTTAGATTTGACTAGATCTTTAATTGGTGTGTAAATTTTCTATTTGATAATTCTTTTATCAAATTCAAATTAAAATCTTACACTTTTCTTACAAACTCAAATAGGTAAAATACCCCATTATGTTAAAAGTATGCCGATTCCATTGAAGAGTAATATAATTTCAAAATTGAAGATGGTGATATGATAGTCAGTTTTGATGTTGTTTCACTTTTTACAAAGGGTTCCTATAGCTTTGATGGAGTCAACAAGTAGACTTATTTATCCACAAACTTAAAACTAAGAGCTAACGTGTGACTGTTAACTACATACTATTATTAACTCTTAACTGAACTTTATACCTTTAAGTTTTGCTTTGATACTGTGATAATCAAAGGGGAATTCCTTTCTTTCGGGAACCCACATGTTTGAATGTTTTAAAATGGTTTCTTAGAAATATGAATAATGTCTATTTAATGTATACAATGCTCTTATTTAATCTATCTAGATAAATAATGTTTTATCTTAAATGGTTTCTTAAAAGTGTTTATATAAACAAAGCTGTTGAATGTATATAATGCTCTTATTTAGTCTATTTATATAATTCCCCTTACCAAGCTGGGAAAATAGAGGTCCCTGTTTTGCGAGTCTTTTAAAGATTTTCCTTTAATTTCATATTTATTCTTTCGTTTTGTTTGTATGACCTTAATATAAAATGTGTAAGAGCCTCCTTTTGTTTTGTAACAACCTTTTTTTGTGGTTGTATTAAAAAGTACATTAATTTCAGAATCGTTCATTTATTTGGCGTAATATTAGAAAAGTTTTTAATTATTAATATGTAGAATTGAGAATGGCAATTTAATTGGCATTTCCTAGAACATATCTTTTGGGTGTAATATTACATAAATAGTTTTAATTCCCTTTCTTAAAAAAAATTGGATTTATATTATTGTATCCGCGCAAGCGTGAAGACTTTTAGGGGGAATACACTTGAGTTATTCTGAAAGCTTTTTTTTTTTTTAATTCACTTAATGCTGAATATTACAGCAATAAGCATGATTTTTACTTAATTTTTTATATTTTGGTGCCATCAGATTTTGGTGGTAAGTTATTTTTTTTCTCATTATATTTAAAACTAAAGCCTTTGCTTTTTTTAGGCACTTTTTCTTAAGCACTCACCTTTTAACTACTGACCGTTTAAGTACTCACTTTGCACTTACTTTGCAATTATTTTACTCATATTTTTTAATGCATACTTTTATATGGCATTTTTATAATATATTTTTAATGGCACGTATAAGTCAGTAATTTGACTATTCTATTAATTTAAATGGCAAGTTTTACTTGAATTACATTTACAACGCAAGTTCTACATACTTTTACAAATAAATTTGGCGAATTAAACTTCAGGGAAATTCCATATTTTAAGGATAACTAAGCAAGACATTGACCTCACCATATGAACCATTCTGCTTCATAGTTACCAGTTACAGCATATGTACAGAACCGTTAAAAGGTAATGTTTTTTATATAATTTAGTATAGTTTATGACTTCTGATTTTTTTACGTTTTCAATCATATATTAAATAAACTTATGTATAACTTGTTATTTTATTTTCATTTGTTTATTACTATTCATTAACTAGGTTTTGTTGTTCCTATGTAGATATATAAAAAAAAGACAACATGGCGCTCGAGAATTTATCATTTTTTCATAATTTTTAGATAACATTTGTTTTGAATTAAGGATAAGTGAAAATAACTAAGCTTATGAGAAGCAGGCAGTATTTCAGGTATGTTAATTTGTTAATTAAACTCTAAATTAAAACCCTCCCTTTTCTTAATTTACCGATGAGCCGACGGCAGTAGCGATTGATATTTAATAATTTTTTTATTAATTAAAATTATTCGATCAATTACAATCAATTCATTACATCATCGCTTTTGTTTTAATATTATAAGTTGGCCCAGTTTTAGTGTTTATATACTTTAGCAGCCGCTTTTAAGGTTACAGTTTCTATACGCAAGCGGAAGGAGAGTCTTACACAATATATACTCAATTCAATAAATCGATCTATAATCGCATAACTTTGTTATTATCACTCACCAAACTCTTGCTTTTCTACTGCGATTATAAAGAAAACACAAGTAGTGTCTCTTACTCTTCTCTTACTATGCCAATGTCACCTCATACTTCTACAGTTATTGTACAATTCTAAGGCCAATCAGCTATTGAACGCAATAGCTGTGTTTTCTCTGTCGGGAGAACATTGTCTAATGAATCTGAGGATCTTCCTACGCCAGGTCCTTCTACCCCAACCACGTATCCACCAATGACTAAACCACCCTCATAGGAAGAGGGTCTACAGGAGTCTTCTAACGTCAGACAGAAGCAATAAGCTTTAAGTCCGAATACGTAACTACAATGAGTTAATGAGGGACTTCCAACGTTGAGGAAGGCTCAGATTACGTAATCCTCGTGCAGAAGATGATGGGTGCCCAAGGCTCTCCTATAATGACCGACCACGTATCCTCCTGTGCATTAAACCACCCTCCTCAAAGATAAGGGTCTGCAAGGGTCTTCCAACGACAGACAAGGGCCACATGATACATGGCGTGGATACTGACTCTGCGCCTGAACGTAACACCAATGACATAAAGGAGGCCTTCTAACGTCGGCCGATGCCCAGCAAGCACTTAACAAGATTAGGAATCCAGACCAAATACGTATCCCCCAAGCAATACAAAGGTCTCCCAACGACAGACCAAGGCCATATGCTACGTGCATGTATACTGACCCTTTGCCTGAATGTAACCCCTACGAGATACAGGAGGCCTTCTAACGTCGATCCGGTTCTAATCACCGCTTAGAATATAGAGTAGTAAGGAAGGAGCGTGTCCCATATGTCCTATACGTAAATAAGTTGACAAAGTCGGCCATCTTGGTTAACGATTTATGATTCATCGATTGGTTGTCAGTTGTTGGAAAATTGTTTTTTTTTTTTGGATTATTTGGTGATTAATTAAAGTTAGTTTCATTTGATAATAGGGTAGGTTACAGTATTAGTTGTTAATTTAGGTCAGGAGGACAGCAATACATTGCATTTTATCATTTCAGCTTTTTTAAGACTATTAGGAGCAATAAACGCAATTTTATAGTATATTTGTAAGCTTTACATTTTATTTTAAAATTTGATTTAATTGTGTTACGGTATTTTAGTTTTAAATAAATATGTACATAGCTTCATTAAAAGGCACAAAATAAGTGGTAGCCATTTTAGATAACCATCGCCGTCGCCTAATATTGGGGAAACACTCCTTCCTTACTCCTTTATATTCTAAGAATCACCCTACGCATCATCACATCGCGCGCATCAAACAATTGTGGATACAACACCCCCACATCTAACATTCGCATGCTTCTTAGTAAACATTAGCATACTACTTAAGGTACCTTTAACATGTCATGTAATTATACATCATATTGTTAAGAACACCAATTATCGTCACACTCACACATGCAAATTAATCACACATAACGACACTAAATATAGGTGTCAATAACAATGCACATTACTGTATTTTTACAATAATAATGCAACTTAAATATGCTCACCTTCAACGCACAAAAATAGAACTACACTATTCACAAGAAAACTCAATTACATACTGAACATTACTTCAGGTCAATATTAGTAATTTGTATATCGATTTTGTTAACGACCGTCTCTATTAGTTCATAGACCGGCATTTTCCCCTAAGTTTAATATAGTCCTTATTTTAATTAGTAATTACTATACAACGAACGTGACAAAAAAACATGTGTCGAATAACCCATAATTTTATTAAAACTAACGATTACACAACAACAAAAATTTTTTGTATGCTATTTACAAATGTGAGTAAGCTAAGAATAATAATAATTGTAATCATCCAGGTATTTTTATTACCAGGTACGCTTAAATTTGGAATTTGTACTGTTTTCAATGTGTCTTATATTAGCGTTATTTAAATTTTTCAACTTAACTATTATGCTCCGTTTAACGAACAGATTCAGTAAGTGCTCCCATGGGCATAGCCAGCTAAGGGCAGGGAGGGGCAACTACCCCCCCCCCCCCTGGAAGAGCAAAAATAAATTAAATAATTTTTAAATTTGAATAAACAAAAAATTAAATCTAAAATATACATATTTTTCGGTTCTGCATATTTTTTTTGTAATCTGTTTTATATATTTTGTTTGTTGTTGTGGTCGTTTGGTTGCTTTTATGAACATTTTAAAATTAATTAATAAGCTATAATAAATAAAATTATTCGCGTGTCCTTTGTCACTAAAATATATTTCATCAGCAAAAATCAAAGCTGTTTGAAAAACTGACATAGTGCTAAATATATATTAATAGCGTTTTCGATCTATGGATTTTATGCATTGGTGCACACCAGAATTGTCCCACCCAGAATTGAATAGCGCGTGTTCGGTTTACTCTCAGGATACGTCAATTTTTAGTGTTCGATTCAACTACTTAACAGTCTGACATTTTTGAGAAAAATGTTAAAAAAATTGTCTCTTTTTTTTTGTTTTCATTTAACTACATTTTTTAATCCTATTAATTAATTAAAATAAATTTACTCAATAAGTAGTTTTAGTGTGAAATATTTTGAAACATTCAATACACAATCCTACATCAGAATCCGAAATAAATACTCTTATAACGTACGTAAGACCTACACCAACAAGTTAAAACAAAAGTTGCCTGAACGAGACTCGGGATCGTCAGTGTACGGAAAAATGTCACGCCCGAGTGCAGTTCGTGCAAAACTATCAAGTGGTTAAAACACAACTTGCTCCAAATCCTAACATAGGACAATATTTTTTGCAACAACTATTGAGTTAGTGTGTAAGTGCTCTTGTCTAGCGACAGTGTCCTATTTAATAGTGAAACGAAACGCCACTGGTTTTCTTCGAGAAAAATCGAGATACAAGTGAGGAATATACGGGAACCGGCGATGCGAATGTTCTGGCTATTTCTAGGCTCAAAAAGGTTATATAAAATTGCCTATCCGGCGCGAAGACAGACGGTACAGTACAGTACATAGTGCAGGATACGAAGTTGCATACGGCGAATAGAAAGCGAGGCGCGAGATTTAAAAGCGGAATAGTTAAAAAGTGTTGAGAAAGTGAATATTTGTGTTGTTTTGTTAACTTTATTGGTTTTAAATAAAGTTGGTGTGAATAGTTATCAGTGTTAAATTATTGCCTGAGAAACAAGAGGGAAAATTCGTAACAATAGTTTTACCACAGAATAGACAGAAATCACAGAAAAGACAATATGGATATAAGAAATTGGTTACAAAAAGGTAAGTTAAATAATTTCAGTAGAAAATTAAATTTTCAATTAAAACTTTAGAGTCATTCCATTAGAAATGGTCCAAAAATTTGAAAATTGGTTGCTCGACCAGCACCAAATAAAACAAAACTACCATGTAATGATAGCTTGTAATGTAGATATGTTATATCCGATGTTAATTTTTGTTCAAAATTATTTGTATCGCAACGTTTGGAAAAAAATTCAATTGCAGCCCTTTACAAAATTGCCAATTGCTCTTTACTCTTTGCTTGTATCTTTGTGAAACAATTTTTATTAGCTTTGGCAAAAGATTCTGTGCATTATTAATATAATTTTATATATTTTTCATTATTATGATGCCGACTTTTTTGCCTTCTGATTATAACAAAAATTACAATAATGCACCGATTTTGACAGCTGATATCTCAAATGGGACTAAATATAAAAACTTGAAATTTTCACATATTAAAGATCAAACTGCACATTATGTGCATTATTAATATAATTTTATATATTTTTCATTATTATGATGCCGACTTTTTTGCCTTCTAATTATAACAAAAATTACAATAATGCACCGATTTTGACAGCTGATATCTCAAACGGGACTAAATATAAAAACTTGAAATTTTCATATATTAAAGATTAAATAGCACATTCTGTGCATTATTAATATAATTTTATATATTTTTCATTATTATGATGCCGACTTTTTTGCCTTCTAATTATAACAAAAATTACAATAATGCACCGATTTTGACAGCTGATATCTCAAATGGTACTAAATATAAAAACTTGAAATTTTCACATATTAATGATCAAACAGCACATTCTGTGCATTATTAATATAATTTTATATATTTTTCATTATTATGATGCCGACTTTTTTGCCTTCTAATTATAACAAAAATTACAATAATGCACCGATTTTGACAGCTGATATCTCAAATGGTACTAAATATAAAAACTTGAAATTTTCACATATTAATGATCAAACAGCACATTCTGTGCATTATTAATATAATTTTATATATTTTTCATTATTATGATGCCGACTTTTTTGCCTTCTAATTATAACAAAATTACAATAATGCACCGATTTTGACAGCTGATATCTCAAATGGGACTAAATATAAAAACTTGAAATTTTCACATATTAATGATCAAACAGCACATTCTGTGCATTATTAATATAATTTTATATATTTTTCATTATTATGATGCCGACTTTTTTGCCTTCTAATTATAACAAAAATTACAATAATGCACCAATTTTGACAGCTGATATCTCAAATGGGACTAAATATAAAAACTTGAAATTTTCACACATTAATGATCAAACAGCACGTTCTGTGCATTATTAATATAATTTTATATATTTTTCATTATTATGATGCCGACTTTTTTGCCTTCTAATTGTAACAAAAATTACAATAATGCACCGATTTTGACAGCTGATATCTCAAATGGGACTAAATATAAAAACTTGAAATTTTCACATATTAAAGATCAAACAGCACTTTATACGTGCTATTAATTTCATTTTGTGTTTTTAATCTAGAGAAAAAATATTAACATCGGATATAGTATATCCACATTATAAGCTATCATTACACATTATACTAGGGACTAAGAACAAGAATGATATTAGGTTATTATTTTTAGGTCAAAAATCTCTAAATCGAAAAAAAGTTCATGATGGCAGTAGTGGAAGTGGAAGCAATGATTGTGATGAAGATGAAAATAAAATGGTCGGAACATCCAAATCGGAATCTATTTTTGAAAGAGGCTCAAGTAGTTCTTCAAATCTACGTGAAGCTGTCTCGGGAACTTGGACCTCTAAACAAACTGAAGAACGCGATGGCTACCATGAAAATGACATTGGTCGTTATGTCAGTTGTGCCAATAACTTGCCTTCTGAAAAAAAGAAGGAATTGTTGACAAACCCTTGGGTTCCATCATCCAATTACGATTTTGCTTCTGATGCCATTGACTTGAAAAGAAAATTTAACCATCGCTGGTTAGATCAATATACTCCATGGCTGGTGTACTCAAGTCGTTTGAAAGGTGCTGTATGTTTGTACTGTGTTTTATTTCCGCCAAGAATTGCTACAGTTAAAGGAGTTTTGGGGTCATTTATGGTAAGGCCTTACATGAAGTTTAAGGATATACATGAAGATTGTATAAAGCACGTTGGCAGCCATTACCACAAATCTTCAACAGCTGCTGCAAAAGCATTTCTTGAAAATGCTCCTGTTGATGTCCAGTTGCAAATAGGGCACCATAAGACGATTGAAGAAAATAAACAAATATTGTCAGCAATTATTTCATGCATAATATTTTGTGCAATTCATGATTTGCCGCTTAGAGGAAAACAAGGAAATGAGGGAGTTTTCTTTGACCTTTTAGGATTGGCTCTGGTGATGAGAAGCTAAAGAGCCACTTGGATAAATGTCAAAAAAACGCAGTTTATACCTCACCAACAATTCAAAATGAGATCATACAATTATGCGATGAAGTTATCAAAGAAAAAATAATCGAAGACTGTAAACGGGCAAAAGCTTATGCTGTAATGGCTAATGAAACAGCAGATATCGCTGGAAAAGAGCAGCTTTCTATTGGATTAAGGTTCTATGATGAAAGCCAAAAAATAATCAGGGAGGAATTTGTAGGCTACATTGAGTTAAAATGTCAAGATGCTTCTACAATCGCTAGCGCAATTCAAAGTTTTTTAGAAGATAATAATTTTTCCGCCGATAATTGTATGGGATTCGGATTTGACGGGTGTTCCACGATGGCCGGCAAAGAAGGTGGTGTACAGGCCATTCACAAGAAAATCTGCCTACCAATTGCACTATGCAGTTACTAAACCAATATTCATCTTAGGCTTAAACAAGATACTCTGCAATTTTGGAACCCGTTGTAAACGTTTTACAAAGTAAAAGTATGGATTTGGTTATGGTGAAGAAACATATTGTTGATATTCTAGATGTAATCAAAGAAGATCGACAAGATGTCGAAAATGTTTCTTATGAATTATTTAAAAAATCACTTGATATCGCAGAGAAAGTAGGGGTTGAGTTGTCAGTACCACGAGTCACTCAAAAGCAAGTACACAGAAGTTGCAGTTGAATACTGGAAGCGGTCAATAATCATCCCCTATCTTGATTCTTTAACTTCGTCTTTGGATGCTAGATTCTCCAACGAAAATACACCTGCTTTTTGCTTTAACTTATCTTCATCCTTCAAGCATGCTCAAAATGGCTTCAAAAGATTTCAAAAATAATGCAGAATCTTTTATGGAATTTTATAAGTTGGGTGATGTCTCTGCAGAATTAGATTTGTGGTACAATATGTGGAAGAAAAAGAATTTAGCAGAAGACAAATTAAAGGACATTGAAGTGGCTGGATTTTTGGAGGAAGGTAATGTTTTTTTCCCTGCAACAAGGCACGCACTGCTAATATTAAGTGCTTTCCATCCACTACTGCTACCGTGGAAAGATCATTCAGTACCCTGCGAAGGGTAAAAACCTGGCTCAGGAGTACAATGGGTGATGACAGACTCACTGGGTTGTGTTTGATGAGTGTGCATCGAAAATTTTTGAAGGAAAATCAGGACTGCATAGTAAAGAAAATTTTGGATAAATTTAGTTTAAACCCAAGAAAAATGTTATTAGTTTAATTTAAGTATAATTAAAATCTCAAAGTTTTGTTTTCATTTGCCTTTTCTTTTTATCCTAAAATTTTAATTTTGAACGACCATGGACCCTGTTATAAATCCTGGCTACACCCTTGAGTGCTCCTCCTACAAATTTGTAGATGCGTGCTACTAACTGCGCATAGGCCTTGTTTAAAACCATCAAAAAATTACTTTCTGAGTAATACAGTGGTTGCATTACATTCAACGGTTCTTTAATGTATGCATATGTATAATTATGTATTTTTAACCGTAATCAAATAAACAAATATAGAAATATACATATTTTAAAATCACATTTTTACGAATCAAAATTCTCTGTCACCAATGAATCGGTTTTAATACGGTTTGAAAACAAGCATCTTTAGTCTATGGGAATGTTGACATGCTGTATATAACTTGTTAATGTTTACCAATCTGTCAAATCTCATATGAAGGCAGTCAAATTGTCAGGGCACATATTTTAAAATCGAAAAATAACATTAATTTATTTGTTTTAAAAGGCCATAAGTCGGGCAGGTAAATAGTAAATGAATAGAACTTTAAGCTTACATTTTATTTTTGTAGGAATTTACAAGTCAACCCCTTGTTGATGTCGCAAGTGTTTGTTTATCTAAACAAACTGCAAAATGCAATTATGTTACAGTTGAGAAAACCCCCTTTATTCTTTAATAATTGCCACAAAAACTGTATCATAAGTAGTGCCTCAATTCACAATTCTTCCTGTAGCTGCATTTGTATTTTTTACTAAGTCTGTAAATAAAGCACAACAGGTCAGTCATCGCCTAACTGGATGATCATCGGATCCACTTGAGCTTCTATAGTGATATCCAATTGCCACATATTTTCTTCCACACTTTACACGTGTCTAATGCCATTTTTCCAACTATCTGACGTTACGTTTGCAACAGCGGTGCAAAATAATTGGTGCACATCTGCGATTTTAAATGTTTTGTTGTTCCACACAACTTTACCCTTGGTTTAATTCGCAATGATATGGAGGTAAACGCAATACAGTATGATTCTGTGTTTTTGCTATCTCATCGATAACTAATTTAGGACCAATAGCAGGTTTTCTGGCGGAGTCGAAAAGTTCGTCTTTGATTATATCTGGTTCGTAATCAATGGATTTGCTGGTTAGCCATGCCTGAATGTCAGCTTTTTTTGATCCTGAATTTGGATTTTTGTCGATCTTTCTGCTATGATAGGAAGCGTTACGTAACATTATAACAACGTTTTTGTCTAAACGTCCAAGAACGTTGCAAAACCATTCTTCAATTACAGCAGCTGTCCTTTCTTCATGATAATCGCCAGATTTCTTGGACTCGAACAACGGCAAACCATCATCAACAAAACCGTCCTCGGAACCAATGTGGAGAACGATAAGGCGTTTTCCTTTTCCCCGATGGATCCCGTAACCCCATTGTTAATCCATTAACAAACGCTTGCCTTAGAGTCAAGATGGTTGTACCTTTCCATACTTTGCTTACTGTATGGCCAGCATTAACCCAAGTCTCGTGTAAGAAATATACGTTTTTTTCCTTCTTCTCTGTATTTTCTAATTTGTCGTAGATAACGTCGCCTATACGCAACTATTTTTCTTTAAGGAAACTATTTTTTGACCTCTTGGGATACCTATATTTCAAAATAAAGTATAATTTATGTTAGAGGTAATTTATTCCTTTCCTCACTTAAAGCCAATTTCATTCAACAAGGTTCATAATGTACTCCTTTTTAATTAGGGCATCTCATTGTGCTCACCAACAGCGGCCACAATTTTATTTAGAGTAGGTGTATCGTTTTGTTTAAAGAAGGAATGGACTACACGCCTAAGATTACTATTATATTCGTCGTCGATGTTGTCCAAAACTGTTCGTTGTCGGTGGTACACAGTCGGAGGATGTAATACATGTGTTTGCTTGTACTCACGTAGAATGCTGTACACACTTTTATCTGTAATACCTAAAATGATAAAGTAATGAATAAAATATGTTTTTATAAAGTTATTATGTTACCTGCTGCTTTTGCTACAAATGCAACATTTTCAGTCTTGGTTGTTGTTCGGGTTTTCTTCAACACAAACTTTAAAAATCTTTAAGATTCGCTTCTTTTAATCAACGGAAAAATACCTCGCCGGGCATTTTTTGGGGGCGAAAGATTTCGTTGATCCATAATAAACATAATTATTTGCTAATAGGCTATAAAATTGTAGCTAGCATTGAAAAACACTGTTTTTAAAAATGAAAAGTACTAGAGCAAAAGCTTTAACCAAAATAAAGAATGAAAACACAAATGCTAAATGACAAATTACTTTGACATTTATAGGTTAATATAATACAAAATTTTTCGTGGTTGTGTAAACCCGGCTAACCAATAGAAATGTGCCATTTACATCTGGCGCTAACACGTGGGAGGAGCACTTACTGAATCTGTTCGTTAAACGGAGAATAGTGAAGGTAACGTTGGATTTGGGTAGTTCAAAAACTTGGTCATCGTGGAGAGTATCTTCGGGTTGGTGTATTCTTCCGTTGATTTCTAATCGGCAATCTTCTAGTATAATAACGCATGTCTCAAAAGTTTTGGCACAAAGCATTATGTCCAGTTTGTAATAAATTACGTAAAACTATAATAAATTTTGAATAATAAAAAGTAAGTTATCGAAAAGTAATGAAATAATAAGTTCTCCAAAAAATCCATACCTTACACCATTTATAATTGTGCCTTTGGCCCAGTCGGTGATTCATAGGGAGGGTTCATATAAAATGATTTGCTTAATTACCACTTACCATCAATAATAAAGAATGTAAAAAAATGAAGTTATCTCGGGCGCCAAATTCTCTTTTTTTTAAATTATCGGGACAATTAAACCGACTTGACAAAATGTAACAAACAACAATATACAGACTATGTTTATTGAATTAAATGTAATGATGAAATAATGAAGGTCTTAAAATTACGCTTAAAGTACTAAATAAATGACTAAATAAATACCTTAGAAATTTTTGTACACAAACTTTTCTTTTTGACAACCTCTGGGATCTAAATATGGTTACGGAGAGGTTAACAGGATGAAGTTATTCTTACGTCATCATGGTGCAATCTTGACATAATATTATCAGCCACACCCCAAACTGAATTTAAAAAATCCGTATAACTTTCTTCTTAAAACTGTTAAATCCACTTCTTATTGCATTATATGGAAGTATTCATTAAAAAAATTGCAATCATAAAATCAAATATGTACTTAAAATTCAATTACGTTGTAAATTGAATTAATGATAAACGTACAATTAAAATAAAAATTGGTAAAAAATACGTAAAGAAAACGTAAGGAAAACGTACAGAAAACGCCACCAAATTGATGGCGTTTTTCACATAAATTTAGATAAAATCAAAAAGAAGCAGCTTCATGCTTCGACATTCAACAGGAAGTCAAAATGGAGGATTTCGAAGTAGACGAAGCGGTCATACGTACAAGATATCAGCAGAATAACTTAACGCAGACGCGTTGCTTATAGCATACCAATATTGTAAAATAATTAAAAACTTCTTGTATTTAGAACTAAATGAAGGAAAGATCCTAAATTGAGGTATATTTTATACAACACTAAAAAAAGGGTTGTTACAAGTTTTATAAAAAAATACGTTTTATTTAAACTTATAGCTATCAAACACAATTAATAGACTAATAATTAGCAAAAATTGAGAAGTTTAATTAAATGAAATGATCCATGGTTTTCAACAAGACGAAATTTTCTGAGAACATTTCGCATAAGCTCTTGGTCGGCTGTAGTATCTATCTTTTTCTGTAAATCCTCCGTCTTAACTGTTCTTCATTTTCGGCTTACCATTCTCAATCCTACACTTTTCTACTCAAAAGTGCCCAAAATTCTTCTATCGGGCGGGCCTGAGGTAGATTAGAGGGATTGTCGTTTCGTGGTACGAATGGTATATTATGAACGTTGAACCAGTTCTGAGTTTCCCTGGCTAAGTCTGGTCAAAACGTTATATCGTCTTCAGCATGATGTTCATTAATAAAATTATTTAGTTCGGCCAGAAAATTCTAAATATAGCTCTGACTATCCAGTACTTCGCCTCTTACACACCCAACATAAGGCATCGATATCCCTCTCATAAATATCGCGCACCAGATAAATTTTGTAGGCAAATTTTACCTTTTCTTTATATTTAATGTTCTCTGAGCAGTTTTCTCTGTTACTTCTGAGTTACTTAGAGTTAAATATTTTTCATCAATAACAATGACCGTGTTGTTGGCAAAATGTATCCGCCTTAATACCCGACAGCATTGTATATCCGTGCCAAGTGATTTCGCGTATCTTTTGGACATTTTCTCCTTTTTCGATATTCTTGACCATTCCTAACCTATTCCTTCCAAACTGTATCCTTAGAAGTTCTATACCCCTTTGCTAATTTACTGACCGCCATTGCTAACCTGTCTGCTCTGGCTTGTCTAAAAAGTCTGGGTCTTCCACTTTTTGGGAGGTTTATACATGGTATACCTTGTTCACAATCCGCTATTGTGTGATAAACAGTTCTGCGACAAATATTTGATTTTCGAATATACGAACTATTTCACGCTTAGGCATTTGCCCAACTAGACTTTTACAAATATCTAATTTGTAAGCCATTTTAGTACAACTGATTCCTAAAACTAAACTATTAAAGGGAAAACAAACTTTCAGCAAATGTTTTTTTCCAAAGCCAACCTAATATTTTATCATGCTTGCGTATCTTACATCCATTGGATATTGTGCCAAAACTTTTAAGACATGCGTTAATTGAGGGTAGGTGAATTTCATATAGTCCGTTTGCTTCGCAGGTAGATTGTATGCTGATTGGTTGAATTAAGATCATTAGTACTTGATGTGAGTTAATTTGTTGTACCTTGGTTTCTGTTAGATGAATTTTGTTTGCGTATTCTACATTTGGTTTTTAGTTCTTGGTCAATTTATTGAGGGTAAAGTCTGAAATTATTTCTAGGTTTGTAGAATGTTCCTGAATATATTGTATGATGCGTTCGTTGTTTCTTTCGAAGGGGTTTTTGTGCTCGTCCGCGTAATATTTGGAAGGATGTTTATCCTGTAGAGGAGTGCATACTATTGTTGTATGATAGTATCGCATAATCTATTAATGTTGTAATAGCTGTAATTAAATATTATTATTAATTTTATTAAATACATAAATAAAAAGTTTACCTCGAGTAGGATTTGAAACTACGACCTGTACTTAGCTACAGTACCACGCTAACCAACTGCGCCATCAAGGTTCAAGCCCCAATCGATGTAAATCGATGTAAAAATTCTAAATATAATGAGATCATAATCAAATTACTTATATTAATGGAATGTGAGCCTGCAATATCGCAAGGATACACATAAACCAAAGCAACTTGACTAATAATAAATTATTATGAGTATTATGAGTTCAAAGGTAAATATATAATTAAAAATTATTATTAATTTTATTAAATACATAAATAAATGTAGAATTTACATCAGCTCTACATACATTAGGATAAAATTTACATCGATTGGGGCTTGTACTTCGATATCGCAGTTGGTAGCGCGGTACTCTAGCAAAGTGCAGGTCGTAGGTTCAAATCCTACTCGAGGTAAACTTTTTATTTATGTATTAAATGAAATTAATAATTTTTAATTACATATGTACCTTCGAACTTATTCGTTCATAGCCAAACTTATAATAAACATAAATAAAAAGTTTACCTCGAGTAGGGTTTGAACCTACGACCTGTACTTCGCTAGAGTACCGCGCTAACCAACTGCGCCATCAAGGTTCAAGCCCCAATCGATGTAAATTTTTATCTTTATGCATGTAGTACTGATGTAAATTCTAAATACAATGAGATTACAATCAAATTACTTATGTTAATGGAATGTGTGCCTGCAATATCGCAAGGATTCACATATACCAAAGCAACTTGACTAATATTAAATTATTATAAGTTTTTGTTATGAACGAATCAGTTCAAAGGTAAATATATAATTAAAAATGATTATTAATTTTATTAAATACATAAATAAAAACTTTACCTGCAGTAGGATTTGAAGCTACGACCTGTACTTTGCTAGAGTACCGCACTAACCAACTGCGCCATCAAGGTTCAAGCCTAAATCGATATAAATTTTTGTCTTTATGTATTGAAAAAAAATTTACATCGATTGGGGCATGAACCTTGATGCGCAGTTGGTTAGCGCGGTACTCTAGCAAAGTACAGGTCGTAGGTTCAAATCCTACTCGAGGTAAACTTTTTATTCATGTATTTAATAAAATTATTAATAATTCTTAATTACATATGTACCTTTGAACTGATTCGTTCATAACAAAAACTTATAATAATTGTAATAGGTGTATTGGGTTTTTCGTCTCGCAAAATACGTAAGCTTTCTATCAATGAGGAATGAAATCTTTCGATTAGGCTGTTACTATGAGGGTTATAAGGGGTTGTATAATGAATCTCGATCTGGTGTAATAAACAAAAGTCTTGCATAATGTGATTTTTGAATTCAATTGCATTATCACAAGTGATTTTGGAGGGAATTACGCAATGTTTTAAACAGCAGTTAGTGAGGTTATGGGATAAGCTCGTCTAAATTTTGCAAACTGTCAACTATCGTAATGAACTTTTGTCCGGAACATTTGAGTGAATCTATATATAGGTGTTCGAGGGCGTTTGGTTGTCATTCCTACTTTCATTTTTGGCATGTTTCTCAAGTATTAATGCAGTTAGTCACGTCCTTGTCCATTTCTGACCAACAATAATGTCTTTTGAATGCAATTAAGTTCTCATTTATACCGTGGTGTGTAGTTTTTGTTTCGTGGTAGTACTTAATTTTTTGTAGTCTTTTCGTTTCGTCTACAACGTCCGTTAGTTGTTTATTAGAAATTACTAAGGAAAATGAGCTATTCTTAATGTTTTTATTCATGAAATTTATAAAGGGTATTTTCAGCTTTTCGTTCTTAAAAGCTAGGCAGTAGGTGATTTTTGGATTTAAATATTCTCGTATTAGATCTGTCCAATTGTTTTGATTCGCTTGTTCATTTGATAATTCCAAAATATCCGGTTTTTGGCGAAGATTTTCTCGTTGTTAGATTTTGTCTTCCCTGTATAATCTGAAATTATTATACGGTTTTTCTAAGAGTTGATTGGTTTTTCAATAAAGGGTATTTTGAGTACGGGGTTTTCTATGCTGGTATGTACTGTTTCGTTATCGTCTGTTTTTGTACGTGAGGATGTTTAATTATTATATTTTGTAAAATTTTAATTTTTCCTTTCGTGGGTGAAGTTGATGAAAGATTTTGTTCTTCAGGGGGAGGTATTTCTTGGTCTATAATTTTGTTTGTCTTCGAAGTTCGAAGTTATCATTACGGGCAATGTTGTATAGAAATGAAGATGTGTCTTCGTCTGCGTCTGTGCGTTGTAAACTGTGTTTTCCCTACATACAAGTTTTACGTTAGGGTGCAATTTGTAATATGCCCCCTTCTGGTTTGGTAACTCAACGCGGTTTTACTTTGCCTCGGTGTTGCTCAGTCGGGTTTATAAATTATTATAAACGGGGTGTGGTTCGTATTAATTTGTGGGCTTACACTGTCACCTTAAATAAATATCTTAAAGCGTTTTAAAACGTATATTCTTTCCTAATGTAAAAATTATTATAAACGGGGTGTGGTTCGTATTAATTTGTGGGCTTACACTGTCACCTTAAATAAATATCTTAAAGCATTTTAAAACGTATATTCTTTCCTAATGTAACATATAAACATATTAATAATTAACAAAACAAAGGTATTTTCTCTTGCGATTAACGGCTCCACACACTCGTTCTCCTGGGGGCGTCTGTTTCCTAGGTGCGTAATCGTTTCTGTAAATAGATATATATATTATCTTAATCTACTCCTTACCTAGTAGGTAATATTCATATTACGGTCCTGTATTTACAGAAGCGGGTGCGGTAGTCTCGATACCGTTCGGTCTGAGGCGCCAGCGCAATGAACTCGAATCGTTTCGGGGTCGGAGAAAATCAATACCGTGCTTATCCTTCAGTAACTCTGGAGCGCTGAAGCGAGCATGTCGTACTCCCAGGAAGCAATACACGCGAAATGCGCGTATACAAATGCACGATCTCTGGACTGTCTTTACTTAATTAGAACCGGTTTGATTATACGTTTAGATTATTTATCCAACGAGATTAATTACGGACTACGATACTAAATTTAATTATATACAATTTATCAAGGGAGCAAAATACTTGACATTAAAACTACTCTACAATGAATTTACTTTTCCTAAGGTAAATCGTTATATACACCAGGTTGTATTAATATTATTTAATACCGGTAAACATGGGATAATTTACGTACTATCTAATGTGTTAATTTCCGACGTATCTTCCTAACTTATTTACAAATGATATCCCACTAGGTGTTTCGCGATGATTATTCTGACTACAAATTTATACAACAGGTCTCGTGTGTACTCTCCTGCGATCAAAGACACCGTGTAATTTTATTGTGTTTGTCTGTAAATGGTGGATGTATATGTATAGAGCGGGGTCTTAGTTATAACCAGGAGACGGAAGGCAATGGCCTGTCTAACCCAGTGAACTAAGAAACAAGGTCGCAGGTCTTTACAGCCCTGTAACAAACCTTCACCCTCAAGTGTTTGCGAGTGACGTCGGGATCTACCCTGCGTGGCACTCTTGGTGTTAGTGTAATGTTATAACTCCTGGAGACTAAGCCCGGCGTTATAGTGTTATAGTGTGTTACTGTGTATGGTTAGATTGTATAATTAAATAACTTACGTGTCTTTTGATTGCAGTACAAACGTTAGGTCGCAGGGCGCGGGGTTTATAAGGGTGCATCGGTGGGCGGCTTCGCGGCTACAGTGCGGGGGGCGCCGTTATTTGATTGGTTTGAATTTGTTCTGACGTGCAAAGACTTACTGGTTTTTAGAAATACACGTCAGCGGTGATTAATGAATTATTTGTGGTGTAATATCGTCATATTCTTCAAGTTTTGCAGGGGCTACTTTTTCTTCGTGATTGAGGTGGTCTGTACGCAATTGTTCGAGTAAGATTTGAATTGTTCTACTGTTCGTACTGTTGATCGAAGGAGGTTGATGTAGTTTTGGTATTGTAATGAATTTGTATTGATTTGTTTTAGAATTAAAGATGTCGGAGGTAGTTTGATTTTTTTGTGTATCCAAGTCGCTTCTGTATTGTAAGGGTACTTTAATTTTTTGGTTAAAAATTGTTTTATTTTGTAGGTCTAAAAGTCTGTTGGAGGAGGCTTCATATCGTGAAAATCCTGATCGTGAAAATCGTAATTGTCAAAGTTATTGTCTTTGTAATAAAATAATCAGCTTTGTATGTATTTTCGTATTGACCTGGTGTATGTGGTTATGTCGGAATTTGGTCACTTTCGAAGTATGAATGTGGTTGATCTTTTGTTTCAGTGGTGTACAACTCTTCTGAAATGAATTTATTTTTTGTCTGGAACTTAGTTGGATTTTTGTGTTCTGTATGTACTATAGGATTTCGTGAAGTGGTTGACATTGGTCCGGTTTGTTTTCTGGTCTGAATAATTTCTTAGCGGCGAAAACGTGGGTTCTACTTCCGAAAACTTGAGAGTTCATAGGGAAATATTGATTGATTGACTGGGAAAATTGGGTTTATTAACATTAAAATTAAGTTGATATTGGAACGGTTTTACGTTTGGTGTTGGGAATTCGCAATTGTTAAAATGTCGTCTAGGTGGTTGTTGGTATTGTATAGGGTATTTATGTGTCTCGGTTTGGTTATTTGTTTGTTTCTCTGGTTGACTAAGGTTTTGTCTGTTTTCATGTCGCATATTGTTTATACGCTGTTCGTTATAAAAATATTGTGTAACTTCGTTACTAGCTTCGGTTAGTGATGTGGTTTTACTTATATCTAACAATAATCTTAATTTATCATCTACATTTGCAAATACAACATCAAGGGCGTTTCTTTCATTTTGTTCTATTAAGAATGCTTTACGGTCATTTGAAATATCAGTTTCTGAAATAATTTTAACTTCTAAACGCGATTTCATTTGTCTAATTCTATTTAAAAATCTAAAATATATTCGTTTCTATTCCTTTGTATATATAAAATTCGCGAGTTAAGGTTTGTCTGTCGACACGATCACCGTAGTGTTATCTTAAGGCGGTACGTATTAAAGGACAGGTGTTGAAATCTGGACGACACATTACAAAATCAAAAACTTTATGTCTTAATTTAGAACAAATAATATTAAAAGTAAAATCGTTTAAATTATTATCTGCGGTTATACAATAATTATTATAAAATTTATCACATCTATTAATTAAGCTTTCTAACTGATTACATTCTCCTGCAAAAAGTCTGCAATAGGTTTTGCAGCTGTAATTGTAGGAGTGTTATTTACTGAAGTATTACTAGCTAAAGACATATTTTCTAATAATGTTGACAAGTATTCTGTTATTTTTAGAATGATTACTAATTGACATACAGTTAAAAACGTTTTGAATAAAATTCGTATTTAAAAATCACAATACATGAATAATGATGCGGCAAATAGAAAGAACTCAACACTTACTTTGATGGTAGTCTACGGAGGACTTCGCTGGTACCTTGTTTTGTTTGTTGAGAACGTTTCAGACATCAACAGCTTTGGCTTTAATTCTGCTTAATTTCCTCTCGTGGATTTTGTAGATTCAATTGCGAATAGAAAATAAATGGTAGATACCAACGGTCTCACGAACTGCAAAAACGCTTCAATTGTGCCTTCTTTTATCCTACTGACTGCGCCAATTAAGTTTCTTTGTTGAAATTCGTTGTTTTTAAACACTCTTTATTTCAACATCACTAATACAACACTTATATTAGATCAAAGCTATAGCTTTGATGGCAACAAGTAGACTTATTTACTAACTTAAAACTTGGAGCTAACGTGTGACTGTTAACTTGTAATGATCCTGCAAATCCTTTACAAATTTTCCTTTTCCTAGAAAATAATTCCTATCAAACCTTATTTCCTAGTTACTTCCCCAACTGCTTTATCATTGTTTAAAAATGTTATCAGTTGCCATTCCTAGTCACACTCTCTAGATTTCCCCTATATATACCAGACCACTTACCGTCCCAATTCACTTATTCTCATTTATTCTACCAGACCAGACACTTCTTTACTGATTTACCAGACCAGACCTAAACACCCTCCCAATTATTACCCTTATTTATATCCAACATACAAACCAGCATCATTAGACCATTAATTTCACATATAAATACGCTCATAACAAATAGACATCCATTTACACTTTACCCATTGTACCACGTCACATTTAGACTACACATAAACACCCGTATCCATATTTTTACCTTCATTCCTGATCCCCTCCGTTTAATACCTACACATCTAAGCTACCTACCCTACCAGAACCTGCCACCTTTCTTTATACCACCGGCATCCACCAACATCCATCATCAACCTTTATACCTACAACCACCCTTGTCGCAGGCTCATTTATACAGAACGCTCTTGGCTGCTTTTAGTACCTAGTCCGGTGTATAAACGTGTCTAAGGAAGGTTTAGTTAATTTGGCCCGTACTATCAAGTACTGCGCCCCTTAAAGGTCATCTAGAAATAATTACTAATATCCTACATAAAAGGTAAACGTATTTTAAGTCAGGTTACAAATTAGACCATCATTTTGGCTGTCCTGCAATTAAATGGACTTCTGAATTGTCACCCTCGACCTATCCATTTCACCGGAGGCCCTGCGAATCAACCACCCTAAATATCCAATTATCTTCCTGGAAAGTAGCCGGCAGCTTAGGCTCCGAAAAGAAGCTCCCTTTTATTAATTCCCCTACAATATCCCCCTATCTCTACTTCTCTACCCTAAACACACCTTCTCACAGCTCTCCCCATCAGAATTATTTCCATCAACATCAAAAGCACCGATAATTCATTCATAATATCTATCCTATCCTGCACCTCCCTATATCGGTCATAAAACCCTCTACCATCGAGCTATAACACACCTAGACACCATTCACTATCAACCCCTTAAATAAAAATACCCTTTTGCAAGTTAACATGTCACACCCACATGGCCGGTATTATAACCACATTTTAGGACGAAAATAATACTGAACCTACTCACCTGATATATCCACCTGTGTACTGGTATAATTAACTTTTTTTGAGTACATTGATAAGAAAATTTCACATTTCGTTAATCCGTGTGTTTCAGTTCTAGCCAGAGAGGGTACAACCGGAGACGAGCAAAACGAACTGAGGCGTCCCGAAGCTTAGGGTCTACCAGAATTAATTTTTATTTTCATTTTTTTATTTTTATTATTATTTACCTGGGATGTTTTAAGTTTACTTTCATTAGTATTTAGACAAACTAGTGAGGTCGTTTGAACCTGAAGGTTTCAAACACAAAAGGGCTGCCAGAAATTTCTTTTGTAGACTAGAGCGCTACAAACTGGCGCCCAACGTGGAGGCCGAGCACTACCAAGTGAATATTAATCTTTGTTACAGGAAACAATTAATTATAATACAGTATCCGATTTATAATTCAGACATTACGACTAACCTAAGAAACATTTATATTCCAGATATACAACAAATAATTACAATTTTACTTTCAACAGCAGGCCAAAATAATTGTGTAAATCCAGATTATTGTTGTTTAAAATAGTTAGTCCTTTCTTACAGAAACAACTAAAGTGTTGGTTATAAAAATAATAATTTTTCTGTTCAGAAAGACACGTATAAAACCAATTTTGTTGTAATAACATATTGCATTTCAAGTCAACGTTTCTTTCACAGGAGCAATTAATTATAATTCATTCACAGGAGACAAATTAAAACTTGGTGATACTTATTGATCTCTTTTACAGAAGAACCGAAAATTCAAAGTGTTAACAAAAGTATCAAAAATTCTGTTACAGAAACTTAAAATTAAAAGTGTTTACAGATTTCAAATACTTATTGATTAACGAATTCTTTTACAGTAAACTAAAAGTGTTTTAGATTTCAAATATTAAGTTATTACAGTAAACGTATAATTAACAGTGTTTATAGTATCCATACCTCAGAAATTATTCAGCATCACAACCAGCCCACCAAATTAATTGTATTTTTAGCATCTTCGACCAGCCAACAACCTAAAAACAAAAATCAGCCAGTCAGAAGAAAAGGATATACGAGTGAGATGTTGTGTACACTCATGAAAGAGAATTTAATAGAGGAAACAGGAAAATATCGTCTCGATGCTACAGGGACCAGTGATGCTCTTCGTACACGGATTATTAAGTATCTCAGAACTGGAGAAGGACAGGTGGACTTACCTATACCTCGACAAAATGACTCACACCCAGAAGGTAATGAGACAAGTAATACTACACCTGGTACATCTACCTCAAGTACTATCGGAGCTCCAAATAGAACTGCTGACACCTGCGACAGAGTTTGAAAGTTCGAAAGACTACAGGAACCCCAAGGTGGTTATCACATTCCTGAGGGTGGTATGCTGCAAGCTCTACCTAACCTTTTCAAAGATAATGTGCTACTCTGGTACCGAAATAATCGAAGCAATTGGGTTACCTGGAACGATTTCTAAAAAGATTTCCTACTTCATTTCTACTACCTCGTTACCAGCATAAACTCGAATAAGAGATCCTAAACCGCGTACAAGGACCGAAAGAGAAGGCTACTCCTATATTGACGTTAATAAGACGACATGGAGGACTCATTGCCCATAATCGGCTGAAATGGATCTGTGAGAACCTTGGAACCGAATACAAATATTATATCCGCCAGAAGGACTTCAATACAGTGCCTGAGCTTTTGAAGATGGCCATCCAATACAAAGAGTTGTCTTCAAGAAACCACAACCCTGCCTCTGCTACCACTTCACCTCAAGTTCGCTTCCACCGTCTAAACACACCTTCTACATCTCACCTGGCCAACATCCAGTCTACAACACCATACACCAGTCATTCAGAATATAAAGTTACTTCCCCCATAGCCCGACACCAACCTACTACTTCTAGATACGAATGGAATCAGTGGCTGCAGAAAGTGAAAGAATTTGACAAACTACCACCAAAACCATCCCTATCGCCCATTTCTCCAGTCAATCAATTGTTCGCGAACGTCCAAATCTGCAACAAAACAATCCAACCATTAGTCGACACCGGCGCATCTAGAACTTACCTGGGAAGCAAAGTGAAAAGTATCTTAATACGCAACTCCATCTTTCCCGAGAATCTCACCCAAAAGTCCGTTCGGGAGACAATACTGCCATCCATTCTCTAGGTTACTACCGTTTCACCACTACAGTAGGCCAACATACACACACAATTTTAGGAAGATACCTACCCAGATTGTCAACGGACATGGCCCTGGGACTCAACTTCTTGAAACAGGCGCAAGCCACCATCAGATTTCACCCACCACAGCTGAAGATTGCACACGAGAACATTTAACTCCTGAGCAAATCTCCAGCCGAACCAAACAATTTCTCGGTGCCAGTCACTCCAGGTACGGCTAACGCCCCTTCTGATAGCATCAGATGGAGAACAGGCTGTCTGAATACACCAACTGTCCTGAAATCAAACAACCCCACATTCGAACTACCCACGGTCAACGAAACGAAAGGTACTTACCCATTTAAATTAACGTAGATTTTCTGCAGGACCAGTACCCCGATGACGCGGACAGCCCATCCAGAGAGTAACACTAGGACCAGCATCCTGATGCACCAGACTCCTCCACTTCTACCACTCTTCGGAAAAATAAAACAGGAGTAAGAGATCCTTTAACCAGATTCCCTATCGCGCAATCTTCATTTCCCACACACCATTCACCCTCCCCGGATAAGGGTGATGTGTAATAATCCTGCAAATCCTTTACAAATTTTCCTTTTCCTAGAAAATAATACTGAACCTACTCACCTGATATATTCACCTGTATATCCCTGTTTCACATCACAAAAACCGTAATACACAGGACCGGCCACTATTGTTACAATTAACATTTTTTGAGTACATTCATAAGAAAATTTCATATTTCGTTAATCCGTATTTTATAGTTCTAGCCAGAGAGGGTACAACCGGCGACGAGCAAAAGGGACGGTGGCGTCCCGAAACTTAGTCACCAGAATTAATTTTTTTTTCATTTATTTCTTATTTTTATTATGATTTACCTGGAATATTTTAAACTTGTGTAATTCAACTGTATTATAATTATTTATCCACAAAATAGTGAGATCGTTTGAACCACGAACCTGAAGGTTTGAAACTCAAAAGGGCTACCAGAAATTTGTTTTGTAGGCGAGAACGCTACAAACTACATACTATTATTAACTGTTAACTGAACTTTATATCTATGTTTTCCTTTGATACTGTGATAATCAAAGGGGTGTTCCTTTCTTTTGGGAACCCATATGTTTGAATGTTTTAACATGGTTTCTTAGAAATATGAATAATGTCTATTCAATGTATATAATGCTCTTCCTTAATCTATCTATATAATTAATGTTTCATCTTAAATGGTTCCTTATACAGGGTGTTCCTGACAATTGGTTTAATTTTCATCATCTTTTTTGTGCAATTTCTTTGTTATTTTAAATGGAACACCCTGTAATTTATTACATTTTTGAATTTACCATACAAAGTCGTTCAATTTATAATTTTATATAACGCTTTTATTTAGTCTATATTTATATTAATTGGTGTATTAGTGCATGAATTTTTGGTTGTATAAATGGTATTCATCCAGTATTCAGATTACTATAGAGAAGGAAACTAATGGAAGTTTACCGTTTCTAGACTGGCTAAGATCTAAAATTACAAATTCTCTAAATAATGTAAACAACGACATTAAATTTGATATTATAGAAATATTGGCTATGTTGTACGTTTACCTAAAAAACTTCAACAGGACAGAACAAAATTTCCGATGAAATAGGTGTGGGCATCTTATAAATAAAAAAAAGGCAGAACTGTACGTCTTAATTTTAACTTTTTGTATGTCTACGTTTTTTCCTGTGTTTTTTCCAAGACCTGAAGTAAATAATTTACCAATTAAATATGTATGCTGGGATTGTGGCTGAAGGAGCTTGGAAAGCTCAAGCAGCCGGCCCTCCCCCTTCGGGAGGACATGAAATAAGTGGCCTTTTCTTTTCCCTTGTATACGATAGAAATCCTAACATTAGTACAAGATGTGTATCTAAAGAAGTAGATCTAATGTTAAAGGACCAGATGTCAAGAATCTACTACACCATGATATTTTCAAACGACGTTACACAACTACCTAGCGGCGACATACCCAAATGTCTATCGCTTAGAAAATTTTTCTCTCTGTCCCAGTCACATCAGCGTCTTGAGGACTAATTAAAACCTATTCAGCTCCAACATGGGCCAATAAAGGCAACAATTATTTTAATTAAAAATTTGACAGCAAGACGAATGAATCATGATTATTTGACTGACAAATTTGCAGTGCAGAGCAGATAAAGTAGTATTTTGTGAAAATATCGTTTTTTTATTAATTAGTTTTATGAAAATATAGTTTAGCTGTTTCGGTTTGAGAAATAATAATTTTTTTTTTATTATAATGTAGTATTTTTGTTCAAATCAAATTTGACAAAGAGTTATTGCACGATGATGCACTTAAAAAGAAAATTCCCTGGACCGCATAAGGTCTTGTTGGGGTACTGATCTTAATAGTTATTTAACGATCAAGTGTATTAATGAAGGTGACTTACGATGAGACGTTTAAAAAATCGAGATCGTTAACCGCGCTTTAATCCACGAGTTGGTTACAACATTTTTCAGAGAATCGCTTTCTTTAACTTCCCTGTTTTTCCAAAGTGAAGATTTTATGTCGACCAGGATGCCATCTCGTAATGAAAGTACAGAACGCCTGACCGTTCTCATTCCTTGACGGAATACATTCATTGTTAGATGTTTCATACAAATCAATGCAGCGCATCCTATCAACTTCATTTAAATCGTTTATTAACACACTCTATCGATGCATGATTTGGAGTTTCTTAATAATTCCCATTAATAAACGATTCTCAGAAAATATTATTTAATCTTTCTTCTATGTTTCATAACAGTTCTATTATCAGAATTAATTACATTTTTTCAAACGTTAGTGATGTAAGGAAGGAATTAAAGCTTTACCAACATTAACCGGTAATTGTGTGTTACACCTAACAGATTTAATTTATAGTGCATATTGATGTGAATAAGCGAGCCGAGGAAGGCATAGCAAAGGTGGGCCGAAGTGGTATAAAAGAATGTAATTCAGCTGCACATTACGAATTTTAAGACCGACACACCGAAGAAAGAATTGATACAATTCTTAAGGGACTACGTAGAAGTGAGACACCTTCCGCCATTTTGTTTTTGTGCCACCCTTGGGACACTTTTGGTCACCATTTTTTTTATATAAGCCCACGTGGGGATCGTATTGTTTTCACCTGAGAATAAAAAAATTTTATTTAATCTGTTATTAATATGTATTAGGGCTCGTTTCTATCAAAGGAGATGGCATAATTATTATTAAAATTATTATTACATTTCTTTTAATTCCAATATACAGATTGTGACCTAATTTATTTATACACTGGAGGTTGTATTCTAATAAGGGGTCTTCGTCTTGTAAGACGGAAATCAGTTCACGGGCTTCGCCCCTGTCATAAAAATTGGATTCTAATAATGGGGAGGAATTAGTAGATAAGACATGTAAAGATGACAAGTGTTTTCATAATAAAAAGATGTTACTTAATCTGTGTTTTTTATTATTATTAATATTTATTAGTCGTTTTGATTTTTATCAAGGATATAAAAACCTCAAATTTTGTCAATATCTGAATAACGACATCGAAATTGTAATCTTTAACATTACACATATAAATGAGTAATTAAGTTATATAATTAGTTTGCTTTACAAATCATGCTTTAAAAGATTTTCACCTTAAGACCGTTAAATTATATGCTCAAGGTTTAAGTGGAAAATAAAAATTGCATTAATACGATAAATGGTTACACATATGCATAGGCATAGGCATAGGCTGTTTATACGTTTCACTGCGTGTTCCTTTTAATAGTGTTATTAATTAAAAGTAAATATTGAAGGTCGGCAGTTAAAATTATGTGTACAAGGTCTAAGCAGAAAATAAATGCATTAAATGGTTACATATATGTATTATAGACTGTTTTACGGTTCATTGTGAAGCGTAGGGATGATTTTTTTAAAATAAACTGCATTACCTTTAGTACCCAAATTAAATTACGTAAAATTGATTATTGATATGGGATGTTATACTTTCTTTAAAAAACAGTAAAATATATTCATAGCCATAAAACTTATAATGCGGATTAACTACTCTATATTTATATAGATCAGGGTCGTAAATTATCGAAAACACCCTCAAATCTAGGTAATCCATAATCTCCTATGTTAAATATCAGTATGAAGA
>JARFJB010001935.1:422500-450000 GCA_036346205.1 Vesta saturnalis | reverse complement strand
CGAGATATGCATACACTTTAGAATTCTACACCAAGTGATTCAAATAAGAGATACCCAGTCATCAGAAATTGTGAGTATTTTATTTGTAATAATATATATATATATATATATATATATATATATATATATATATATATATATATATATAAATAACCATCAGAGAGTTTCTTCAGCCAATTATGCAGTAGGCAAGCAGTTTTTACAAGAATATCATCTTTTTCAGTATACAACGCAATTGGTTTCTCAAACACGCGAAACCCAGAAACAAGTATCCCAAAAACATTTACCACGATACGTCGAGTACCCACCCCATGCCAGCCAGGGAGGTACCACCTCCCTTACCTTGGGCTCCTTAATATTGGTCTCCGATTTTCTGAGCTCGGTAAGGTCTGCCGGTCACCTTTTCTTCATACTTAATTTATTCTCATCCTTATTCTTCCTTCTCGCCCTCGCTGTCTTCCTATCGGATTGAAAGTTACAAAAAAGGTGGCTGTGGTTTCCAGGGTAATAAATACCGGACGTAAAATCCTGTCCCATTCGGATGTCCGTGAGGGCAGGGCCCAAACAACCTCGGTCATCAATAGTTCTAACTTTCTGATCCACTATTGCAACATCCGCGGTATCAGGTCTAATCTTAATGGTGTTCACTAACATCTTGAACAATTACAACCTGAAATTTTGTTTCTATCTGAAACACAAGTATCCTCTGAAAGCTCTGATTCACCCGACTTGCGATATCCCGAATACAACCTTCACTCTAACTTTCGATACAAAGGAGGCGTATGTGCCTATGTCAAGGACAGCATTGCTTGCAAGAGGATTTCTTCCTTGGAACTTCGATTACCTTAGTTGTCTATATTCTGTCTCAGTTTCCAACTTGCTATATCTCAATTGTGGGAGATTTCAATGTTCATAACTCTAATTGGCTTCGTTTTCATCTACTACTAATCCAGCTGGTCATAGTGCAGAAACATTTGCTACTGCTTGTGATCTCACAAATGATTTCTGAACTCACAAGAATCCCTAATAACCCTAGCCATACCCTACACCTTCTAGATCTCTTTCTTACATCACACCCACTTGTTTATACAACTTCCGTTCTTACCCTTCTAGGTCTACATGACCATTGTCTAATAGAAATAATTTCTGCCGTCCCTAATTCCGTTGTTGTTCGCAACACTAATAGAACCTTGTGGTGTTTTAAGTCAGCTAGATGGAGTGATTTACAAGACTTCTTTGCAACCTTTCCATGCCGTGAATATTGTTTTAAATCGTGCTCTTCCTCGGACATTGCTTTTTCAATATCTGAAGTCATCCTCATGGAGGATGATTTGGAATGGAGTTATACATTCCCAAAAAACAGAACCGTATAGGTCATTCGCGTTCCCTACCCTGGTTCAATAAGGCTGATGCAATATCTTTGAAAAATAAATCTTATATTAAATGGCAATCTAATAAAACGGTCGAGAGTCATGCATAATACGTTGGTGCTAGAAATATATGCAAAAGTGTTATCTCATCACTAAAGCTAAAAAATTGTTTGAGAAACGAAAATGCAATGAACTAGCTACATCTTCTTTGGGCAGTCGTACATTTTGGTCTTTAACTAAAGCCAGTAGTAAAAACTTTGGTACATCTTCATTTCCCCCCTGACATCTTTTGACAGATCTGTAGTTGCTGATTCTGTAGATAAAACCAATGTTTTCGTGGTTTACTTGCATCAAACTCATGTCTGAATGATTCTGGAAAAGATGTGCCCCTAGTCAACTCTTCTTCATACGCTATCTCAATAAGGAGACTGGCCCAGACATTATCCCAGATATTGCCTTTTGTCTTCAAGAAATGTTGCCAGTCCTACCTAAGCTCTATTCGATCTGTGTCTTCTGCGGAATTTCCCTCATCATGAAAGTTAGCAAATGTTCAACCTATTCCCAAAAAAGGCGATAAGAACGATCCCTCGAACTACCGACCAATTGCCATCACTTCCATTTTGTCTAAAATCGTGGAGAAAGCCATTAATTAGCAACTGCTCTCGTTCCTTGAAACTAACAAACTCCTTAGTGACCACCAATATGGGTTTAGCCAGAGTCGTTCAACAGGTGATCTTCTTTCATATGTGACCCAAGTTTGGAATAATACATTAGAACAATCCGGTGAAACAGTTGCAGTCGCTTTAGATATTTCAAAGGCATTTGACCAAGTTCGGCATAAGTGTTTACTTGCCAAACTCACCTCGTTTGGGTTAAATGATACGCTCATTAACTGGGTTTCTAGTTTCCTTGATAAAAGACGAATACGGGTCGTAGTTGATGGCTGTTTTTCAAAAGAAGTTAGAATTAACGCGAGCGTACCACAGGGATCAGTTATAGCGCATACACTTTTCCTGTTATACATAAATGACCTTATTTCTTCAACAACTAATCCGATCCATTGCTTTGCTGACGACAGCACTCTTCATTGTAGTTCATCTCAGTCTACTCATAATGGTAATTTACCTTCTATGTCTCATGTCTCATGTCTCATGTCTCTTAAAGCTGAAATGGCAAATTTAATCAACAAAGACGTTCAATGTATTCTCGAATGGGGAAGCAATAATCTAGTTAAATTTAAAACAGAAGCAAAACTCAGTGTTGCCTTGTGTCCGCCAAAAAAGATCGATTCCTATTGTAAGAATGAATGGGTCAGATCTTAAGTTTTCACTCTATTGCTCTGTTGGGAATGACTGTATCTTCAAATCTATCATTGGTTTACCATCATCTGTCAGCTTCCAAAACAGCTGATCGTAAAATATGCTTTTTGTACAGATCTAAGCAGTGCGTTACCTCCCGACAACTCTTTCTGCTGTATAAGACCCAAATTCGACCTCATCTAGAATATAATTCTCACCTCTGGGTCGGTGCTCCCCAATACGTTCTCGATATCGTTGATCGTATTCAAAAGAGAGCGATTAAGCTTATAAATAACCCGTCCTTAACTTCTGATATACAGCCCTTGAGCATAAAAGAATCGTTTCAGTTTTTTATTTGTATTATCGGTATTACAATGGTTATTACGCTGCTGAATTACATTCTTTGATGCCATTTCGGGCTACCTTTGCTAGAAATACTCGGTTCGCTCGTTCACATAATCAGTATGCAGTAAAAATCTCCACTTGTCGTACCAAATAGGCGCAATCCACATTCTTCTACATAGCAATTTAATGTTCCACTATCCATCCTTCTAAGTGTTTCAGAGTGCTTTAGCACGTTAGGCCAAATTTAGCCTGTTCAGGTCCACAATTATTAAAAAAAAAAAAACGTGAAAGTCGGTAATTGAATATTTTTCTGAGTGTTAAGGGACCATGATGTGAATAAGGTTTTAACAAGTATTCTTTCAGTGGAAAATCGTCATCAGCTACCTACTGTCCTGAGGAATGTTCAGTGAATTGTTTCCTATTGCTCTGTTCAAAGTAAATTTTGAAAATACACCTCCATCAGATGCTCTTCGGTTTGCACCTACATCAATCTATTGGTCGTCAACTGATGCCTTTGTAGTTGTAAAATTCAGAGCCTGAATGGAAAGTACTTGATAAAAGAATATGTTTTCGGTCAATAGCACTTGCACAATTTGGAAAATTCCACCTTGTTGGAAATCCTTGAACTACTTTTTTCCATGCCTCTTCTGTGTTTGTTAACTGAAAATAAAATATAATTTGTCATTCTACAGAGTGATTACCATGTATTACTGTTAGTGGATTAAAAATTGCAACCATTTTAATATTTTAGGTAATTGAAATACAAAATGAAACATATGATTTAATGAAACATACGCAGTCAACAGATATTAATGAGGAGTTACCGCCTTTGACAAATGACTCAACTATGTCAACCCAGAGTGATTCATCTGTGGGAACAAAAATAAACCCAAATAGGCTGGCTCGGAAAAGTACAGCTCCAAAGAGAGTTCACAAAAGAACAAGGCCAAACAGCACAGAAAAAGCTGTGGAAAGGCTTAAGGAAATTGCAAAGGTATTCGAAGAGAACCCTAATAAGGAGGAAGAAGATGAATTTAATTTATTCGGCAAATCAATTGCCTGCCATTTAAAGAAGCTCCCAGAAGCAGTAGCTCTTGAGTCAATGGCGTACATACAACCTGATTTTGTACAGCAACGCTGGAAAGCTAATATACAGACGAAGACAAGAGCCATCTGCAGCCTCTGTCTCATCACGCGAGTGTAGTAGTTATGATTGTAGTTATTCAAACAGTGCTAATTTATACCATGAAGCACACTCAAAGATTCTTTCACAGGCAATTAGCACTGTTCTATATGGCGACAGCATTGACAGCATGGAAAATAGTAGTTCACCTACTTAACGTCAAAAAATCTTTCAGCGCATCATAACTTGCTTCACAAACTTCAGGCACGAACTTAGATAATGTACTTTTTGGGACACGATATAAATATTGCAGCAAAGTAAAGGAATCTCCGGATGCTAGATCCCTTAACGTAAGTTCTAATTTTACTTTTACGGATAACGCATCTTTCATCTGGATATCAGTCTTTGTAATACGTGGTGTCACAAAGTCCAGTAAAATCTCAAAATTTGTGTTTGTCATCCGAAGATGATTTCTGTAAGATTCTTGATCTTCTGCTGCTTGTTCCTCGAGAAGTTTCTCAAAAGCTCCTAAATTATGCCGTTCACTAATCCACCCTTTTTACCCACTTACGACCTTTTCATTTGTGGCATTTATTTTTCTCCAACTCTTTAATTTTTTGTTTAATTAATAACTTTACGACAATTCTGCATGCTTTTCGAAGTTCAATTAACATGTTTTCTTGAGCAAACTGCAAACTATTTTTGGGGTTTTAACGTGTAATCCTCAACTGGCGTGCAAGTGGAACTGGCGTGATCATTGGCGCCAGTAAATCAATGCATATGTAAACCCGCCATTGATTTGGTATAGCTTTCTACTCTCGCAGAGGCAGCATACCGGACAGTGGTAACAACAGGATGCACTTAGTAGAACAGTAAATTCAAGAAATCGAAATCTGTAACAATAGAGACTAATCTTTCTCTAAAAAGTATTTCAATCAATTCTTTAAATTGCGTTAACTATATGTTATACACTTATCTCGAATATTCTAAATACTTTGCCGCAAGAAATGTTTCAATACAAATGTTTATAAACCTATTGTTATTTACTGATTAATAACAATATCTTAAGCGTAACTGAAAACGCGGTTCGACACATTGCTATAAAGTTTCATAGTAATATTTAAATCGATTGGTTTTCTTGGATGAATTATGTTATGAAATATCTCAGTGAAGTTAACAGTACATAATCGACTGAAAGCGCAGTACCCTGAGCGTATTTAATGCCGGAGTTGCGCCACATTGTGCCGTATTCAGTTTGTCAACAATACATACAGCATTTTTTAGATGTATTGCTAACTTCACAACTTTTTGTCGATAAAAACGCAGGATCATGTGTCGGAATTATGCTGAATTGGCCGAAATTAATTTTTTTCTGAAATAGCTGTAAAATTCAAAGAAATAAAAATATCAACATATAAACCTTAAACATATCCATTATGTTCTAATTCCTAAGATAGGATTTAAGAATTTTTTCAGTATCTGAGTAACGATTAATTTTAAAAGAAAATGTAGACATATTCTTTTAAGAAAATTTACTTTTACATAACTTTTCTTTATAAAGTTTCTTAATATAAAGCAAAATAAGCCTAAAAATTAATTAAACAGGATTGAGAATGCTTACATTGTATTATCCGTATTTTATAGAAGCGGGAGGCCTTAGAATATTTTTATGTTAGCAGCTATGAGTTTTAACATCTATCTGACGAACTTTTAAACGTTCATGTGACATATATTATTGCTTTTGTTTTTACAGTATTGCCTATTTTCGTTATGAACGTATTAATAAGGTTAAAAGAATTATTATCAAAATTATTTCATTCCTTTTAACACTTTGTAGGTTGGAAGGTCATGTGTTGTTCCACAGCAGATATTTTACCCCTGTAATTTATTTATGATAAACTAGGAGTTATACTGAATTCTCCATACTCCAGAATAACACTACCATCAGAAATGATCTCTTAGTAGAATATGTCGTAGCTGTGCTATCCCGATGAATTGAAATAATAAAAGTATTCAAATTATAATTTTATGTCATATTATAGTTTTACAAATCGAAAACATATACAAATCAATTTAACTATTTATCCTATTTCTTGTGTTCATTTCAAAAAAATGTATACATATATACAGGGTGTTACTTAATGATAGACCGTAATTCAAAGGGCACATTCTTGAACCAAATTCAAGCAGAAAAGTTCATATAAATATGTGTCCTAAAACGTCGGGTTTTCAAGGTACAAGGTGTCAAAGTTTTTAAAAAAATTGTTTTTTTTATTAATACCTCAGAGCTCCTTTTGCCGATTTTTGCTAATATTTTTCAGTATTGTTTGTTGTGATAAGTTATCATTAACTAGGTGATAATTATAAGTTCCAGTGGCGTCCCGGGGGGCAAATAATATTTAAAAAAAATGTGCGCCATTGACTTTTTAAAAATTTTATATTTTTTGACGGATTAAGCGGCTAAAAATACAACTTTTTGGTCTCTTGATATTTGTTCGTATCTTACTTCGTTTTCGAGAAAAAATAAAGCTAGTTCATTGCATGTCGAAACATGGTTAAAATAGAATCAAGCTAACTTTGCTCGTTGCTAGGAAATGTCGTTTTGTTGTTATGAATATAATGTTTTTGACATTCCGTGACAGTTTGTTATCATTTTCGCTTTGCTATTAAAAAAAATTATAAATAATTATTTTAATTTGGAGATGACACAATGCATTTCCTGTATGGTCTTGCCAATGGTAATACCGCGGAGGCCCGGCGAGTGTATTAAAACGGTATCCTGATCATGAGCTTCCAGGCACAAAAATTTTTATAAACATTCATCGTCGTCTGACATCGGCAATTTCAAATGTAATGCCTCCGTGGGAAGGCCTCGTACAATTCGAACTCCGGCAGTTGAGAAGTCTGCCATACATATAGTGGAAGAGAATGCGGCGAAAATTGGTTGGGATATAAATATTTGCTATAAAATGGTGTGGGAAATTTATGATATTATTTGTTGTATCCTTACCACGTACAAAAAGTTCAGGCACTACTTCCAAGAGATTTTGAACCGTATACGCAGTTGTGTAGATGGTATCTTCAAATACTTGCAGAAAATCATCACTTTGATTCCATCATTATGTTTACGGACGAAGCGCATTTTTCCATAAATGCAATAATTAATTTCCACCGTAATCATAACTGAGCCCAAGAAAATCGTTATGCTATTACAGAGAAACATTTTCAGGAACAATTTTCTCTCAACGTCTGGACCATTTTTTTTACCAGGATACCCTGACAAACAATCATAAAGTAATTTTCTACAAAATGACTTGCTTTTACTTTTCGAAGATGTTCCTCTTCAGTTACGGCAAAAACTTTGGTTCATGCATGATGGTGTTCCAGACCACTTTAGCATATTAGCTGTGTGTATTTGGATGGAGCTTACCAAAATCGTTGGACATGCGGCAGAGGACCGCAATTCTGGCCACCTAGATCGCTTAACTTGGATAGCCTAGATTTTTATTTGTGAGGGCACCTACAATCATTAGTTTATACTATATCAATCGATATAGTAGAACAACTAAGGAATATAACTGTTGGGGGGTGTGAAACCGTATATAACACTCATGTAATTTTCCAAAGAGTTCGTCACTCCATGACAAGAGAGCCTGCATAGAAGGGGGAGGTGGTCATTTCCAACATTTTTGTAAATATTCTGTTAAATTGTTATTACTTTTCATTTGTTAGGTATAAAAAATGGCGTATAAATATATACTGTGCAACGAGCAATTTTAACTTGATTCTGTTTTAACAATGTATCGACAAGTAGTTTTATATTTTTTCTCGAAAACGAAGTAACGTACGAAAAAATATCGAGAGACCAAAAAGTTGTATTGTTAGCTGCTTAAACCGAAAAAGATATAAAATTTTTCAAAAGTCAGTGGCGCACTTTTTTATCAATATTATTTGCGAGACGGTCCACCGGGATGCCATTGGAACTTATAATTATCATCTAGCTAGTGATAACTTATTATCTTATAACAATAAACAACACTTCCAAATTTCAGCAAAATCGGCAAAAGATCTTTGAGATATTAATAAAAACCAATTTTTTTTTAAAACTTTGACACCGTGTATCTTGAAAACCAGACTCTTTAGGGCACATGTTGATATGAACTTTCCTACTTCAACTTGATTCAGGAAAGCGCCCTTGGAATTACGGCTTATCATTAAGTAACACGCTGTATATACAGGGTGTTTCACGAAGAATACAGGTAACTTCAGGAACTAATAGATCTAATCATTTTAACACAAAACCTTCGCTTATTAATACGTTTTGATTATGTACAGGGGCGTAGAATGCAAGGGGTAGTGCAACCTTTTAATCCCTAATTTCTACGCCAATGGAATAAATTGGATCTTTATTAAAATACGAAACCTTGGTATGTTTCAGATGAAAAAAGGTATACTTTATCTAAATCGATAAGTTTAAAAGTTTCTAAAATATGTATCTCATTTGTAAGTATTTATTACCAGCTGCTTAAGCAGGTTAGTATTATAATTTGGGAAATGATCATTTTAACACCAAACTTTCACATAAACGTAAGTCCAATAGTGCTTCGTTTTCGAGATACAGGGTGTCAAAGTTAATAACCTGCCTAAGCAGTTGGTAATAAATACCTAAAAATGCAAATATCTTAGGAACTGTTAAAGTTACCGATTTAGACAAAGTATATCTTTTTTATCTAAAAAACATCAAAGTTTCGTATTTTAATTTAAAAATCCAATTTACTCCATTGGCGTAAAAATTCGGAATTGAAAGGTTTCACTACTATTTGCGTTCTACACCACTGTACATAATAAAAACGTATTAATAAGCTAAAACCAGTGTACTTTATATCTCTATTTATTATACCAAGAATGAGAAAAATACCTTTTCTCGTTTTGGAGACATTTAAAAAATCAACTTTTTTTGTAACTTTGACACCCTGTATCTCGAAACCGAAGCACTATTGGACTTACGTGTATATGGCGATTTAGTGTTAAATGATCAATCATTTCCTGTACGTTACGTATATTCTTCCCGAAACAAGTCGTCTTTCTTCTCCCATTACTAGCGCTATCAAATATAATTGAATCCATGACGTGGACGTTGAACTCAAAATATTGGCTTTGAATTTTATTCATTTTATTGATAACGCTATCAAATAAAATAATCTAATTCAGATTGTAGTTTTTGATGCGAAATGAAATCTGCTGCATTTAAAAATGGTCAAAAAAATTAAAATATTTTATGAATAGAATAGTAGTTAAAATAAACATGATCTACTAATTACGCTGCTAGTAACATAGGCAACCGCTTTATCGATTTTTGATTAGTTAATAGTATATTACATGGTAACGGTGGCAAGTAGGCTTTTACGCACGTGTCGTAATCTAGACGAGTGTATAATAGGCACTACCGCCCGAGTTGTGTACTATACTTTTGCTCCTATAGAGATAAATAATTAGATATGAAAGGAATAATTAGATGAGTAATAACTACCACTTAGTAACTTTTTTATGACCATTGAATATTTCGTAGACGTATCTAATGTTGTTTGAACGATCCTATAAGAAATACGTTACTGTAACTGTAAGTTAAAGATAGTACTGATATATTTTGGTATTTGGAACTATTGAAATTTATTGAAAAAATTTTGCGCTCTGGCCGAATCCCCTTCATTATAAATTGCAAATATCACATTCTGCCACACTTCATGACGTCCACGTGCTGCAGATCCCCACCTGGATCCTTTTGAATGGTGGAAGAAATAATAAATAGATCCCTAAATGTAATGAGTATGTGCGACATAACCATTAGAAAAACTGTGTAATAACACTTTCTTTAATCAATAATGTTACTCTGACACCTCATCGATCAATGTATTTATACATTTAAAGTTCGTTTTCTTTCAAAAATAAAGAAGTTGCAGAAGCGATATATAATGATTTTTTTAGGTAATGATATATAAAATGCGTAAATAATGCGGCAAAGTTCTACATATTTACATCATTGCCGAAATGCCTAAATCCATAATCTAAATCTTTTTATCATCTTGTACAATACCAGTTTTAACTTCTATTATCTGTCTAGATTGTTTAAGTAATCTGTAACAATAGCGGCGTTATGTGGAGGAGCCCCATCTTGCTGATGATGACATCATAATTATACGAGTACTCAAAGGCATTTCATCTAGATACTCCTGAAGTGTAAAAAATTTAAGTAGTGTTGACTTTTTAGATTACAATCATAAAAATGAGGTCCAATAATTTTTCCATCTAATACTTCTATCCACACATTAATCCCAAATCTTTCTTGGAAATTTGTTTCTCTATGGAGGTGGTTATTTACATCTGACCATTGGTAATATATGTTGCTATTGAACCATCTATTATTTGTGAACCTAGATTCATCAGACCACAGTATTTTTTAAAGGTATTTCCCACTTTTCGATTTTTTTAGGTAATGATATATAACATGCGTAAATAATGCGGCAAAGTTCTACATATTTACATCATTGCCGAAATGCCTAAATTCATAATCTAAATCTTTTTATCATCTTGTACAATACCAGTTTTAACTTCTATTATCTGTCTAGATTGTTTAAGCAATCTGTAACAATTGCGGCGTTATGTGGAGGAGCCCCATCTTGCTGATAATGACATCATAATTATACGAGTACTCAAAGGCATTTCATCTAGATACTCCTGAAGTGTAAAAAATTTAAGTAGTGTTGACTTTTTAGATTACAATCATAAAAATGAGGTCCAATAATTTTTCCATCTAATACTTCTATCCACACATTAATCCCAAATCTTTCTTGGAAATTTGTTTCTCTATGGAGGTGGTTATTTACATCTGACCATTGGTAATATATGTTGCTATTGAACCATCTATTATTTGTGAACCTAGATTCATCAGACCACAGTATTTTTTAAAGGTATTTCCCACTTTTCGATTTTTTTAGGTAATGATATATAACATGCGTAAATAATGCGGCAAAGTTCTACATATTTACATCATTGCCGAAATGCCTAAATCCATAATCTAAATCTTTTTATCATCTTGTACAATACCAGTTTTAACTTCTATTATCTGTCTAGATTGTTTAAGCAATCTGTAACAATTGCGGCGTTATGTGGAGGAGCCCCATCTTGCTGATAATGACATCATAATTATACGAGTACTCAAAGGCATTTCATCTAGATACTCCTGAAGTGTAAAAAATTTAAGTAGTGTTGACTTTTTAGATTACAATCATAAAAATCGTTTTCTTCTTTGGTAATCACGTGGGTATAAATGGTGTACTTTTCTTACTTTGTATGGATTATATTTATTTCTTTTTAAAATTTTCCCTCCTGAACCAAAATCTTAATTCGTTAGAAGCTTCCCGAATTGAACATGCACCATTTATTCTATTTTTGTAATGAATAAATCCTAAAAGAGAACAAAGAAAGGTTACGAATTTATTTCAAAATACTCTGTACTTATAGCACTAACCCAAAACGTTGATTTCATTTACACCTCCTGGTGGAGTAATATGTTAGATTCTGAAATGTTTCTTTTGAAACGCTACATTTTCTCGTAAGTTTCTTTCCAAATAACCTCATGATAGGTATTCTCCGACCTGGGTACATTTTAGCATAACTATTTCTTGCAACGAGAGGATTTCTGTTGCATTTTGCGTATAAAAGGAACATATTTGTTTTTTCTTCATTTGAAAAATACACAATTCTAAGGTAATTAGCTGCTAAGTATGAAAAACTGTCAAATACTATCAAACAGCGGTCATACATAGGCCACTATGTTTTCTTTATTTAATAGCAACATGTTCAATTCATTTAATGAATAAGTTGATATTAAAAAGAGACAGTGCATTGAAATTTACGCAGAATCAACATTATTATTTGAACAATTATAAATAAATTTGAAAATAGTATAATTTAAGAAAGCGTGGGATTAAATAATACTTATTGTTATACATCTTATTTATGTAGATGTAAGCTGTGCGTTAAAAACAAAGGAGGTCAATTGATATTAGTGTATAATTCAGTTGTTTCTGCAAATGTAAAATAACATTTTCTCATAACTTTTCTTAATGATGGTTATTTGTTAAACGTAACGTCGTAAAATGGCCAATTGTGCTAATGTATTAAGCTTTACCAATTCAGTAAAAACTAGGTGACTGGTGGTGCATTACAGGACTTTCTTGCGAAATAGTAAAAAACATATGGCGTATTTTTATACTTTTGAAATATTCAGCTGTTTTACAAATATTTAGTAAAAACCAAAAACTGAGCCTAATAACGCCCCCGCCCCCCGGCCCTCTCCGAGACATCCAGACATCATGGCCGATCTTGACGAAACTTTGCCAAAAGTTGTAAAATGAGCTAATAAGTCGATTTAGCGATAGTGAAAAAAAATTCGATTACATAACCTATACCTACATATGTATATGTAGGTTGAAAGTTAGATATAGATATAGTCTGTAAAAATAAAGATTTTCTATTTCGGCTTAGCGCTTCATTACTCTGAGACAATGGAAATGTAATCCTATTCCAGAAGTTACCAAACGTTTTCAACGAACTCAGTTCGGTACTGAATTCAATATTCCGGTATCTCAAATACTTTTCCAGATATTAAATTTCGAAATTATCAAATTTTATCTTTTTGATAAGGCCAGATTTTTTTATACTTTCGTTACGGCGGTATTCGAAGTTCGTTTTTTAAAAAGATTTTGAGGCAATGTATTATTTTGGGGTCTAAATACGCAAATAGCCACCTATTATAATAGATTAAATAATGAGGAATTGATTACCAGTTTCATCACTTTCTACTAATTATCCCATTAGGTATAAGTTCATTCCTATATAATATTTGAATGTACGTTATGTTCTGCATGTACAATTAATGTCACTATTAGTAAACAATAAAAACTGGTTTATGCATATCAATTCCTTTTTAATTACCAATTAATGATTTCGTTGTTGCACATTTCAAAATAAATGAATTATATTAAGTAATAAACCTCTGCATCCACACACAAAAAAAACTTTGCAACATAGTTAAAATTAAAAATCGTTCAAAACGTTTTATGACTTCTGGAATAGAATTAAAATTCCATTGTGTTTGCCTCTCGCGAGCGTTCTTAAGTCATTGAGCAGGTAATTTACGCTTTCACTTAAGTCGCGTACGTTTCTATTGAAACCCAAACGTTAGAAAGAAACGGCTGTATATTCCCAATGTCAGAGTAATAAAGCGCTAAGCCGAAATAGAAAATCTTTATTTTTACAGACTATATCTCGCTTATCTTTCAAGATAACTATGGACTGTTTCATATCATTTTAAAGAAAATTTCGCTCCCTTTCAAATAAAGTAAGTGTATGTGTATGTTATACCAGCAATACCAGGAATGTTTTCAATTTCTGGAAAAACCGGAAGTAGTGTTTTCATCAGGATAATATCATTTTATTAGCACATTAGCGTGTATAATTCTTTCAATTGTTTATGATGAAAAAATATAAAAATAATGCACATAACCTAACAACAGAAGTTAAACTCCAACAAGCAACTGCTGTAGAAGTAATACGTTGGTGTCCTTAGAACGTTTTTGAATGCTTTATGAAGGTCGGTAACTTTAAGCAACTTTATTGATTACAAAAGAACTATTAATTTTTTAACACGTTGGATGCCACATTTATTGTTATTCCATCTTTAATCCCGAAAGTGTCTTTTTCAAAATTGTTTTATGTACATTCTAAAAGGTTGTTTCACTTTATTATTCATACCATGGTATGTTTTTCTACCTTTTTTTCCAAAAAAAAAAATGTATCATATGTTGATACATCGGCCCCTCATAGTAAAATTGTTACAGTAGTCCCACATGTATCACCCCCTGATACATGTACTAATTATTATATCAACAAATACAATTTTAAAGAAAACCATTTATTATTGAAATATATTATCGTTAAAAGTCTCGAACATAGAATAGACATAAAAAACATTGTAATCTACTATTGTAGAATCAGTTTCAGAACAATATTAGCAGCATGTCCCTCACCACCAAATTCGTCTGCGGCGCCGCTGTACAATACACATTGAAGTACCATACCATCTGGTTCCGTTAATAAATATAGCTTCAGTCCATATTTGTATTTTTTATTTTTTATATATTGCCTGAATTGCAGTCTTACCCGCCATAGCACCATGGATTCGTCAATACTTAATTCTTTGCCCGGATGTACCTCTCATTCATTGTGCTGTTCAAATATTTTGCACTGGCCTTATTTTTTCTAGTCGATCGGTACTTGCACGTTCTCCCTCCTCTTGATTTCGGGTAAAGTGTATACAGCGCATAATTATAAAAAACCGATTACGACTTATGTACTTCGGAAAATATGGTATAGAAATCAACTCATGTTGTCTCCAATAATCCTTTATTCGATTCAACCGTATTGTCCCCGTATGAAACCATAAACACAGAAAAACTCTTTGTTCAGGTAAAGTTAATGGTTTCCAATCAGTAATTCTACTGCGCGCTCTAAGACCTGATAGAAACGGTTGTTCGGCATAAATGTTTGTTTCTTCGACTATTGTAATGAGAAAGTCATCAGGTACAAGAAATAAGAAATAATGAACAGGAGTTTTATTAGAAGCCGGTACCAGAGGCCCTGGGTTATTATTAAACGCAAAATGCTTCATATTAGGAATTTGCTCCCACGTGGCAACATTGCCTACGAGCATCTGTTGTGGTACTGCAGTTGCATCTATAATATCTACAAATAATATCTACATCGAGATAAATAAAGGAGTAAGGTTTATTTACCATCTACGTCTTCGTCATCGCTTGACGATGGATGATTTTGAAAAACGTATAGGTATCTAATTTGACTTTACAGCCGTTGTCCGATATCAGATGGTCGAGCCGAATTGATCCTATAACAGTTTTAAGGGGTCAACTAGGCGAAATATACGATGCTCTTTTTGAAAATTTTATGGTTTAATATATTATGCAAAGTTCATACAGTGTCCAAAATTTTAATATTGTGCAAGCATGTGCTGGTTTAAGTAATTTAATTGATTTTTAAAAAAACTGTCGTTCAGATAACAGTTTTAATGATTTATTAGAAGAAGCTAGGAATGTCGCGATTTTATTAGATATCGATCCAAAAAGTTACAAAACAATTTAGTTACGAGGATGACGATGAACCAATACAAAAGGAAGAATTAAAATTTAAAGTACATTGTTTTTTTAATTTGATAGATATTACAACACCTTGTAACGATAGATTCGAATTGTTATCTGCCTATGCGGCAATTTTCAAATTTTTATGGAATATTTCGGAATTTAACAGTCACTCTGAATCGGAACAGCTAGAGTTTTGTACAAAACTTGAGGATGTATTAAGTGATAAAAATCGAAATTAATTTCATATAAATGGGATAGAGCAGTTTTTGCAGAATTTTGAAAAGTGTCAATTATTCGCCAATTACTACCTAAATTACATTGTAACCAATAATTTACATTATTGTTACCCAAACATTTGTGCGGCGTCACGAATTTTATTGACAATGCCAGTTTCCAAAGCCATAGCGGAAAGATCGTTTTCCAAATTAAAAATCATTAAAAACTTTTTACGTTCTACTATGGTACAAGAACGATTGTACAATCTTGACATCATTTCAATCGAGTTAGATATTGAAAAGTTAATACAACAATTTTCAAAAAACAAAGCGCGTAAAGTTCAGTTCTGTTAAAATATGTTTAATGTTGCAATAATTTTGTTTGAAATTTTTGCATTTATGAATAAAATTTTTAAAATTTAAAATTACTGTATGTTATTTTAAAAATAATTTTATCCATTATCTAACATCCCATGTAAATTCATTTCTGTTAACAGTTTTGATCATTTCGGTAAGCATTCGTATGATTTTAATTTGAAAAACTGTAAGCTGAATGTGTACAAGATATAAGTTAAAGCAAACAAAAGTTCTACTATTTTATAACAAGGTTTGTTAATTTGTTTATAACAATGTATAGAGGCACACTTTTTGTTTTTGCACGACGGCGCACGACAAAGTTGGCGCGCCACTGCTTCTTTCGAGTATCTAATATTTATATTTTTTCTTTCTGCAATATGAAATTTATAAGCTTTAAAGGGTATTTGAAGAGAAGAAAAGTTTACTGAAATACGTGTCTTTTCCTTTTTTTTTTTCGTACTTGTGTAACACTTAAAAGTGTCAGAACTAATATTTGTGGAAAAAATAAGTTTCCTTTGATATTGTTACATCAAAGTAACTCGCAACACCTGACATATTTATACCTAATATTTTGAAAATATCAGGGAATCTCCTCCTGAGGGACCTTTTAACTGCTTCTGATTGCAGTCATACAGAATTATAACTTTCATGACAGTCCGAAAGTCAAACACTGCCACTGTGGTATGTTATTGCTGAAAATGAATATGTTTGTAAACAAATTTTGTTACAATAACAAATGTGTGGACTGCAGATGCCTAATTAGATTTATTTACGTTTTCAATTTTAAAAATACTTAAAAGTAGCAATTTTTAGAAAGTATGACAACTATTGAACAACATTCAGGTGATACTACAAATAAAAGGCTCAAATAACTTATATGCCTCTGCTTAATCTTTGAATACAAAACTCATATTCAAAGGCCAAACGATTTCGACCACAAACTTACCGTCCGCTGTGTAGTTCATATCGGTTATAGGTTGTTAATCTCATTATTATATTATTATATACCATTAAACAATAAAATATAGTTTTTAAAAAGAAGATTAAAATTTTTAAATATTTCCAAATAAGGGGTCTTTATTGTACTAATTCGACTCTTGTTGCCTTAAATTAAGGCATAATATTCGGATGCAACATTTCAATTTGTAATTTTCTATTTTAGTTTCTAACTTATTTTGATTTGGAACTGTTAATGCATTGTGGAATGTCTGAATACCTATTGTTTAGCATGTGGTCACAAACCAAGGGGTTATTCATATTCATTGCGATAAATTATTTTACTAAAAACACTACAAATTTCTAATAACTGTTTTGAACTATCCCACATAAAAGGAAAATTATTGTAGTCGTAAAAAAGTCGAATTTGCACTGATATCTAACTATCCGAAAAATGTTAACAATATCAGTGTATGCGTGCCATTGTGTATATTGTATGTGCGTGCGTGCGTGCATGAGTGCGTGCGTGCGTGCGTAAGTGCGTGCGAGTGAGGTTGCATGCATGCGTGTGTGTGTGTGTGTGTGTGTGTGTGTGTGTGTGTGTGTGTGTGTGTGTGTGTGTGTGTGTGTGTGTGTGTGTGTGTGTGTGTGTGTGTGTGTGTGTGTGTGTTCTAAGCTGCAGGACAACTTTCCATTAAATGTTTTGGAAACATTATCTGACGCTCTAATTTTAAATTTTCATTGATTCTTTCATTTAAAGTATTCATCAGTTCATTGCATGAAGTTCGTGTAATGTAATTGAGTATAGGGTGTGCCAGCGACACATTAACACGATATCACACCATTTAATTTTTAACTTTCTCACATAAAAGGAAAATTATTGTAATCGTAAATAGTCGAAATAGCTCTTATATCTAAACTATCCGAAAAATGCTAATGTAAAGTTTCAGGTGCGTACGTGCGTGTACGTGTGCATATGCTCGTCTGTGTGCGCGTGTGCGTGTACGTGAGTGTGCGCATGTGCGTGTGCGAATGCGTGTGCGTGTGTGTGTGCGTGTGTGTGTGCGTGTGCATGTACGTGTGCGTGTGCGTGTGCGCGTGCGTGTGCGTGTGCGTGTGCGTGTGCGTGCATGCGTGCGTGCGTGTGGCGTAAGTGCGTGCGTGCGGGCGTGCGTGCGTGCGTGCGTGTGTGTGTGCGTGTTACAGGTCAACTTTCCATTAGATGTTTTGGAAACATTATCTGACGCTCTAATTTTACATTTTCATTGATTCTTTCATTTAAAGTATTCATAAGTTTATTGCATGAAGTTCGTGTAATGTAATTGAATATAGGACGTGCCAGCGAGACATGGAACTATCTTCAAAGAGAGCACATTAACACGATATCACACCTTTAATTTTTAACTTTCTCACATAAAAGGAAAATCATTGTAATCGTAAATAGTCGAAATAGCACTGATATATAAACTATCTGAAAAATGCTAATGTAAGGGTTCAGGTGCGTACGTGTGCGTGTGTGTGCGTGCACGTGTGCGTGCACGTGCGCGTGCACGTGTGCGTGCACGTGTGCGTGTGCTCGTCAGTGTGCGCGTGCGCGTGTGCGCGTGCGTGAGTGTGTCCATGTGCGAGGGCGAGTGCGCGTGCGTGTGCGTGTGCGTGTACGTGTGCGTGTGCGTCAGTGTGTGCGTGTGCGTCTGCGTGTGTATGTGCGTGTGAGCGTGCGAGTGCAAGTGCGCGTGCAGGTGCATGTGCGTGTGCGCGTACGTGTTCTGTGCGTGTATGCGATATTACTACGAATAATTAATTACAATTGTACATTGATTTTTCAGTGTGTAAGTAGTGTGCGTACGTGGTGTGCTGTGTGTCGTGTAGTGATTGTATGCGACGTGCCGCGTGCGTGTGACGTGTGCGTGTCCAAGTGCGATGTGCGTGTGCGACGTGTGTAATGCGTGTGCGTGTGCCTAAAGGGACATGCATGTGCGTGCGTAACGTGTTCTTGAATGCGTGTATGCGATAATTCTAGAATAAAAATTAAGGGTCAGTGACATGTGTGTGTGTGCTGTGCGAACGTGGCGTGGTGTGCGTGCTGTGCGTGTGCGTCATGCGGTGCGGTGTGCGTGTGCGTGTGTGCCTGTGCGGTGCGGTGCGGTGCGTGTGCGTGTGCCGTGCGTGTGCGTGTGCGTAGGTGTGTGTGCGTCTGTGGTATGTGCGTGTGCGCGAGTGCGTGCTGCAGTGCATGTGCGTGTGCGTATACGTGTTCTTGTGCGTGTATGCGATATTCTAGAATAAAATTAAGGAAATGACAATGACATTGTGTGTGTGTGTGCGTCGTGGTGTGGTGTGCGTACGTGGCGTGCTGTGCTGTTGTGCGTGTGCGTGTGCCTGTGCGTGTGCGTGTGCGTGAGCGTTGTTGGTGTGCGTGTGGTGCGTGCGAGTGCATGTGCTGCGTATACGTGTTTTGTGGTGTATGCGATATTCTAGAAAAAATTAAACAACGACATTGTGTGTGTGTGTATGCGCGTGTGTGTGTGCGTATGCGTTTGCTTTTAGGTGTGCGTGAGCATGTGCGCGCGTGTGCGCGTGCGTGAGTGTGTCCATGTGCGAGGGCGAGTGCGCGTGCGTGTGCGTGTACGTGTGCGTGTGCGTCAGTGTGTGCGTGTGCGTCTGCGTGTGTATGTGCGTGTGCGTGTGCGTGAGCGTGTGTGTGCGTGTGCGTGTGCGCGTGCTGTGCGCGTGCACGTGCATGTGCGTGTGCGTATACGTGTTCTTGTGCGTGTATGCGATATTCTAGAATAAAATTAAGGAAATCACAATGACACTGTGTGTGTGTGTGCGTGACGTTGTTGGTGTGTATGTGCGTGTACGGTGCGTATGTCCGTGCGGGGCGTGCTGCGTGTGCGTGTCGTGTGCTGTGCGTGTGGCGTGGCGTGCGTGATGTGCGTGTGTGTGCCGTGGTGCGTGTGCCTGTGCGCGTGCGTGTGCGTCGTGTTTCGTGTATGCGTCGTGAAAATAATCGACATGTGTGGCGCGTGGGTGCGTATGTGCGTGTTGCGTTGTGTGCGTGTATGCGATATTCTAGAATAAAATTAATGAAATGATGCATGACATTGTGTGTGTGTGCGTTGCCGTCGGCGTGTGCGTGTGCGTGTGCGTGTGCGTGTGCGTGTTTTTGTGCGTGTATGCGATATTCTAGAATAAAATTAGAAATGACAATGACATTGTGTGTGTGCGTAGTGGTGTGTGTGTCGTGTGCGTGTGCGTGTGCGTGTGCGTGTGCGTGTTTGCGTGTATGCGATATTCTAAATGATCAATGACATTGTGTGTGTGTGTATGCGCGTGTGCGTGTGCGTATGCGTTTGCCTTTAGGTGTGCGTGTGCATGTGCGTGCGCGTGTGCGCGTACGTGGGTGTGTCCGTGTGCGTGTTCGTCAGTCTGTGCGTGTGCGTCTGCGTGTGTATGTGCGTGTGAGCGTGCGAGTGCAAGTGCGCGTGCACGTGCATGTGCGTGTGCGCGTACGTGTTCTTATGCGTGTATGCGATATTCTAGAATAAAATTAAGGAAATGACATTGACATTGTGTGTGTGTGTGCGTACGTGGGTGTGTGTGTGTGTGTGTGCGTGTACGTGTGCGTATGCGTGTGCGTGTGCGTGTGCGTGTGCGTGTGCCTGTGCGTGTGCGTGTGCGTAAGCGTGTGTGCGTGTGCGTGTGCGCGTGCGTGTGCGCGTGCACGTGCATGTGCGTGTGCGTATACGTGTTCTTGTGCGTGTATGCGATATTCTAGAATAAAATTAAGGAAATGACAATGTGCTACATGTCTAACCAGCATGTAAACATTTTTTTGAAAGTGCACTCGACTAAACTCTTGCGTACGGTCGTTTGACCGCAGAGCACTTGGATGCGTGGGGTTTTGGAGGGTTGCTACAAGGTTGTTGACGTAGTTAGATAGCCACTAAAGGATAGGCGCCACAGGTTTTAGTCAGGAAAGGGAGAAAAGGAAAGAAAAGGAAAAGAGGAGTAGAGTAGGGCAGGCCCTGTAAAACCTGAAACAGATAGTGCTCCAAAAAAAGGAAACAATTTAAAAGAGACAAACTTTACCCGAACAACCAAACAGTAACCGTTTATTTAATTTAATTTAAACTCACATTAATACTTGTCGAATAAATATCGAACGTAAACAATAATGATACTATGCTAGTTTTCCCCCAAAGTATTCATAACAATCTTAACTAACAAAATAATTATAATTCAGCCCTGACGATGGCAAGTGGTGAGCCGTCGCAGATGCCCACAAAGAATAAAAAAAAACTAAATGTATTTAGTTCGTTAATCGAACCCTAAACGTAAAAGAAAAGTTTCGTTAATTGTGCCGCTCCCGACGGTTGTAAGAACTTACAAATCGCAGCCGAAAGGGCGAAAGTAACCCATAAAGTGCGATCTAAAATAGATCCACAATGAAAATAGTAGTGCTTAATTTTTGAAAAATAATAGGTGTGGTTTTTTTTCTTCTTTTTGTATGCAGAAAGAAATTACAAATTGAACAAATCAAACTCTAAATTATTCAACCACTTTAGCCTCCAGTAAAAGCATGTTATTATAAATGATGAATTTTTGTTACACGTAAGTACATAAGGTTAAACCCCGAATGTAACCTAACTCTGTTGTACTGATTTTAGTAATACACTGTTCATTACACAAATCCTGTGTATATTGAATAATAAAGAATTCTGACCTTTGATGAAGAATTACCAAACTGTAAATGCCCTTCGTGTTTCGAAGGTGGTAGTTACTTTGTGGAACCAAAACAGCTAATCAGTAGCTAAGAGCCAGCATTCCAGTAGGAATAGGTACGGAGGTGATCGGTAGTGGATTCCAATTTGCTAGTTATGTATATAAATAAAGAATAGCTGTTTATTTCGCCGGTATCAAGGCGCTGAAAGTGATACAAGTAAGTACGTTACTAATTACCTTATACAAGCATACCTCTTTTTAGATGTTTAGAGCCGATAGCGATGATTTCGTTTCAACAGACCTATGTTATAAATTTAATTAATCGTGCGAAAGTGCCTAAATGAAAGAATCGATTTACTAAAAGTTGTCGAACATGTGTTAAACTTACCGAGGATATGAAGATTGAGAATTTCAATAAGATCCGCTTGTAAAGCGTCAGTAAGGTTTTATACCAAAACCATTACCTTATATGAAAAATTTTCCAAAGAAACGATGCTTAAACATCTTATAAATGGAAGGAAAAATTTTCTTGAAGATCAATCTCCCCATCGGAAAATGGCGTGTTAAGTAAAGAAAGATCAGGAACAACGCCCTAACAAAAGCAATATTGCAAACCTGTCAAAACTATTCAAACTAGATAAGAATGTTAAAACCAAATTTTGATAAATAAATTTTACAGATATCCCATTGTTGTCTTTTAAAAACAAGATTCCTTTTCAAACTTTATTAAATGACCCTAAATCTTCGAGATGGCGCAACTTATATCTATAAAGGAATAAAAAGATGTGTACGTTAAATAAATTAGTTTAACTGTAGAGGTGCGAAAAATAATTGTTTAGGTACGAAATTAAAACATTCCACCAACGAATAAGGAAATATTAATATTTAGATGTAACTAATTAGTTCATTAGTTCATTCCTTAAGTAAAGTAACGGAAGTTATCGAAAATACACGTTATTCACGATAAACACGTAACAAATGACATTGTGTGTGTGTGTGTGTGTGTGTGCGTACGTGTGTGTGTGTGTGTGTGTGTGTGTGTGTATGTGTATGTGCGTGTGCGTGTGCGTGTGCGTCTGCGTGTGCATGTGCGTGTGCGTGTGCGTGTGCGTGTTTTTGTGCGTGTATGCGATATTCTAGAATAAAATTAATGAAATGACAATGACATTGTGTGTGTGTGTATGCGCGTTTGCGTGTGCGTATGCGTTTGCCTTTAGGTGTGCGTGTGCATGTGCGTGTGCGTGTGCGTGTGCTTGTGTGTGTGCGTGTGCGTGTGCGTGTGCGTCTGCGTGTGCATGTGCGTGTGCGTGTGTGTGCGTGTGCGTGTGCGCGTGCGTGTGCGTGTCTGTGTGCGTGTGCCTGTACGTGTGTGTATGCGGATGCGTGTCCGTTTGCGTATGCGTGTGCGTGTGTGCTTGTGTGCGTATGTGCTTTCAGATTATTGCTGCATTTGTCATTTATTGATTCGCAAAACATTTCTAAGCTGCAGAACAACTTTGTGTTTGTGTTTGTGTTTGTGTTTGTTTGTGTTTGTGTCTGTGTCTGTGTCTGTGTCTGTGTCTGTGTCTGTGTCTGTGTCTGCGGCTGCGTCTGCGTCTGCGTCTGCGTCTGCGTCTGCGTCTTCGTCTGCGTTTGCGTTTGCGTTTGGGATTGCGTTTGCGTTTGCGTTTGCGATTGGGTTTGTGTTTGTGTTTGTGTTTGTGTTTGTGTTTGTGTTTGTGTTTGTGTTTGTGTTTGTGTTTGTGTTTGTGTTTGTGTTTGTGTTTGTGTTTGTGTTTGTGTTTGTGTTTGTGTTTTGTTTGTGATTGTGTTTGTGTTTGTGTTTGTGTTTGAGTTTGTGTTTGTGTTTGTGTTTGTGTTTGTGTCTGTGTTTGTGTTTGTGCTTGTGTGTGTGTGTGTGTGTGTGTGTGTGTGTGTGTGTGTGTGTGTGTGTGTGTGTGTTTTACAATTTTTTTTGAGAAATACTTATTCTTCAATAAATTTATAAAATAAGGCAATATCACTTTTTGAAAAGTATGATCTATATTACTTATACCTAGGTTAATATTATTTATAAATTTTTAAATTTTTGCAAATGATTGCTTATTAAATCATTTCTATTTATCCATTAAATGTAATTATGTATTAGTTTGCTACTATTTAACTATTTTTGTTAGTATCATTTGTGTAATAATTTTCGTATCTAAATTTAAGTTTTTGTTATATTTGTTTTGATTCACACAATTAATGCATTGTAATTCCTCATTAGAGGCGGTACAATCCTTAATTCTATGAGGTCCACAACAAAGTGGACGTGTTAATTCACTTGTACATCATTATGCGCTGTGATTAAACTTATACTATAATTGAAACATCTTCTATATAACATACATTCCAAATTATTTTTGGTTTGTTTACGTAAAAGAAATTTCTTGTTTCTGATTCATTTTCCATTACTAAATTGTTGTGCCTTTTTTATCTTTAAAAACAAATTTAGGTGTAATACTTTCAAATTTCAAATTTAATTCTTCGTTTTGTGCAATATCATTAAAATTTTCTAAATTAACGTCCAGGTACATTACATATAACCATACGTGGTTTAATTAGTGTAGGTGTATAAACTTCGAAATCTCTACATTTGTTATTTATTGATTTTTTTAAATTTCTAGTTCCTCTTTAGTATGTGATTCTATTACAATTTTCCCTTTTCTTGAATGAGTTTATTCCATCTTTTATATCTACCGGATTCACCTTACTTTTAATTATAGTTTTCATTGCTTCTTTTCATTCAAAGTATTCATCCGTTTATTGTATGAACTTCGTATAATGCTTACTGATTTCAAAACATTTTGTCGCAAATCCCTTCGTAAATTACCACTATTTACTGTAACGTCTATAAATCCGTTTGAAATGGCTCATCGACGTCACTTGACATAATTTAATGTTGACATAAAACTATTAAGCCTTTTGAAAATCTATTAACTGGTTTAAAAACACCAATGCTAACACTTATCGAATATATCAAACTGATTAATTATTTTACCGATTTGAAATTATAATAATTAATATTCTAGAATAACGAAAATTAAGGAAATAACATTGACACTAGCGCGGGTGTGTTTGATTTGATGTTCTTTCGACTGCGATAACTAAGAAAACTTAAAAGTGCTAAATTTAAACTTAAGAAAAATGTTTATCACCCAAACGACTGGGCCCCAATGAAATTTGGTGATAGCAAATTTGCGGAATAATAAGTAAAATGGGTAAATATCATTGTCTTTAGGCCACAATCACTCAAAATCTTGAGTCGGCTGACACAATTTTTATTTAGACAATCATCTCTAGAAATAAGTGGAGCCGTTTCTGAGTTTTATTGTTAGTAAGGAGAATTATAGTTGCTAGCTTTCTATGGAAACCGATTTTTAGTTAAAAGAACTGTCAATTAAGAAATTGCAAAGCTTTTTGAAGTAGCTATATTATAAGCTACGTATGCTAACAGGAAGATTTTTCAAACCAAATTTTAATTAACCAAACACGAATGAATTTTCTTTAATAGCAACCCAATTTTTGTAATTGATTATTTAAAACTACTTTAAAAACCAAGAGACGAAGTTTGTTAATTTGGCTTCGTTCTTTAACGGTTGGTAATGAATAGAAGGCAATAAAATACATATATATTTAGCATCTCCTTGAAAATGCTATACGATGTTAATCTTGACGTTTGACGTAGTGTGGATCGCTTGGTCAGTATCAAAATAGAAGGAGCAGATATTTAGTTGATATGTCATCACGGGAAAAACAGATTTAAGGAATATTGACCAGTTTATGTGGTAATAGCCTCACCTCAATTTGTGTGTCAATGAAATATTTGGAATTTCTACAAAAAAAATGATTTTCACTGACCAACGTATTTCCATAGAATGACATTGTTTCTTTACCTCAATTTGTAAGGAATAGGTCATTAATAAAATATATGTTTGATATCTCTGCAAAACATTCTTTCGAGTGACACCGGTATTGGCATAGGTTATTCATTGAGAATTTTGTTGCACATCTTTAGTTTGTATGCTATTACTCGGATTTAAAAAAGTTGTAATTGTGGACACGGGCGAACAAGCCGGATCAGATTAAATTAATTACACATAATGTAATAATAAAAAATGTGGGCGCCATTTACGAAAAGATTAATTCATGTTTTAACTAATTTTGTTTTCGAACGGCCTGTACAGTTGTACACTGTTTGAGAAATACACCTTACATTATTTATAGATAGTTTTTATAACTACAAAATCTGATGCAGTCAACCCAAGTCTTTCTTATGTTTGTGCCATTTTACATTAGAATTATCCTTTTGCTCCAAAGTTTGCACTTTTCCAAATATTTACAAAAAGTATTTTAGGGATCTTTTAAAGTGAATTTCTACAGTTGGTTTGATGACCTATAAATAACCTTTATTTTTAAAAATATATCCAAACTTTTTGCTATAAAGTTAATAGTTTCCCATACATTACTCTAGGGATCCTTAAAAAGATTTACTCATTCCTCTACAAAAATAATTCCTAATAAAAGTTGACTAAAATTGAATTGTTTCTAAAAAGAGTCTATATACATTTTGCTTCAAAGTTGAAAGTTTTTGATACATTCACAAAATTTATTTTGAAAGCTCCTTTTTTGGCGCTTATTTATTGCCTCACAAACATTTTTATTACAAAACTGGTATAAACTTAAATTAACTTTATAGAAGGTCTCTGCACATTTTACTCCAAATGTTTTAATATATTCAGAAAAGTTATTTTAGATAATTTTATTAAGTACTTTCTTCAGGGCATATTTCGAAAAACTTTTATGAAGAAAACTTGTGTATAGTTGAATTGCTTCTACAACGGACCCCTATACTTTCACTATAAGGTTGTTTCCCAAATATTCACAAAAGATAGCGCTTGTATCAAGCAGCTTTTAAAGGCTGTTCACCCTACGAAAAACTTTGTTTAAGAAAGCATACAAAAGTGAGTTATTTTTTAAATTAAAGTTAATAGATTTCCAGATATTCACAATATGTACTTTGTATGTATGTATTTACATATATACATACGCACGTACACGCACCCGTACATCTTCTAACTGTAGAATCCAAAGCATTCTTCAACATTGTAGGTGTTACAGTTTGGAATGCGTTAAGTACCAGCCTTCGGAGTTCTTCTGTTGGAAATATATGTTTATGAACATAATTTTTTATGTGTCCCCAAAGAAAAAAGCCCAGCGGGGTTATATCGGGAGAACGGGCTGGCCATGGTGTTTCAGAATGTATGCTTAAAACTCTTTCGAAACCTATTTGAAAGGTAATCCTTAACCATGCATGAATTGTGTGCAGGTGCACCATCCTGCTGAAACCAACAATCGCGTACTTCGGTTAAGGGTAAATAATCAAGAACGTCTTTAATTAATAAAAATAATTAAAGATCATCATCTTAAAGCTTCAGCTTAAGAATTTAAAGGTACAATTCAGATATATTTAATTAATTTCAATAAATTACAAATTTTACTATTAAACTATGTGTTAGGAAATTATAAGATCATAAGCAAAATTTATTAGGAATTATAATTGGCTTATTGTGTTTTCAGATTTTCAAATAAAATGAAGTTAAATGAAAGATATTGTACATTTTACAAAGAAACATCAGCTGACATTAAAAGTTTTAATATTTGCATTATCTAAAATAAATTAAATAATAGTGTGTGCGTGCGATCGTCTGAATCTGTGGACAGGTAACGAATTTTAATCAACACTGAAATATCATGCCTCTATCCAATTGTGGTTTAATTAGTTCACAAATATCAATAGAAAGCGCTAAATCACCATCTGTGAATAGTGTAATACATAATCCCTAAAAAAGTACTGTTCAAAAACCCCTACAGTACTTTTTGATTTG
>JARFJB010001935.1:227500-420000 GCA_036346205.1 Vesta saturnalis | reverse complement strand
AAATTTTTTAAAACGTTTAGTTGACGTTGCTATTAATCCCATCTGATAAAAAATCCACAAAGATGTATGCGGCACAAGTGTTGAGATGCTTGAAATCGATCCCCAGCCACAAGAAGAATGTGTTTTAGACTTGTATGTGCTTCTAATCAACTACCCAGACACGCACCTCGACCGTGTGCGATTATCGTAAACACGGATCCTGCAAACAAACCAGACCAGCATTGGACCACTATCTACATTGACGAGAATGGTAACAGGGAGTTTTCTTGAGTTTCAAGCCTACTTATTTCTCAATGTTAACAATTTTCTCAAGGTAGAATGAGTATGCTGTTGTGAAATAAAATTTCGTGTATAGATAAAACATATACTCTACAAATGGTAATTAATAGAAAACATTTTTTTTTAATAACATTTTTTCTTAGCATAATAAAAATAGACATAAAACAATATACGTCAGCTTAAACTCAAGTGTACATTTTTTATAAAAGTTGCTCGCAAGGCTAACTTCAAGGTAAACTTCGAAACCTATGACTAGCTAACTTCAAGACCAACTTGTTTCTCATAACTAACAATTTTCTCAATGTGGAATAACCACGTTTTTGTAAAAACGTCTTATGTAATAGCATTGTCTGCCCCTTACAGATAAATTCGTTGTGTTTAAAACTGTTTCCTTGTTCTGGATGTAGATTTATAAACCTTCATGTTAATTATACTTGTATTTTTGAAATATCATTCGTATATAAGAATAATATAAGATTTGCTTTAAACGATCTTCATCGTATACTTTAATAGTTAACCTTTTTCAGATAGTTGATCGCCCCATTAAAATGGAGCGTTAATAGTTTATAGAAGTACGGGTGTAAATAAAAAACACGCTACATAGCGATTGTGTTATAAACTAGTGGAGGTCGTTATTAATTCGTGTATAAGTTGAAGTTATGTAAGTAGAAGGTTACAACCGGTAATTAAAAAGAAAGTGTAATAACACATATTACAACAAATAATTCAGGTCCACTTACACATTTTATATATATTGAAAGAATTACTTGAAATAAAACGGCATATCAACTCTAATAATATTTTTTTTTAATTATTATTATAAAAGCTTGTAATCTATCAGGTTACAGCTTTAAGATCATCTTATAAGTTACATTATGTTGGGGCACGCATACAATTGCACTCTTCGGCGAAACGTGTTAACACGTAATCAGTGTATAAATAAATTTCGTATGTTAAACAACCTGTAGATAGGCATTAAAATAAATGTAATAACAATCTCATTGGTAAAAAATACGCTAATAAAATAAAATGGGGAAATACAGTCAATGTGTACGTGATTATTATTATCTAATCAATTCTTTAAATAATATCTGATAAAACAAGTTCTAATAAATGTTAATAGTAAAAACACAAAATTAAATAAACTATCTTTTACATCATTTCTCAGGGGTTAAAAAATAATTAATTAATAAAAATAATTAAAGATCATCATCTTATATTAATAAAAATAATTAAAAGATCACCATCTCAAAATAAGGGTAATAAATACGGTCCTTCACTTACGCCATTAAAAATCAAAAACTTTAATTAGGGTTCAAAACACGTAGGTATGTAAAAAAAATAATAAGGGGTTGAAAACACGGTCTCACACGGGTGTGTAAAAAAGTAGGGTTGAAAAAGGCCTCCGAAAAGAAACCATAAAAATTAAGGGTGAAAAAACACGTCCTACACGTAAGCGTGTAAAAATAAGGGTGGAAAATCCGGTCTCCCACGTGGGCATATAAAAAAAGTGAAAGTAGGCGGGGATTGTGACGTAAAAAAAAGGAGTGGGGATAGTGCCCCCTTTCTACTCATATTGAAGGCAACACGTGTTTAAGCAAACAAATTGATAAAACTGAGATATTTTACTAATACATAGAGATATAAAATTCCATTGACTCATATACACACGCATCCGTACACGGATGCGTATTAGACACCCTAACACGAAGACTACTAGAAACACTAACGCGATGACGGACACGCGCGCGAGCACAAACACAAATACAATACAAACACTAACGCACATTCACATTTCCAATCCCTTACATCTCGTATTTAAAAAATGTTTTATTTTAAATAAACAATATTTATGTGCGCATATTAAACGTAAAAGCATTCTTTCTTTGGTTGCTTGCTATTTAACAGTTCGTGAGAACTTGCTGTAGCGCTAAGTAAACGTAAGATTACAAAAAAAGAAAAAAATTGTGTAAGCTAAAAGAATATTGGGTGAAACAGTTTCTACAGAATACAACAGTAAGAAAAGTATACAGCCAATTTACGTGAAGGTTAAAGAACAGAGAAATGCAAGAACGAAAAACAGTACTAGGGCAGAAATGAAATAAACAAACAAGAAAGTACGTTGAATGTTAAGGTTATATCAAACATTACAAAGTGAGGCAAAAAATAGAAAGTTATTTCTTACTTTTATTTGAATTTAGTGGCAAGTAATGTTATATACTGCACAGTCGGTAATTTTTAAGATTGTGTAAAACTGCTGGAAATTTCCGATTCAATTGCGATTATGAGGTTTATTTTTAAATATTTTCTGATAAAACCAAAATTTCTCAATAATTAAATGTTTAAGAAAGAACTTGTTAACCGTAACTAACTACTTCTGTGTATTAAAACCTGAAATTTCAAGGTTTTTTACAGTGAATAATAACTTTGATATATAAAAATTAGAGGATCAATACAGCTATTAATTGATTGTGTATAATGTATGGGAACTTACTATTTGTGTAGTGTGTAGGCTTTTCCGAGGCCAGTGAATGTACCCTCAACGTAAACAGCATTTATTTATATTCATTACTTACACTCGTATTGATCCTTCTATAAATAAACATAAAACAGGCAGAATAAGGTTATGCAGTATCATTGTATCGTACTTATGTCCAATAATGAAATGAAAAGTAAACTGGAAATACTTTTATCAAAATGTTGTATGTAGTGAAAAAAATTTTTTTTCTATTATTCTTGTTTTGAAAAAGTGACACTTAAAAAAAAAACTGAAAAGCAGGTATAGCCTAATGGCATGTTACAAACCAGTATTTAAGACTAACGCTGGACATGCACGCCTCGATTAACGTAGATGGTAAACTTCTGTTCACTGAAAAAGCATACAAGTCTTGAGAGCGATTTTTAGTTTTTTTAAGCTTTGTAAATTTGCTCTAGATCTATTTCCATGGTTGTGAGTAAAATGTTGACGTTCAAATAAATGTCAAAATATTTTGATAGTTGGATGACAATGGCATTGACACTAACATTAAAGAACGAGTTACACAACTTAAATCTAAGTATATGCAGTTTCCGTGAACAGAAGTGTACATACTTGAGCGTTAGGAGTTAATGTAAATTTCTTCCACAGTAAACAAAGACTTTATTTAGTGGCGATGGCGTGCGTTTGCTGAAAGGAAATATTACGAAGGTTTAAAGCAACATTTAGTCATTTCTCTTGGTAAAAAACAAATCTTCATCTGTGCGCCTCCAATGCAAGTTCACCAAACATGTATCACTATATCCCCACCTACTCGATCATGTGGATTCATTCATGTACCCACGGAGATGATTTCAGTATTTACTAAAAACGTGTACCCAAGAAAACGCATACTGACAGAAGTCGCACTTGTTGCCGGTGCGTGGCCTCAAATGAAACTGGCGGAGCCTCGGTGCACACATATGGCTGCGAATATAAAGCGTGTCAGTTTGCATTAATTTGAGAATATACATCACATGTCACATGGTACATTTTTGGTCACTTTCATTGATTAAAATACAAAAACAAAATCGCAGAATAGGCTATCAAATCGGTGATAATTTTGTCACCGCATGTTGACTGTCACATGATTTTAATGAATAAAATAGTGTACTGTCAAAGTGACAAATCGTTTAAAATTGTAGACTTTAAAAAAATATTTTTTCTATTAACATTCATTATATTCTCTTACCAAATATAACACGTGTTATCATTAATAATCGATGATAATCATAACACTAGTTATACGAGGGGTCGTTTTTATATTCCCGGACTAGGCAATTTACAATGTTAATGTAATTTTTTATTTTATTGATTAAATCCAAGTCGACCTGTTGACATGTTCACTTCGGATGTTATTGAAACAACCAAGTGTTTGGTATTGAAAGATGGAAGATTAAAGAAGCGACAATTAGCGTCTTTATTAGGAGTTTCAGAATTCAGAATTTTACACGATTACCTTGGCATGACAAAGGTCAGTGCGAGATGGGTTCCACGAATGCTTACGCCTTTTCAAATGCTTACTCGAATGGAAAAGTGTGAAGAATTTTTGGCGCTTTGTGGGGACGAACCAGATTTAATTATCAATCGACTTATCACCGAAGATGAAACTTGGGTCCATCATTTTGATCCTGAGTCGAAACAAGAGTCGATGCAGTGGCATATTAGGGGTTCCAGTCCTCCCAAAAAGTTTAAAGTCACCCCTTCTGCAGGAAAAATAATGGCAACTGTTTTTTGGGATTGCCAAATAATTTTAATGATTGATTACCTGAAGAAGGGTGGTACAATCACAGGAGAGTATTATGCAAGCTTAATGCATCGCCTCAGAGATGTTATTGAAGTGAAAAGACGCGAAAAACTAACGCCAATTGTCCTGCTGCCTCATGATAATGCACCAGCCCATAAGTCAAGACTTTCAAAAGCTGCCGTTGCTAAATGTGGCTTTGCAGAAATTGATCATCCACCTTATAGTCCATATTTAGCCCCCAGTGACTATTTTTTGTTTCCAGATCTCAAAAGAACACTAAGGGGAAGAAAATTTAGGGACGATGATGAACTTATAGCGCCATTTTGCGATCAAACCAAAAGAATATTTTTATAATGGGTTAAAGACGTTATTGAAACGATGTAATACTTATATTGAAAAGCAAGGGCCCTGTATTGAAAAATAAATTTCTGTTGTTGTTCTAATCTACTCTTATCATGCCTAGTCCGAGAATATAAAAACGACCCCTCGCATTATCCCCAAATATATCATTATTTACATTATTGCATAACTTCACTTAAAAAGTACTTGAAATAAATATTTCCCATAAAACTTCAAAAATATACCATAATTATTTATTTACATACAAAAATTTGTCTTGCGGTATTAAACAATTAACAATTATTATTCTTATTTATTTATACATATACATATAGTACCTACATATGAGAAACCGTCATTAACTTGCAAGTATATTTTAAAAATTATTTTGCGAAACAGAATGATTATCCAAAGTGGACCATGAAGTAAGATACTATTCATTGAAGGAGAAATTTGCATCGTTACAAACATACAAAATAATATTTCTTTGTACTCTTGACAACAAAAATTCACAATATCATCCTGGGAATGGTACAATAAACGTTTAATTAGTGTATTGTATGCAAACAGAAAGGTAATTTTTTATATTACAACGAAAACGCGTAATTTAATCTGTTCACATCAAGCATAAACATACAATGTGCCCAGGATAAGGATGAACAGCATGCGGATCTTGAAAACGGAAAAAGATACGAAGGCGGTCAAATTAGAGAAAAGTTGTATAATTTAGGGCATGTTCACTTGTAGTTTAAAAAAGTTCATTATTGTTTATCGTTTCAGAGATTTAAAACAAAATACGATTTTTGGGTTTTTCTTTTTTCCTAATTCCTTCATTTACTTTGATTTTCATTTTTTCATTTTTCATAAATCAGTTAATACTAGAAGGCTATAAAATAACACTTGTTTAACATTTTGTTGAAAACTGTTTAACTTAGTTTTATTGCGTTGAGATCATTGTTGTTATTTGAATTGTACGTATTTTAAGATGTTTTTATTAGTCTTACTTCGTGAGATGTTTTTTTGGTTCTGTTTAGTTAATTTATAATGATAATTAAATCAATAAGTGTATCTATAGAAAGACGAAATTTTACAGACAAAGAAAAGTTCAATATGTCGACATGCTACATCTTGTCCCACAGAAATTGTGTAGTTACTGAGTTGATGTATTTGGATAAATATACTGAACGAAGGCAACCTGGTAAATCAATTTTTGGACGTTTGGAATCTAATTTAAAAGAATTTGGTTCATTTACAAAACCTGTTCTATCCCGTCAAAAACAATCTGAACTTGCTAAGGACTGATATGGAAAATGCCTTGGATGAATTACCTCTAGTACTGATGGTTTCAACAAGATGGTGCCCCAGCACATAGCTTAAGAAATGTACAGGACTATCTGTCATTGCAGTTTACAGGAAAATGGATTGGAACTTACAATGCAGTAGCTTGGCCAGCTCGATCACCCGATTTAAGTCCCTTGGATTATTTTCTGTAGGGTTACCTGAAAAACCAAGTATAAGACCGTGTTTTAAATTCTTCGTTGAAGATAGCTTACCTGTGTCTAGAAAGTAAGGGCAACCTATTTGAGCAGTTATTGTAATTATTTAACTTTAATTAAATAGGTTCAAATTTGTACATAAAACATATTATCAAATATTAATATTAATCCATTAACCATAATGTGTAATAGATGGTTAAATTCGTAATAACAATACTATCGATTCGTTGTTTGCGGCGATATAAAAAAATAAACTTGAGATGATAGTTTCTCGGAGACGAAACGAAAAAATTTGAAAACGCCATCTAGTAGAATTCAAAAAAAAAATGACAAAGAAAAAGTACCTTTGGTTTTTAAAAATCTTTTAAAATAAATGAAGGAATTACAATAAAAGAAAAACCCAAAAATCGCATTTTGTTTCAAATCTCGGAAACGATAAACAATAATGAACTTTTGCAAAATACGTGTGTACATGCCCTATATTATACAAGTTTTCTCTAATTTAACCGCCTTGGTATCTCTTACAGTTCTCAAGATCTCCATGCTGTTCATCCCTTATCTTGAGCACGTTGGATATGTCCGCCAGTGAAGTGGATTTTGAAGTACCCAATTTTTTCAGAAAATGTTTATTATCAAAACCGTTTTTATAGGTTTGAGTAGAGGAAAGTATGCCATTTCATGTCTTAAAAATAATTCCGCTCAATTTCCATTACTCAGCGGAACATGACAGGTTGAATTCGCTTAATTTCTTGTATAATGTTTATTGCTAATTGCGGTAAGATTTGTGGTCTATTACTGTATACCCTGCCCTTCAGAAATCCTCAAAGGAAAAACAACATGCTGAAAGATCAGGGAATCTTGCGACCCACGAAATGTCACCATGATTAGAAATGAGTCGGCCCGGGAAAAGTTCTTTTAAAGCAGTCATAGACACGCGAGCAGTATGAGTTGCAGCCCTGTCCTGCTGAAAATAATTGTTGTCCGGAAACCTAGTTAACTCTTCCGTCACAAATGTTCTGATCATGTGTGTGTAGCAGTATGCCGTAACAGTTGTGTTGTTTCCTCTATCGCCCAATAATACCAGATAATGAAGTTGAATACCATACTGTAAGGTTCATGTGGTGGTGTATGTTTTCGTCATCATATGTTCAATATTTCTTAGCTGAAAGTACTGCGAGCAAGCATATCACCATCTTTCAACTCTTGGAGGACTTGAATTTTGTAGGGTGGAAAGATAAGTTTTTATGTAAAATTCGTCGTAACGATGTGTCGTTAATGTTTAGTGCAGAAGCATGTTTCACTGCAGAACGTGTTAATGCAACTCGCACTCTCCGTTCTTACAGACCTTATTGTCCCTTTATTCTTCAAGTTTCATGTGGTGCCATTTTCTTCAGACTTTCCCACCCACCATATAATTGCATAAGCGGACGGCACACTTCCATATCGTAGAACACTGAAATTATTACGAAACAATCGTTGTATCGAAGCCACACACTCGCCATTTTTACAAAACGATTTTACGAAAAAAGTAAGCCGAATACCTGACCACTTCTCCATGTTTCCGTTTAAATGTCAGTAACTGTCAAACAATAATCAAGTCATGGAAACATTGACTTTTGGAAAGAAAAAAATTTGGCCGCAAAATCTCTTGATCCTTCGGCATGCGAATTTTTTGCCACAAGCCTTACCGGAATTAGCATCGAAAGTCAAACAAGAAATTGAGGGAATTCAACCTGCCCTGCTCCATGTTTATTGAAAATAAAACCCAAAAACCAGATTGAGAAAATTTTGAAAAATCAGGCATATGTAAAGCTCATAATAAAACTAAAAGTAGGGTTTTATCTATTGCAAAAGCAGTATATTATATTACTTTGAGTAGAACGCGGTCATTTTGTGTTGAATCCAGATTGCAGCCGAGGCGTTAACCTAGACTCGTGTATTAATCGTATATTAATGGGCCAATAACGCGTTCTAAAACGTCTCATCTTTAATCGCCTTCATTAATACACTTGATGGTTAAATAACTATAATGATAAATATTTTAGTTCGGATGTAGTAATTTGCTGGTTTTATGGTGACGTTCTTTCGTATACAAAAATATTTTTTGTTGCATTAACCGTAAAACTTGATAAATTACATAGTTTCTAATTTTTGATTAGATAGTAAATACATTTTACAGTTTCCTTGACAACAAAAGGTTTAATCTGCGTATGCGATAATGAAGGCATGCAATAGTTCACAATATTTTGTAATCAATAAATTTTAAGAAACACGTTTTAATAAAACTATTTAAAAGTTTTTTTTTAGTAAAAATACTGGATTTAATTAATCTAATTGAATACATGTTTTAGGAGGAACGTGATCTTCCAATTGCAAATAATCTCTTATGATTAGATTTGATTTGGATATTTAACGCGCTTATACATACTGTACACTATAAGTACATATGTAAATGGTATATTTATATCTGTGCTATAAATAACAAGTTTTGTATTTTGTCTAAGTTCTCATAATGAGTACGCACTTGGAACGCTAATCAATGTAATTTCTAATTCTAAATAAAAAAAAATGTTTTCCAATTAAAATTTAAACCTAATAAGTATATTTTTGTTATAGATGATGCGTTAGAATCGTTGATATCAGAAATTGTACTCGCCAGTAACAGAGGTGTTTCGGCAGTAAGAAATGCTTCCGGCACACCGAACTGGAGTTTTGGTCAGTCGTTGTTTTTTTCTAGTACAGTGATTACTACTATAGGTAAGAAATGTATTTCAATATTTTACCACAGGAATAGCTAACACGAAAATGGGTATTGCTCCAAATATCCATTTTTCGGATTTGAAAACTGATTTTTGTCATGTTGCGACTTGCACTCATTGTCTCGCCATAGCCTTTCCTTTTTGCGATAACAATGAAGTATTAAAATTAAAGTTCTTAACCAATTAATTCTGACTCTACGTAATATTTAATATTTTTTCAGAGAATCCTTTATTAATGGGGATTATTAAATAACTCCAAATCATGCATTCATAGGGTCTATTAATAAACGATTTAAATAACGTTGATTGGAGGCGCTGTATTAATTGGTATGAAACATCTAACAATGAATGTATTGCGCCAAGGAATGATAACTGTCAAGCGTTCTGTACTTTCATTACGAGATGGCGCCTGGTCGACATAAAATTTTCACTTTGGAAAAACGGGAAAGTTTAAGAAAACAATTCTCTGAAAAAGATTGTAACAACTCGTATATTAATGTGCGATTAACGATCTAGACTATTTTAGCGCGCTCTAAAACGTCTCATCTTTAATCGCCTTCGTTAATACAATTGATGGTTAAATTACTATAAATTATATTTGTTTGAAAGGTAATACGGCTCAGGGAAGGTTATTTAAATAATCACATGGTTTATTCTAATTTTATTTAAATCTTTTGAATTAAAATAGCATTCTTTAGCATTTAGGATTGAGTAAAAACAAAATAACTTTTAGGCACACACAAAGTGCTAGAAATATTGTGTAGAGTCAAGTCCCTTCTGGATACTGGTTTAAAATACTTAAAACAAAACAACAAGGTCGCCTAAACATGTAGTGAACAACTTATTTACAAAATCAAGTATTGGTAGATTATTTATTCTAAAATACAGCAACATTATCGTATAAAGTCCAAACACATCCGAATGGTAATCCTGCAGCGTCGTTTTGTTGTAACGAAACCATCCAGAATTCTTCTCAAGGAAACGTACATGGTAAACTAGCGGGGGTCGTCCAAAATAATCAAAATATTCCCCATATCATTCTCGTAAATGTATATAGCAGTCCAATCCTGACTTGGTTTGCATGCAGGATCCGTGTTCACAATTACTGCACAAGGTCTAGGTGCATGCCTCGGTAGCTGATTAGAAGCACATTCTTGTGGCTGGGGATCGATTTCAAGCATTTCAACACCTGTACCGCATACATCTTTGGAGTTGGTATGCGTCCAGGCTCGCAATAGAAATGCGTTTTCCAGAGCACACATACTCTCCTCGAAGTTATGGTTTAAACAACTATACGCTTTTGCTTCCTTTTCCAATTTTTAATCGACGGACAATCAATTTCGTTCAAGTTTAGTATTGGTTTGTCAACGAATCCTAAAAAACCCTTATTTTTCACTGCCCTTAACGTGAATTTTATTAAACGGCTGCAGCGTTCTTGCCAGCTCCTCTTGGAAATCGTTGTAGACTACATGATCCGACTGCCATTTCAGTCCATGATATTTCTTCTCTAAATACCTTATAGACTAAAGGTATCTCTTAATCGTACAAATTTAGCCTTTAATTTAACACCGCTTATGAGAAACTTTTCTTGATTAAACAAATCCGAGTGCACGTGACCAATCATCTCCACCTGTTTGCTGGTTGCTGAAAATACTTGACGTTTAGAGAAACTGTTATTTGCGGGCCCCAGTGTATTCATCTACCCGGCTGGTCATTGTGCCATAAGGTACAACCTAGATGTGAACTCTTGACCTCCTTTCCATAATTTAGCAACGTTTCGATATATGAGCGGTAGGCGTAGGTATTGTTTGGTTGTGACACAATCTTCTGATTTAAGTAAACCTCTACTTGTCTGCGTCGGCGCGAACAAATGCAATTCGACTTGACGCATTCACATAATTGGGCACTATTATTGTTATTATCTTAAAAATATATCGTTTTGAGTAGGTTTCTTCTTCTTAGCAACAGCTCTCGATAGAGATTAGTTATTGTGGGCCAGACATACTCTTTTATAGTCCGAACTCTCCACTATTTTATCGACCTTCTCATCGGATTTACGCTTAAGATTTCTACCTTCCTCGTGAAATCTTTCTTGAAACGATTCCTTAACAGGTTGATCTCCTATGATGGCACCAAGAATCGTGGCACCCGTTCTAAGAGCTTCTGTTCCAATAGCCTTTGCACCACACTTAAATAACGGTATTATACTTCTAAATATACCACCTAACCAGCTTTCTGTTCCGTGACCACGTTGATATGGTGCGTCTCTGTAGATGGAGTCGATACCGTTACCTATATAATATTGTTGATAAGGACAAACCATTATTGCACTTTCTTAAAGTGTATCTTCATACACGACGTCTCAAACTCAAATGGCACTGCTGCACCCGTATCTGTTTTTATATTAAATGTGTCATCAATGGCATGTAGTGTGCAAGCGAAAAAACCACATCTTTATGGGTTCCGTAAGCATAGTTTTGTGAAGTAATATTTATTATACGCATAAGCGGAAATAAAACATCACCCACAATTTGCGGTTCAACGATGTCGCAATAAACAGAACATCTACGTTGGTAATCCTATCCATATACTAGCGGGGTGCGGGGGTATTGGTTCCATAGCTATGTTTTGATACGGACCATAACCCAACTATAAGGCTAAACCTTATGAGAATCCGAATAGCGAGAGGAATGTTTTTAATTTGGTGATGACGCGCTTAGTTAGATTATGGTATTCGATTGTTAACAATTTACTTATTAGCTCGTGGTTATTTAGTTCGTTGGCAATTTCTTCTATATTGGCATAATTTCCCGAAGCGAAACGTAACACATACCAGACGCACTCAATACAAATTATTTTCTCGTTGTGGTGTCGAAGATGTGATGCAGCCTTATTTAATATAGTCTCTACCACCTCCTCTCCTGCAGGTGGATCAATTCTGTAATAAATTAAATTGTCCGTCGCACTTACAGCGGGAAAAGGGCAAGGGTACTGAATTTCCGATATGCTTACAACCCATGAACCCGTTAATCTTATTCGTTTTGGAAATTGTGTAATAAAACTTGATGTCATATTGTCAACTTGTCGCCCATTAGCACACTATCTGCTAGGTATCATCTTAATACAATTTTTCGATATCATATCAATTTGACCCATTTATCGGCACCACAATTAACATTTTTCAAAATTCCCGACAAATCTACAATCACGTAACAAATGTCACAATGGATTTTTTGGTTGTCAGACATGCAGAAACGAACCGCCCATAGAGCTTTTTAGAAATTTTCATAATAGTAGTAGTTTGGCAACACGGCAAGCATAAACTAGATGAATTCCTAGATCATCTAAATAGCCGCGCACCTTCCATAAGATTCACAATGGAATTGGAGTCGGAACAAACACTCCGATTCCTGGATGTACTTGTACACAAGAATGACAACACTTTCACGACAAGTGTATACAGGAAACCCACCCACACGAGGAGGTATCTACAGTACAACTCCAATCACTACAAAAACGTGAAGTTAGGCGTGGCAAAAACCTTGTACGATAGAGCAAAAACAATATGCTAAAACAAGAAGACCTGAACAAAGGAAAAGAAAATATCGCTAGAACACTCAAAGAAAGTGGCTACCCCGATCTAACACCTAACCTAAACAGGGAAAGGGCAACCGAAAAAGAAGAACCTAATTTTCAGCGATAATACCATATACACAAAATCACACCTCACACAAAATACGAAGGATAGGGAGCAAATTCAAGATACGTACTGCCTTCAAGTCAACCAGAACACTCAGGGGAATTCTAACCAAAACCAAACCATACAATGAAGATCAGAATTCCAAGAATTGTGTACACAACCTAACATGCGAATGCTGCAGAGCATACATAGGAGAGAGCAGTAGACCACTCAAAGTGAGAACGCAGGAACATAAGAACAACACCCGCAAGGGCGTAATAGAAAGATCAAGAGTCGCCGAACATGTCTGGAACCGTATCGAATGGGATAACATACAGATAGTGGCAAAGGACGAGAACACAACTCGTCGGAAACTCAAAGAAGCAACATCCATCCCGAAAATCCAATAAGCCAAGCTAGTGTAGAAACGAAACCCATATAGATTCCAATAATGCGCGAAGAGCTTGAGCAGAAGTTATGGCGCAACATGCGCAATAAACTTTTGCGCAACTACAAGAAAGTTATATATATATATATATATATATATAAGTTCTAAAAAATATATATTGGATTACTCAGTGGCTCAGCGGTAAAGGTGTCAGACTAGTAAGTGAAAGGTATCAAGTTCAAATTTGAGAGTAGTTAACTGCTTGGAAAAAAATTATATATAACATATGAATTCGACTCAAGTGCGAAAACAGTCCTTCTCAGGACTAAGCCTGATGACGGAAGCAGGGTCCGCTTCCGAAACGTTGAGCTCAAAAAGCAAAAACTGTGGAAATAGGGCGATCAACTCCACTAATATTAAATTAAATCCACGTCACTTGACCAGGTATTTTTTACGTCGTCCGCGGCCCTTCTCTGCTAAAATCTTATCGACTTTGAATAGGGTATCTGTATTAACCGTAACAACTTGGAATTCCTCCTTGTAAATGGTACCAATAACAGGATCGTTATTAAGATCGCTTATGCGGTAAACTGGCGGTCTTCTTTTTATCACTGCACTAATTGTAAAAACTTCCTCGCTCCAATTCGTTTCATATCCCTTCTCAAAGGTGCACTTAGTTCTGGAGATTATAAAACGTTCACGGGCTTTATATTTATGAAGACGTGAAATTTTTGAAGTACATCAAACATACCTGTAGGAATTTATATAGGTGAAATAACGCTACATCTTTGTTTTCAATATTTTATTAAATCTTTCAACGACATGTGCTTTTACATCAGGGTTATTTGTTTCATAGAAATTGATATTTTTTCTCTTGAAAAGTTTTGTACACTGCCTGCCACAAAGTATTTGCCTTAAAAATATCGGTGAATGCTTCAATTACAGATGCGGCTTTCTTCGTTTTAAGAGCTCTGGCCCACTCCCTCTTGCTAAACCGTTAGTATGTAGTTGTAGCCATTATTGTGTTTACTTAAAGGTCGCATATCACAAAGATCCGCTTGCCACAGTTTATAAATGTTGCTCACAATGTATCTTTTTGCGAGGAATCTTTTTTCTGACTGGTTTATGAACCGTATAAGCTTCCTGAACCTGCAGCCAATTTTTCACCTCACCATATTTTTCACAGTGTTAGCTAAAGGTGTTATACTCGGAAACCCTGCCGGATACTCGGGATCATAGTATACAGCATTCATGTTATGTCCGCCACGTATCTCAATCTAGTACAAGTCTTCTTCTTCTAGAGGATCTTCTCAGAGTTTCGCGCATTAGATCGTCAATTATTATTAAGGCCGGTTTTCACCGTCAAACTGCTACATATCAGGTAAACCCTTCTGAAATTCCACCGAGAGATCTTTGAATAATGATTGCCACTCTCTGTAGAACCAGATCATTTTTTCAAAAGGTGTATTGCAGACAGTTTCGATATTTGTTAGAAAATCAACGATAAAATACGATTTTCCGATGTCCCCCCCCCTACTATTGCTGAACAGGGATGCTTAAACTGACCTCCCATCTCGAACGCTAAACGATACTAAACGAAACTCCGTTATTAAATACCAGATGAAAAGATCTACGATCACAAGGCATATTCTACGTTTTATCGTGCTTATCTAGTAACATCAAAATAATCCTATAGTTTTCTTTTAAATATTACTAAAAGCCAGCACGTGTTTTTAAATCGTGCATTAACAATAATGGTTATAAATGATGAAATCGGCACCAACCTCTAAGCAAAGTGTATTTTGGCACATGCCTAAAAATGAAGGCAATCCATTAGTTAGTGTTTTAATTAGTAATTCAAGATTGGTCTTGCGCGAAGAGTTGTAAAAAATGGCGTTTTCTCGAATATACCGGGTGTAAATCAAACAGAAGCCGCCCCTGTGACTTTTGAACGGGTCGTTAGATTTTGTTCAAATTTTAAATAGAACACCCTGTATATTTTTACATATTTGGCTTCAAATACATACGGTTCATTTATCAAATGTCAACTCAGGCGCTATTTTAATTTTTTTTAAGTTTTTTTAATTTTAGATCATTATGACGTCATCTAAATTATAGATAATTGGGATAAATAACCGCCACAATATTATTTTTCCTAATAATTAATTTTTGTGAAGTTTGTTAACGATCAAATTTTAACTAAACCTAACTGTTCCCAATAGCAACATGCATGGACCACCCTGTATATTAAATAGCTCTTTTAAGTACTAGTAAAACGATATGCATAGTCATAGTAATTTCCATCTAAATTTTCAGCTTTTGTGTCATTTCCGGTAAAACCGGAAGTCGGCCATATTGTTTTTTATGTAAACAAATTCCAAACCGGCTCTAATACCGGGTGTCCCAATAAAATGTATACACTCTTTAACAGTTCATAACAACCACACTTTTTTTTTCAGTTGTGACTGCTTAAAATAATGGCTGGAGTCAGACTAAACATTGAGGAAAGAAAATTCATTCTAAAGTGCTACTGGAAGACTGAGAACGTAAGTGAAGTGCAAAGACGGTTTAGGATGGAGTTTCAAGGAGATGCACCAACGAGACTCACAATTACTCGTTTGCGAGATAAGTTTGAGGAAGAAGGAACTGTTAAGAATGTCCATAAGAACCATTCCGGAAGACCACGATCATCCACCAGCCCCACAAGAGAAGGAGAAGTCATTCAGAAATTTCAGCAATCACCTAGAAAATCTGTCCGGCAAGCGGCTCGTGAGACGGGAGTTTCAAAATCGAGCGTCCATCGCATTTTGAAGCGTGCCAAATGGAGAAGTTTTATTCCTAGATTAGTGCACGCTCTCAATGAAGATGATTATGACCGCAGAATCCAATTTTGTGAGTGGTACCAAGGAAAATGTGCAGAGGAGAAGAGTACCCTCCACGCTCAACGGATTTGACCCCCATGGATTTTTTTCTGTGGGGGAATGTTAAACACAATGTTTACACCACAAAACCAGCTACAATCGATGAGTTGAGAGCAGCTATTGAAAGAGAATGTGCCGAAATACCAATTGAAATGATTAGGAACGTTTTAGATTCAATCAATCAGCGTTATCAGCTGTGCATGGACCACAATGGCCAACAATTTGAACATTTTCGATAATTGACTAGTTTCTACATTTGTTAACATTATTTTCATTTTTGAAAGTTTTCTGTATTATAATAATTGTTAGTGTTATAGTCATTTAAAGAGTGTATACATTTTATTGGGACGCTCGGTATAACCCATCAAAACTTGAACAAAACCTAACCACCCGTTCAAAAGTTACCCTATTTGATTTATACCCGATATTTCGCTCTAGTGCTTAGCTAAATGTAACAAATATATCAAATTAAGTTCACATACACAGAAATAAATATAGATTATGATGCAAGTTGTTTGATTAAAAAATTGGCGTTATAGTTTTCGAAATATAAACGTTTAAAGTCAGGTGACTAAACCTTTTACTTTCATAGTGGTAAATAAATATATGAGAAATATATCAGAAAACGAAAATATAAGCCTACTATAATAGTTAGGGCACGTATATGAAAAACCAATTGCGGATTCTTATTTTAATTTATTAAGAATTAGCTTGATCTGAAGATTAAATACTATTAAACCGCCGTGAAAATGAGAAAGTGAAAGATCCCCTAACGGAAGGTTAACATCGTTAGCTTTAGATTCTGTAGTCAACTTTTTCATTTATACGTTTCCTAGCTATTATTGTATGCTTATATTTACATTTTCAAATTTCATATCTTTTGACATTTAGTTAATTTTTGAAACTATTATTTACTGACGACGATAACTGTAATTGTTATTGAAATGTTATAATTTGTAATAAAATTAATAAGAATACCCAAGTAAACTACTTTCTATGATCTCCTCAAAATGTACAATATGTATGTTGTACAGGGTGGTTCAAAATATTATTTTGCGAAAATATTTAAAATAAGAAACAGTACAAAAAACTATAATATTCTGTTAGAGCAGTGTGTATACGATAGCTCCATATGTCACCATGTTTTATTAACTTTCAGCTCATATAGGACTTTTATTAAACATAAACAGCAGGTGTCAACCGAACTCGAGAAGTCCCCATTTTTTCGATTCAACTATAACGTCAAAATGTGATTAATAAGAATGAAGTTATAAAACTTACTTTTGTCAGTTTTCATACACCATTAATATGAAACTGGTACCGAGGTGGGTAAAAAAAAAGAATGTTGACTCCCCTTTTTTCACTTCTCTTCTCGCTTTAGGGTCCACTGGTTCCAAAACAGCAACAAGAAATTTTGTTGTTCGCCCGCCTTTATAAACGATACCTCACGAACGTGTTAACCTATAGAGCTGTCACTACATTCTGTATAATTCGGCCCACAGAAGAACCCCATTGTTTTTGGGGAGCGCCTATATTTTTTGTTTTTTGAACAAATATACTAACTTAGACTTTGATCTGGAATAGTATTTTGGATCTAAAATCACAACGCGTATTTAGAGAATGCTCCGGTCACAACATAGAAATCAACCGTAGTTTTTTTTTTTCATTTATTACTAAACACATACAAAATGTATTTTCTCCTCATCTCCTATTAATATGGCTTTAACTTTTAACCAATTTAGATGACGTCTCATTCCAAAGTTATATTTATATACGAACATGGTTTCCCTCCATTACTTGGGGCAGGGTGTTATGATTGTTATGTGCAGGAATTAATAACTGCACTATTACAATGATTTTTTAAATTATTAATTTATAACATATAACCTATATTAAACCTGTTAGAGTAACTCATATTTAAAACAAATGCAGCAATATGCACCTTTTAATATTTTACTTGGCGATTAGTAGGGTTCAAGGAATGTGACCGCCTTGTCACCAGATGCTAATAATCTATGCTTTTACGTGAACATGCAATTACATTCCTTCACGCTGCATTACCGGCGACTCCCATATGTACGTAATAATGTAAAATGTTCATTAAAAACGCGTCCAACACTTTTTCATGTGAAGTGATAGTGTTTCAAGTATCCACAAAAAGTACTTTAATGCTCAAAATTATAAATTCAATTATTTTTAAAAAAATTACGTTTTTATAAATGTAATAATTTTCTAGATGTTTTCAAAATGTATTTTAACGTCTTCTATGAAGTGCAGACTTAAACTAAAGTTTATCGAAACCGTGATGTTTTAGAAGTAATACTAATCAAGAAGTTTCATATTTTTTTAAGTTATCGTCTCAACCCACACGCGCAGACACGGCATATGAAAGCGCACTCAAATTGAAAATTGTTTCAAAATGCTCAAAACGTGTAGAAACGTTGAAAAATCAATATCGATTATTTTACAGAAGCAATACTTACAGCTAGGCGCATAAGAAGATAAAGTCAATTCACTAAATATAGCCAGCCAACAGTACGTAGGTGTGACAAACGAAAAATTTACAAATCGCAAACTACAGAATTAGATAAGCTTCAAGTTAATATTTTGTTCATTTCTGTTCTTATTCAGATTATAAGACGTGTTATACTTTAAAAAAATAATATTAAAAGAGAAATTTAAACCAAAAACATCATCCAAATACTAACATATTATGTAAATAAACTAATTATTACATTCGTTAGTGATTGTTCATTATTTATTTTCTTTTGTATATTATATTAAAATTTATTTTATAATTATTTATTATACTCTATGTCTATATGAAGAAACGCTAGAAGGGGATTTCGCCCCATCATATGAGACTGAAATTATTTATGTCCAAAGACCGCATTATTAATCCATTTGACGAATCGGGATACCATAATCAAAGAGTATACAGAATAAGAGAAACAACGCCATTAAAAAAATCTGTCGTTTAGTAAGGTGTGTTGCCTAACCAAATTTTATCGAATTTCCAACGTTTATTTGTACACAACATGCCTGAGGCGATAAACTCTTGATTTACAAAAAGGACAACTACCTGCAAGTTTTAAAATGTAAACAAAGATATTTCAACGTTGCCGAATGTTTGTCACATAACTTTCTGCAATTTTATGTAGGTTATTATTTGCTAAAAACAATTCTACGGAATAAATCTACTACAGACTTGAAATACGTTGTGATATTATTTATATTATATACATAATAATAATAATAATAACAAATGATAATGATTTATTGCCATTACAATTCTTACAAAATAAATGCTTTATATGATACCCTTTGGTTCAATCTAATGAATATACAATAATCTGCTACCTGATTTGGATACCTTGATTTAGAATTGCGGAACTTGGAATAAAATATTTAAAACAAAACAATATTAAAATAATAGTTTTAAAATCCGTTCGTACAGTTAAAAAATTTATTTAATTTTTTACGCTCCTTTTAAATGATTTAATTTTTTGCTTTTTAAAGTTTGTAGGGGTTTTGATGTTCTCAAATTTTGTGAAAAAAGTTTTAGAGTTTTATATAGTTTACATTTCATTAAATGCCGAATTAAAAACAATTTATGGCAGTGGCAACTATTAACTTCTTGCAACCAATTGGGTTCTGAAGCATTTACAATATCTATACTATTTACAATTAAATTTTTCATAAAATTTGAAGATGATTGATGTTGTTTGAAATAATCATCAAAAAAATGTAGTAATATTGTTACTACTCTAACCACAGTGACCGACGGCTTTTTTAAAAACGCAACACGGTTCCCAAATAGTTCTTTAGTATTGCTGCAATAATCTTTTTCTAAAAGCAACAATTGATGTTTTTGTTGCAAAATGTCACCATTATCACTGCACAAACTGTTGCAATTTTTACAATTAAAGTACTTTAAGGTTTTATACACAACGTATCCTGCAACATACACAATCGCACAACTTTCTAATGTACTTTTTTCGTTAACTATATTCACATTTGTTTCTAAATCTACACTGCAGTCGTCTTTTCCACTACTGCCACTCATTCCACTACTATCACTCACTACAAACGGTTGATCCTCGCTCGTCCTCGTTGATTGTTCTTCATCTTGGTGTATTCCCGTCATGTTCATATTATCATCGTCATCGTTCTCGCAATTGGAATTATCAACCGGATGCTGCAATTTTACAAGCATATAAAATTGAAGTGCTTGCCGGAAAAATTTTGCGGTAGGATTTGAAGAATTTCCGCCTTTATGTCTCATTACTGCAAACAAATTCTCCAAAGGGTCTTGATTGAGTCTGCTTGTCAGCAAAAAATGGAAACCTAATTCTTTTAAATCATCCCACAATTGCAGGACGGATTTAATAGTTAGAAGTAAACCCATAAAACACGGAATATCTACTTTAGTTCTGCTATTAGGTGTAACAGCTTTCCAAGTAGTAATCCAATTAAGCGAACTATGTAAAAATTCGTCAATGTGACTAACCTTTTGAGACAAAGCACACGCATATGGACTTGTTCCAAATACTCGACGACTATTTAAAGAATCAAACAAATTATTGACGTTTTTAAGAAAGTCCGCAGTATGTAGCGCAGATGTGCTTTGAATCTGTCCAGTTTGAACAGCAGTTCTTATTGTAGCACTCATTGTATGGGAAAACACTTGAGTTGCAAATTTTACCCTCATTCTTCGGAATGTATTTGGGTAAATATGAGCATCTGTTATCTTTACCGCTGCTCTAGCTGTACGCGAGTCCTTATCAATTTTGTACGTTTCTTCCACGTCTTTCCAAGAAATTTTATTCCCATGAACATAAAAATCTTTTGATAAAAGATTGTTACGGATGCTTTTATTAAGTGAGGTACATCGTAAATTCCAAAATTTTGATTTATTTACAAAAAAGTATGGATGTTGTTCAGTAATGCCTAAAGATAAAAATACTGATCTGTTTGTTGCAGCTTGATCACAAATAATAGCACGAACTTCAAGCCCCGTTGTTTGTAATTCTTTTATGTTCTGAATGATCGTAGAAGACAGATTTTGATTTTTAACTGAATTGGCTGATAAATAGTAACTAATCGGTATTTTCCATTTGGCAAATAAACCTCTAGCCATAAAAACTAAAGCTTGACTGGCGATCCTACTACTTCGCCCTAAGTGCCCTAAATCCTCAAATCCTTCGATAATATCTTGACTAGCGTTGTATTCAAGACCTTTTTTTATATGTATTTCATCTAGTAACAAAACACATTGTTTTTGTTCGTTACTCATGCTCTTAACCTTTACGGAGAGATTTTTAAAAAGTCCTGTATGGGTGCCCGTATTTAATTGATTCACACGTAACCAAGAAATAATCGTCGATTTGGATGGCAACGTAAAACGCAGGACGCCTCATGAATAGGTACAATGCTGGAGACTTGTGGTACATATTTAATGACAACTCTTTTTCTGCCATACTCCAAGGCTGATTGCGTTTGTGGTGCAATTGCATATTTATAAAGGTACGAACACTCTGGCGTTTCAAATCAAAAGAGCGAACGGTCGGTTTTGGAGTAGCAGTAAATCGTTTTTTAAGCGATAAATAATTGCATTTTTACTAGAAACTTTTTTTTTAGTTTTATTACTTCCGTTTCCAAATTTGTAGAGCTATGGCGCTTTTTCTTTGTAGGCGTTGGCATATCCAAAAGCCCCTACACAAACAAAATTTTTCAATTACTATCTATTAAGGCTATACAATTAGATGAATTTTGAAATAAAATTTTATAATTTACATACACCAATCAATATTTGCTATTCCGTCACATGGTATATAGGCCATGTAATAAATAATCGTATCCCAAGACCTATGAATTCTTCCGGTTAAAACTACAGCAGGTATTTTTTTTTAATTTGAGACTTAATTCAAATTAAGAACTTTGTGAATTATTAAGTCGAAAATTTTGCTATAAAACAAATTTAAATAAACAATAGCTGCTGTAATTTTAACGGCAAAATTCATTGGTCGGGGGATATATGTTAAGATTAATCACTAAATCAGTTTTACACATTATAAAATTGTAAATCTGGTTACTAAAAACTTTTCAAAATGTAAATAAATTGTAAACAAACATTTAATCGCCGATTAAATCGCACAAGGAAATATTCAGTGTAAAAACGCTTTGATTGGTTCAATTGAGGAAAGTAGCATGCTGTGATTGGTTGTTTGTTAAATGTAGTAAATAATCATCGTATGAATAATGTTCAGCTGCTTTTAGCTTTTTAAAATTACTGTAACTGACCTGTGGAAAATTTTCTATCTCTGTGATATCCATATCTTCGTCTTTGTTCGGCGAATGTATCTTTTGCGTTGCTGCTTTTCCATATACCTTCGGAACGACCTCTCTTTTGACGGTAAAATTTTCAGGCGATGTTGATTTATTACAAAGTTGCTTGCTTGTTTTATCAGGACCAGATTGATAATTAAACGGAACTGCGTTATGAACTAGTTTATTTTTTTTTAAATTCATGAATAACTTATCTGAGAAATGCGTTGCACACACGGTTTTATCGCGCAATTGCTCTCGCGTTAAAAGAAAAAGTTTGGAGTTCCCACAATTCTGTAACCACTTATCACAAAGTGCAATATCAGTGGGAAATCGAAAAAAACTTACGTTCGAATTTCGGCGATTTCCCTGACAATTGATATATACACAAGAATTAACCATAATGTATAATATAAACTAAAAATAGACAAACACCAGAAAATACGTCCACTTGCTAAATCAAGTTTAATAGCACTAACAATGTATACTCTTTGGCACTAACAATTACTTTAAAACAAGTTATTAGATATTGTATAGGTACCTTATAATCCCTCTTGGAATTTAGCTGACAATGTAATTACAAACGTCATTAGCTTCGCCAAAGGGTATACAGTATACTCTTTGGTTTCGCGATGATGAGACAAATGCTCAAAAGCAGCGCAAAAGAGAGTAATCAAATTAATTATACAAAGAGTAGGTACGTAACATAAAAAAATACAGCATGCACTTACATATAAAAAACTCATCTTAATTCAAAACATATACAAAATAAGTTATATTTAGAAAAAGACCGTGACAGAAATGCATGTAGCGGGACCACTTACCGGGTAATCTAGGAATGTAATTTTAATACTTTAATGTACCTATTATGCGGATGTTCCTTAAAACGCTCATTACCATTTATTCAATACAATGTAACTGATTAGGGCAATCCAACCGTTAGTCATATTATTGTCATTAAGAAAACTAAACGTGACAACCTTGCAAATACTTTTAACAGAGTTACCATAAAGATATCTGTAAATTTTGAGTGGATGCCAATATTTAAAGCACAGTTAAAGGGACGCCTAGTTCTGGCTACGTCTACGCGAGGGCTCGATCGTGGAGTCCTAGCGGGCGAGTTCTTATAGCCTATACGCATAAATCCTATACCACTGTTTCTCTTATTCTGTATACTCTTTGCCATAATTATTGTATCCCAGCTGTAGGGCAAAGTTTACACAATACTGTGGTACGTAACTAACTCTTGCTTCTGCTAACGTGTATATTTTTGTTTTATTTTTTTATGTTACTTATGTTAGGTGTAGTAACGTTTACAAGGTAAATCGTTTTCTTTGGAGAAGGAAAGCAAGCATACTACGAAAATCGAGAATTAGGGTAGATAAACTAGTAGATAATGGTGCTAATATGAAATATGCAGATGCTGTGAATAAAGAGTTGAATGTTAATGGAATAGTGTAGAACGAACAAATGAAAGACAATGACGTTGAAAGTGCTTGGATAAGCTTGAAAGGCTATATTGTCAATTGTGCCGTACAGGTATGTAGAAGAGCAACTATAGGTAGATTAAAAAGGTACTTGGTAGAATGAATCGGTAAAAAAGGTAGTATGTAAGAAAAAAGATGGGTACATGGTAAAGATTGCTGCCAAAAATGAGACTTAGAAAAAGCGATTGTATGAGGTGTACAGATTAAGAAACAAAGAAGCGAAGGAGGCAGTGAGAATAAGTAAAGAGAAAGTGATGGTTGTGGAAGGAGAGAAAATTCAGAATGAAAAACTCTTTTGGAAATGGATCAAAAATACAAAACGTGGCCCAAAACAGAAGGCTGAAGGAGTGATGAAGACGAACAACGAAATAGTATGGGGAGATTGAAAAGTGATGAAATGCTGGCAAAACTGTTTAGGAAAGCTGTACAGTAGTGAGGAAAATAAGACTGAAGAGTTAAAGAAGGACAATGTAGAAGGAATGTAGAATGAAACTGAGAAGGATATTGGATTAAGCAGGCGAGGAGTGAAATCACTGGTGAGATGCTAAAGTATGGAGGTGGAAAGCTTATACGAAGATGGTGTGAGTTATTCAATGTATGCCTTAACTGTGGCAAATTGCCGAGTAATTGGAAGAGCGCGATCAGTGTACCACTGTATAAGGGTAAGGGGAACAAGGGTGACTGCAAGAATTACAGAGGAATAAGTCTGATCAGTATATCTGGTAAAGTATTTGGAAGAGTACTGATTGATAGAGTGCGAGAAACTACACAAACTAAGATTTGGGATGTGCAGGGTGGCTTCATGCCAGGGGATGAGTTGATCATATGGTTGCTCTCCAGCAGGTGATCGAAAAGTATTTAAGGCTTTACGCTCCAACTGTGGAAAAAATTGAATTATTTTGAAACAGTTTTAAACAGTTATTAGTTATGTTAGGAAAGTGGGCAATATCTGTAATTCCTTTATAGTTATTATGGATCCCTCCACGCTGCTTTTTTTGATATGATTAAAATCAGTTCTCTGGAATTAATTAAATTTACTGAAATAGTTTCTCCTTTTTATTTAAATATTTTCAACTTAAACGAGATAATTTTTTTACTAATCGGTAGGTAAGGTAGTAAGCCACGTTGGGATATTTTTTTATTAGTTCTAATTAACAAGATATATAACAATTAAATTGTAAATAGGCAACCAATCTTACGTTTGTTTCTGTACACTTTCAAAATAAATAAAATGCCTGCCAGGTAATTGGCAAGAGATTACAAGAGATTATTTTTAAATACCTGACCAAACAGCACAACTAATGAGTGTTCTATGAATTTTTTATATTACTGTGAAATTCCAAGAACTCTGAAAACAAAACGAACCAGTTAATGTAATTAATGAATCTAATATAAACCAATGTTTAATACGAAGTAATAACAATTTTTTTCAAATATATTTATTATAACAAAATGACTACAAATCTTTATATTTTATTTCCCGAATCAGCCTATTTCTAACTCGCCGAGAATCAATAATTTCTGGTAATATCCAAATAGGTAGAATTTAATTAATCTTTCCTGAATGTTTTCAAGCCAAAAGTTTGATTGTATTTAATTTTTTCAACGTATAGCTCTTTATTTGTATATACTACATTATAACAATACATTTTTAGTGCCATATGGATTTGGCCCTGAACCTGGTACATATAATTGTGATTTCTTTTTAATTTAATTACGATACTATTGTCTGTATTCACTTTTTCGTAATAATTAGTAAGTTTTTGTTCGACGGATTTTACTATTCCATGTTGTCTTGCCGAAAATCGACACTTAATTTCAAGAATGGAATCATCGCCTACAAGTCCATCAGGTGATGCACCGCAAAACGGATATTCTGGATCTATAAAAAGTCCAGAATCCGTAACATCTAATCCTGTTGCTCTAATAAATGCCTGTCGTGTGTAACGGGCGTAATACCCTTGGCTATTACTTTTGTTTGGTTAAACCCGCTCCAAAGAATAAGATTTGAGTTCTTTTAAACTTTTATTATTGTCACTGTTATCATTGACCAAAGTTATGCTCATTTCGATTTATTTATTTATCTGGATTCCTATTGAGTTGACCTCGTTCTGCATTTATATATTTAATATTGGTATAAACTTTTAATATTAATAATCTTTAGCAATAAATGTAAATCAAACGTTATACTCATTTAATTAAATTTCAAATGTGAACGAAAATCCATCAATACGTTGTTTACAAATATATACAAAAATGAAATCTACAATGTAAAACAATATTCTTAAAACTAACATGTAAAATCTTTACCAGAGTTAAACGTATTGTTTTTCATTTAATTGTGATAGTCAAATGTAAAGTTTCGTGAAAATCAAAAACTGTTTTAAAATGTTTTATTTATTCACACAAACAAAAAGGGTTCTTACTTGTTATTTTTGTTTAAAAACTGATGATGTAACGCTTACGATCGGTGAAAAGGCCTCATCTAGGTTGTGTGACTGCTCCTCCGATGATGTCACCTCCCCGCCTACTTGGAACCGTTTCCTTTGTTCTCCTTGTCTCTTTTTCATAGAGGACGCTTCTAACTTTTTTTCCACAATTTAATGATTTGTGTAAATTGCTCGATATATTTACACTGTCCAGTTTTTACTTAATTGTTCAGTTGAACTACAAATAGCTTGCGTAACAAAATGTAAGCTATTTACAAACCGTGAATGCTCCCTTTTTATACATCAATAAATTCGAGTTATTGTCCATTACACTTTGATTTGCCGATTTGGATCGATTACTGTCTATTATATTTATTGTTCACTATTTAAACACAATTGATAACGGCTCTGATACATTAAACGCGTTATCTTCACTTATTACGTCACCTTTAATGCGAATCTCAAATTATGGTGCAATCCTTTGTATTATCACTAACTTGCCAATATTTGCACTTTTTATTATTTTAAGGAAGGTAATGTTTTACTTCTTCCCTATTATACCGCTAATTAATTCTTATTTGTAATTTTCACACTTTATAGGGCCGCGTGACTATACAATGTCTCTTATGCTGCAGCATAAATCGACCGACACCTATCAACTTTAATAAAAAAAAAACTCCCAGTGACTTTGACAGCATCTCATCCCTCCCAACACATCAATGCACTTGCAAATGCCGCGTATTTTAAATATCTACAAATTGAATATATTCTGATTAAGATAAACTCAAGCTTTTCATCTTAATATTAATTACATTCAAATACAAATAAACAATAACCATTTCTTTATCCAGAAAATAATATATAAGTATCTAATGTCGTATCATTTAGCGCGAACTTTTGAATTTTTTAAAGCTCCCATTACACGTGTTTGAACTTCGCTTATAATTCCGTCCACTAGGGATTTTGATTTTATAGGTAGTTTGTTTAACATGCTTTTCACCAAACTTTTAGTGTTAGTATTTTAACGCATTTTGCAAACAAATCCAAAAGCACCGCAATCAGCATCTTCATTAAATATAGCTCTTTTTCTTTTCGAAATGTTATTAATTCTTTTTCTCAATTTTTCAGCGCGCTTTAAAATTCGTCGAAAATTGGACAGTCTTGGAATTGTCGATAAATATTAAATTCACCGAGTTTTGGTCCTTGGTAAAAATATTTGTTCTGGTCGTTTTCTTTACAGTTTTTGTGATCTCCGAAAATATATCGAGGTCCATTGATTACATCTCCCTTTAAATTTTAAATTTTTTTGGTAGGTAAATATTTTCTTTCTTTCTCTGTTTGACAGCACCTACAATAGCAGTTCTGAATCTTATTACGTGGGCTCCAATAAACGATTTAATATTTTAGGCTACTTTAGGTCGTCTAGTAAGTACTTTTAATTTTTGACAAAAATTTCTCAGAATGTGGCTTCTACATTCGATTTTTTGAATGTGGTAGTTTAGTTTTGTGCACAGGTTTTGGTGCACTTGCATGTTACCAACGTAAGTAGTAAAACGACAGTATTTAGCGTTTTTTTTTTATTTTTGGGAATTCTGGCCTTGCGCTCTAGCGGCGTAATGGTTGGTCGTGGAAAGAATTATTATATATGAAACCTGTAGTAAATTTTGTCTACTTTAATTTTCAAAAACACGCATAATTACCGAGATTTGACCCAAAAACCTAAAAAATTGACCAAATTTTAAAGATTTTCGTAAAAAAAACAATGTTTCGGGCATAATATCTTTCAGCAAACCTTAGATTCGTGTTCAGCGACTCAAAAAACATAAAGAATAAATATGATTAGGATTGTACCGAAACTTTCCGTCCTAATATACCTAGTCTATATTACAGTGGCTTTATAGGGACAGTGGTTACAATTAGAACCTAAGCCCCGCCTATCGGCCATGTTGTGGCAAATTCAAATAAGAATAAGTATGCTGCCTATGTAGTGCATATGAAAAAAAAACAAGATTTTCTTCGTAAAATACTGGAAAAAAACAACAAATCAAAGTTACATTATAGTATCATATTTTATTTACCAATATATAATATTACAGTTAGTCAAACTAGATGACTGGCCACAGATTTGATTGCGTCTTTTTGAAAAATTTTTAAATTTTTTCGAGATAATTTTCAACCGAAAAGACACGAATCTTAGAATTATGTTCGTCTTAAGGTTATGGCAATTGGGCAAATCAATTTATAATTTACTCATTTATTTGCAGTAAAATTCTTTTATATTTATGTTCTGCGGTGAAACAATTTTTAAAAACTTGACAAAAATTATTTCCATTTCCAGAAAAAAATAAAAAAGCTCTTCAGGCCAAAAAGGAGTGTCTTCTCTCGAAAACGTTTAATATTTGTAAACCCACTAAAACTCTTCTAGATGGGAGTTGTAGATCCAGCTGAATTTATGCATGTTAAACATGTTTTCGTAGTTTTCGTTGTACTTCGTAGGATGTAACCACTGATATTATATAAAGAATTTAAATCACTATGATTTAAATTTATAAGAGGGTCAGAAATTTCCGCTGGTAGATGAACTTCTTCATACCGTATTTTCCCTTCTGATAAAATTTGTAAAAACCGGATAAAAATTTTCTATCATCCTCTTCATAACTGCCTGTTCCTGTATTTGTTAAATATTGTGACACACATATTAATTTCAAATTGTTCATTACTTGTAATGCATTTGGAATAACTTGTTTTGATCTCAAAACGCCAAAGAGATTCTCCAAACTATCCTGAGAAAACCGGCTGGTCAATATAAATTTGTAGTCCAAAGTGTTTAACAAATGATGCATTTCCAAGATTGACTGCGTCGACCTGTTTGAGATGGCTTCCAAAGTGTTTTATACCCTACCGCCATATTCTTAAAAAGGTCCATAAAATCTTTACAAAATTGTATTCATCTAATGAAATTTTCTCAGTGCACATGATGGATGTCTAGACGTCATCAAGTAGAACCATTTTTCTAGTTGATCCAGAAACCAAGCTGAAGATAAGTACTTGGGTCTTCCAAGTTCCTCTGCGGGAAATGTAAGAGCACTGCTGACAGAATGATTTACCAAATTTGTCGACGTTGAAACTTTTATTTTAGAAAAATGTGATGGGAGTAAGTCCTTTTCTGTTAGTTTTGGTGCCAGGCGAAAAATATGTCCACTTTGGTGGGACACAAGTTCAGAAATATGAGCTGATGACACTTGATTTGTAGGTAGTTTTCACAATATGCTCAGGTATTTCTATTATTTTATTTGCAATCAGCATTGCTTTAACATTTTTAAACAAATGTGGAATATCTGCAAATACATATACATTGTCATTCGAGTGCAGAGGGTGAGGTATTTTGTTTTTTATTTGGGCATGTCTTGCTGCGGTTATGCCCCATGTCCTCCATAGCGCTTGATTGCTTGGTCTCATATCAGATGTGACACTTAAAATGTTCAATCTAATTTCTCCAGTCTTTTGAAATAAAGACTGTATTATTTGTGAAAACACGGACCCATTAACCGAGTCTGACGTGAAATAGTAAACCACCACCTGTTTCCAACGTGTGTTGGCACCACCTAACATGAACACCAAAACATGGGTTGCTGTGCCAGTGTGTTCAGGTAACGTCATATCTCCAAAATATTTACACATTGAGGTGTCATAATTATTTCCTGGAGTAATGGCCATCTCATCTAATATCAGGACACAATCTTTTTCATGAGGTTCAAAGCACTGAACCTGGATTTTCATAAATTCAAAAACTTCATTCAGAATGCCACAGTCAAATTTGAGATTCTGTAGTTTTCTCTGTAAGGTCCATATTGAGGGTAAAGGTTGGCCTTGCTTCAATAATTCTTTGTAACCATTCTTTCCACAGCTAAATATCAATTTCAAAGCTTTCGTAATAGTCGCATTTGACCATTTCATGAGTTTTGTGGTTTTCTTGTTTTGTCTTTTTTCAATTTGGTCCTCGTTAAAAATCTGTTTAACAAAACATACTCTTCTTTTTTAGGCTCTATTCTCTTCTCGCTATTCTAAAGTTTTCTATTAGTATTTTTTAAAAGCTTCTTGTATTTTCTACTCATTTTTCTTTCAATGAAATACATTTTCTCACATCTTGATAATTTGTCGATTAAATCAGAATTAGATTGAGGTGGTGATAAAGGAGCAGAGACATTATTTTCACTATGTGTACTTGATGCTGATGAAGATCTATGAGATGCAACTTTGGTAGAAACATCAACACCAGAAGTAGATGGCTGCAGTCCCAGAATATTGATTTCTACATCCTCGGGCAAGACTTGCACAACACCTACATCGCCTATTATTATTTATAATTAGGTTATTTACATGTCTTTATATAAAAATGTAACATATCGGATCCAATCATAACCTTTCGTAGAGGTAAAGGTACTCTTTTTAATGAAGGTTTCCTTTTTTTTTCGGTAAACAAAATGAAAATATTGTTGGTACAGCATTAATCCTCAATTTTCGTGAACCATCTTCTCGGGTTTTTTCCCACATTTCACGGGCAAAATGTACCTAATTTAAAACAGAAAAACATAAATTAGTAAATAATTTACTATATGAGCTGATTCATAACATTAAAAACAATTACTTAATGTGATAGACTCGTTCTTCTATAACCATCAGTGTTGGTTATAATAATGAATAATAATATGAGATGTAAACGGGTAACTTATGCTGGGTTCGTGCCAATAAGCCTATCGGGAGTGTATCTCAATTTTAATAATAATGGAAAAGCAGTAAATTTTATCACTTTACATTTATTTAATGAAGTTTGTTAACTACTGTAACACTCATGCTATCCAAATAATTATGGTAATTTTACAATTAAGGTGCACAAAAAGAAATGAATATACGATCGTATAATCTCACATTTTTCACCGGCTTTCTTTATTTTTTTTTTACTATGACAGATTAAATGGTACAGTTCGTTAGTTTATTATAAATTTATAAATAACAAGTTGAACTTAAATATTACTTGTAATTTTAAAGTGGAAAGTATGTAAAATGATAACTCAAAACCAAGCACAGTGATAAAAAAAGTTATTAATTAAATTGAAAGTCAAACAAAACATAAAATCTCAGTTATACTGTTGTAATTAAATTAACAAATATTTTGATTTGCGGAATAAAATGGAGAAACACTTATCTGTAGCAGGTTCCGCTCCCAGGTGTTATCCGACATTAACTATGAAAATTACCAAGTATATTATCCAGTTCTTAATATATACTTTGTCATTAATTAAGTAAAATTCGTCGTTGGCATTTCCAATGATAATCCTCTAACTACCAGCATGCGTTTCAGACAAACTTACACGACTATTAACATGTTTCCCAAGATTCTGGTAGCTTAGAAATTCTTTATTTGGTATCAAATAAATCTGAGACGAGAAGTACGGACAAAAGCTAAAGGATTGTAATTAGTTTTGGGTAATTAAAAAATATGTAACTTACGCCTTGTTAAGAAGACCTTTCAATCAAAATGACTTAATTAAAGTTCACCAAACTCTTAATAATCAAATCCGCGATAATGCGAAGTAAACTTTGGTAATCGTAAACTCAACGTTTACGTTTTCAAAAAAAACCGTCTTTTCCCAATATTTATTTAGACAACGTTCCTCATTTTTTTTTCGTGCCTTCTTTATTGTCATATTTTTTTTATATCTATTCTATCGTAAGTTGGCGTATACATGTACAAAATTTAAAAATTGACAATGGAATTGTGTGGAATTAAATCGTTACACTTCCACAATGTTGTTCACTTCCAATAATATTAAAACTATTAACAAAATCGAACCTATTGGGTTTATTTCAATTAAAATTCAAAGAGGAGCAGACCTTTCGACAACTCCTGTTATCATCAGTGTTAAAAAATTCTTAAAATTAGTACTTGAAATAATTTAATGAAACTATAATACCTCTTGAAAATATGATAAAGCATTATGCATTGTTGAAGTAAACTCAAGACACCAGTTGTATTATTTTATATATGTATGAAAATAGCTGATTCAATAAATCAATCTTGTAACACACATACCTCACATAGACACGAACTATCTGTAGGAGTCCATTTATTTCTCCTCAGTTTAATAAGCCACTCTTTCCTCGTCACCCGATCTCTAGGAAATCATTTCATCAAAAATTCCTTCTTGGCTGAATTAAAACAATTTACTGCAGCACACCCAGGCATTTTATAACCTAGGAGCAACAATACAATGATAATACTTAGAAATCAACATCAAACATTCAATACCTACCTACAGGAAACAGACAATTAATTATATAAAAAAATTAATTTCTAAACTATTCACTAAAACAACACAACATAATGTTTCTGCTTTTTAAAAACAAAACACATTAACAAAGTCCAAAATAGCCACTAAAAACCACCAAAAACAAAAAATTATCAGGCCAGGCAATGTAAACAATCAACATATTAGCTTCATCATGATATTCGGACCACGTGATTTGCGCAGCCAATCAACAGCGACACCATCTATTATCACCACTGGCTCTATAAAGCCACTGTCGTCTATATCATTGGGTGATTAAATTATTTGGGGATGTTTTCAAATAAACTGGTATGCATTTTACTATTTTGGCTTCGTTTACATGCTAGTAGCACTTATTTCAGAGTTATGTGTGTATGGTTACCTAATATGTTTTGTATTTTTTTCTAATCCTTAGTAATAAGCGTATGAATTTTAGTTGCCGATTTGTGACTATTTATATACAGAGTTAGACGATTTATATTTTGTTTTTTGGGTTGAATGTGGTCGAAACTAGGAAGCCGTTTGGAGCGTGTACTTTTTACCGTATACCTTCCCCCTTAGCCTGAATCGCTTCCCTGTTTTAAGATCGACGCCCTACAGCCCTCGGCTGTAGTGTACTAACGGTGGCGCATCACATGTTTGTGTTAATCATTGTCCTTGTGATGGTGAATGGAGATTACCTACTCTCCACCACACACTGTTGGTTGTAGCTCCTGATGGAGGCGTATTGCGCTTGGGGGTGTGTTTTTGTGCATATGTGTTATGTTTCTAGACAAACAAATTTATTGTGCAATAAATTACTAAACATTATTCATGTACAAAAAAACATTTTACTTGGAAATTTAAAATACAAATTTTGTAAACTAAAATCAACCTACGCCACTAAAAGGGGTTGAAAATATATTGTGAATGTGTTAAAACATTTTACGTAAATACACTACGTTTCAAATGAAATGCACCACCTAGAAATGATAATGCTATGATTTTGAAATTTTGGCACAATAATGTTTCAGTATCATATAGAAAACGATGGAAGTTTCAATGAAAAGAACAAGTCATTTGCACCACTGTTAACATCAATTATCAACAATATTTATTTATACATTTTAAGAAATCTTAATGTAAATTTTTTGTTGTAACTGACACATTTATTCTGAAAAAATGCCCCCAGTAAGACAACGACGAAACTTTGCTCGAGTTTCAGATTTTGACAGGGATAGAATTATCGGCATGAAAGAGGCAGGTTTGTCATTTCGAGAAATCGGCAGAAGACTTAATCGAAACCACATCACGGTGGCCCGCATTTGGTCTTCTTGGTCTGAAGAAGGCATTCAACGACCTCGTCCCTGTGGAAGACCACCACGCAGCACCAATGATCGTGAAGAACGACTTCTTAGGCGGATGGCCACAAGAGATTAGTTTCAGTCAATAAGGTCTGTTGCGGTGAACTGGACAGGAGCTATTGGTCATCACCTATCATTATCAACAATCTACAGGAGAATTAAGTCTTTTGGCTTACATTCGTATCGTCCGTACCGACAACCCCAGTTAACTCAAGAGCATAAGACTGCTAGATTGGCATGGTGTCAAGAGCGGCGAGACTGGGGCCTTCGATGGAATAACATCGTCTTCAGCGACGAATCGCGTTTTTGTTTGTGGCGAAACGATGGTCGTCAGAAGGTGCGGCGGTTTTGAGGAGAACGTCGAAGTTTAGAGTTTATTGAAAGACGACCCACAGGCTGAACACCTGGAGTCATGGTTTGGGGCGCTATACATGTTGGTGTTGTGTTCATTCTAGGCACATTAAGTGCTCAGAGTTACATTGAAAATGTTTTGGAGCCAGTGGTAGTACCGTTAATGCAGACGTTGCCAAATGGTATTTTGCAACAAGATAATGCTAGACCACATACCGCACATGTTACAAGAAGGTTTCTGTATCAAGTGCAGCTACCAATATTGCCGTGGCCTGCGCGATCGCCAGATCTTTCGCCTATTGAACATGTATGGGACATGATGGGTCGAAGACTAAGGTCCCCAAACAACTTGGATGAATTACGATACCATCTCCAGGTAGCCTGGGATGAAATGCCTCAGAAGGATATAGACCATTTCATAGAAAGCATGCCTCGGAAAGTGAACGCCTGCATTGCTGTGCGTGGCGATGCTACACAATATTAACATTTTCTTGTTAACTGTTAATATTTTGCCTTAAAAATTTTATCATCTTATACATGTTAATGAAGCATTATTTTACCATACTTTCAGGATCATAGCATTATTATTTCTAAGTAGTGCATTTCATTTGAAGTGTAGTGTATGACATTAATCATATATTCAAATTCAAATAAATAGAAGAAATAACGTTTACACTGTTAAATAGTTTTAAAGGAATCATAAACAATGTGAATGAAAAATTGGAGGTAAAGCTCAGTTTTTAGCAAAAATTGTCGAAATGGGTTCTTATAAAGGAATAAAAATGTCTTCAAATCAAATAATTATGAAATAGAGACACACCAAATATAATGCTAATGCTTCACCATCTATACCTCATTTTTTAACTAGGAGGAGTAAACTCAGAAGACTGATTTACAATATAAAATATCACTAAATTTAGTAACCAAAACTATTTGGCGCTAATTTTGAATTTTTAAGAATAGGTAATCATTGTTCACAGATAGATTAGATTATAGTAAGAACTGCAGTGATTTTATTATATCTGTAAGCTATATTTCGAATTAGTGATTTTTGGTGGATAAAAATACTTTACTGTAAGTGCGGTTTTGTAAACGATACAGCTTTGAACGTTTTAAATGTATTTTCAAATGAAAATTGTCCACATTAAGTACCATTTTACTTACCTCTGATAGTGAAACACCATTCAATAAAGTTACAAATTTACTTTTAAATTTACGGTTTACTATAAATTACAAACTTGGTAAAATATAATACAAAAAGCAATAAGTGCTTTACAGTGAACAAAAAATACTACGTATAATTTCAGGCTTAAATGTTTGTCATACAAGGCTCATTATTATTATCGAAATCCACACACTATTACTCTGTTACAAAAAGTTATTCATTTTGTTACAATTGAACCATGGTCACCATTTCATTGGAGGAGTATCAAACAAAATTAGCTTATATATGTTTATGATGCACAGCGTTTCCGACATCGATAAATGACCCAAATTCAAGCGTGTACGTTTTTTTTAGAAGAAATACATTAACCTTGCTTGCTTATGGTCGAGTCCATATTTAAAAAAATATAAACAGACATAAAACTCAAAAGAAAAGCAAGAATGAAATATAAAAAGGTAAACAACATAAGTGCAACTGACAGTTAAAATTGTCAATTTAGAAATTTCCTTAGTGTAAACAAGGCGCATGTCAGCCAATTGAAAGTAACCTTTTTTGAGGAAATTATTTGAAACGCTCCTCCTAGTTAAAAAATGAAGTACCTATAGTTGATTGTAATTCATTTCTTATTTTGCAAGTAAGCGCGAAACATGAAATTGAACGCCCGTGATTTTTTATTTTTAAGAAGACAACCTCGGGATGTGTTTTGTGTCATTTAAAATTGTCAGTTCTCTAACAATTTTCGAAGAGGGTATAATAGGGCATAAATCTAGAGTAGTATGTAGGTATTCCTATAAATTTATGAAATAGGTCTACATTTTTTGGGCTAAGTAAATCTATCACGGTATTTTATACGGTATCACGATAAATCGTCAGTGCTAAAATGTCGTCGCCAAAAAGTCGCCGCGACAAAACGTTGCGGTCATGAACGTCGCCGCACAAAAACGTCATTTCTTAAAATGTCGTCAACAAAAAAGTCGCCGAACTTAAAGTTCGCGGAGCAAACATGTCGCCGTAATGGCCAAGACACAAAAAAAAATTTAAAATAACATTTAAAAATGATATAATTACGATGACAGTTGTATTACACAAAAAAATAGTTAGGTTGCAGTAGTTTTGTTTATCTAATCTAAACTAGTTTAGACTTTTACAAATACAATAAACTTTCGTTGAAATTTTTAATATCTTATTTTTTTCAATGTGTTTCGGCCCTTAAAGCAACTTTTTGCGTGGCGACCTTTTAGTTCGGCGACATTTTTGATGGCGACATTTTAGAAAGTGACGTTTTCGTGCGTCGGCGTTAATGACCGCGACGTTTTGCCGCAGCGACTTTTTAACGGCGACGTTTTAGCTGCGACTTTTTACAGGAAAGTTTTGTTGTGGAATGAATTTATACGGTAATTTCATAATTGTATTTTTGCTTATTGTGTAACCTACATATTAAATGTCCAAAACAAAAACAAAGATTGTTTTTACGTTTTTGTATGATTGTTCCATGCCCCACAATATCGTCGAAATAAGCAGTGCATTTCGGAAACCCATTAAAAATTTGTCACAGTATTATATATAATTTGAATGGGCCCGTCTGAAACCGAAACTAAGCTGGTTCATTTTGTGAGTTGTCCTGTGGGTTGAAATTGCTTCTTTGTTCATCTGCTTTAAAAAAATCTAACTTGCAAAACTACTCAGTACATCCTCAATCCGCTGTATGCGAAAATTCGCAGATACTAAAGGTTCAGTCCTTCATCTGCTTTTGAAATTACTAGTGGTGATACCAAATTACGTGTTGCTACACCAGTAATAATCCCGGCATTTTGAACTGAATCTAATTTGCTATGTATACGCTCGCCTAAAGCATAGGGAACAATTCTTTCTTTTATAAAAATAGGTATAGCACATTGGCTATGGGCGCCATCCCCCACAGTTTATCCCACTGAAACCTTAAGGTTTTCAAATTATTTGGTGTTTTGTAAAAATGTAGGAGAAACTTTAGTGATGAATTTCGCACAAGTGTTTCATTTTTTTTTACATTTATACTAGAGCGCACTAATTAGCTTAAAGTATACGTCCTATTTGTAAAAAATATACAGGGGGGTTTGGCAAAATTTCCGGTTCATTACGTACATATTTTAGAGTGTACGTTAAACCATCTTAATGTTTACGTAGATTCCTCTATATATTGCTCCTAGCACGATGTTCTGCTTTAAATTTTTGTTCTTCTCTAGCACCACAAGATTTCTCAGTTACTTCCTGTTGTATAACTCATCGATATGCAGTTCTCTTTTTCACACCTAATACATTAGCTAGTGCCTGCTAAACTTCATTGTTGTTATAAACGGAACAAATTGGATTTTTAATATTATCTGGTTCAACTTTCTTTAAGACATTTTACTACAATACGAGGGTTTTCTTTCAGTGTTGTATATAGAGCTGGTCTAAAACAGTAGATAGATTTTAAAGACTTTATTGTTTTTCAAAGTATCCTCCACGAAGATCAATGCACTTTTGCATACTCGAAACACTCGTTTGTTGGTACAGTGAAAATGACATTTTGAAAGCGTAGACTACTTCTTCTGGCGACTTAAAACTGTGCGTGTGTGCGTGTGTGCGTATGTGTGCGTGCGTGTTGCGTGCGTGCGTGCGTGGTGTGTTTGTTGCTGTGCTTGTGCGTGTGCGTGTTGCGTGCTTGTGCTGTGTGCGTGTGTGTGTGTGTGCGTGTGCGTGCGTGTGTGTGTGTGTGTGTGCGTGTGTGTGTGTGTGTGTGTGTGTGTGTGTGTGTGTGTGTGTGTGTGATGTATGTTAGTATCCACGTTAACTCCAGAACGAAAATACCTACGTACTTAAAATGTTGTATTTAAGCTTTTTTTCATTTGGTTTAGAGCTGATTAGAGTTTGGGAGAAATCCAGCGGCGGAGAGGGGGTTATATTAGATCATTCTTTGGTTTTTATTAAATATTTCTAAAACAGCTGCATATTTTAAAGATATAAACATTCCCAGACATAGACCTTAAACATATCGATTAATTATGTTCTGTGCAATTTTTTGATAGGACGCATAATTTAGTGGTAAAAAAATTCCTAAGGTACAAAATTTAAGCGTTAGTTCAAATTTTTTCAATATCTGATAACGATTCATTTTATTAGAAAAAGTGCAAACATATTTTTTAGAGAAAATTTGATTTTACATAACTTTTCTTTATACAGTTTCTTAATATAATGCAAGGTAAGTTTAAAAAATAATTAAATATGAATGAAAATTGTTAAAATGTATCATTGATATTTTATAGAAGCGGCTTTAACACTATTATTTATGTATATCTGGAATGAAGTTTTAAACGTCATTCTGACATAGATTACTGCTTTTGTTTTTACAATGTTTGTTAGTAGACATATAGGCCGATCCTGGACCAGTTCAAGGTCACCCATGTAAATCTTATGGGATTTATTTCAAGGTCAAGTGAGTTTTCTCGTTATGCCAGAACGCGCTCCACGTCTCAAGCATGCTTGTGGTGGGATTTAAATTTTGGAGTCACTCGCCCTCTGGTGGTGAAATCGGAAGCTTTTGGAGCTCTTTCAAGGTCGAACTTTAAGCGGGAGATTTAAAATGTAGTTGGTCAAGGTCAAAGCTAAAAGTTGCAAGGTAATCATAAATCAAAAATAGTTTTGAAGGTCAAAGGTTATTGACTTACGGTGGTGTCATATTTCTTAGAAATATAAAGGTCAAGGTGAAAAGCTAAAATAGAAGTTGCAAGGTAATCATAAATCTAAAAATAGTTTTCAAGGTCAAGGTTATTGACCTACGGTGGTGTCATATTTCTTAGAAGTATAAAAGGTCAAGGTGAAAAGCTAAAAATAGAAATTGCAAGGTAATCATAAATCTAAGAATATAATTTTCAAGGTCAAACTTTTAGCGGAAATATAAATTTTTGGAGCTGATCATCATCATCATATTATATTTATAGTCAAGGTCAACAGTAGGTATTTAACAAGTTTAAGCATGTTGTAATATGTAGGACGCATATTTCTTATATAAACTGCAGCGAGCTGTATGTTGAGATCAGTCTGCAACACATAATTGTTAAATATGGAATTAACAGGGTTAAACCAAAGCACCTATTGCAAACCCTTTAAGAATGCGTGCGAGCTCGATATATCGAGAAAGTATAAAGTAACGAATATGGATATAATTAATACTAAGTACGGTGAACGTATAGTGATAGAAACGGGTGATTTTAAATGTGTATTACCGGAACGCTTTTATGTGTATTTCAAAAGAAGAAACACGAATTGAAGAATTTAAAACACTCCTAAACACGAAGGATGTGTTTATAAGTAGTTTGGGTGCAGCTGGCAAAACAACAAACATAACATTTTCTTTTTAATAGTAGCACCCCACCATATGTAAAATTGAAATACTAGAATTATTTTCTTAAGCAGCGTTTAGTCATAGTGAAATTGTGAGCAAGTAAAGTCATGCAAGTAGCAATAAAATCATTTCTGGAACGATCCAAACTCAGAAGTTCACCGTTATATATGGATACATCACATCATTGCAGTAACAATCTGAATAATTTAACATTTTGTTGGTGCTGTCAAAATAGTGATGGTAGTAGTAGTAAAATGAAGAGAAACACGATGAAGGTTATTCTTCTGCTAAGACTGACTGGCATCATCATTTCAATATAAGGATGAAGTGTATAAACAAGCAGCTAAGGAATACTTAATCGATTGTACTATTATAAACTATCGAACGATACTCATCATGCAAAACATCTGGAAATTGGATACAGTACACACCTCAACCTTGCACCAGTGGTGCGTATTGGGTGCGTAATTGTGATCAAAGCAATAATGTAGTGTTGGATATGAAGGAATGGAATGAGCTTCTAAGATGGCATTCATATGTAGAATTACAATTTTTCGATCTCAAGAAATTGAAAATGAAATTGATTGGTCAAATGTAAATGAAGAAGATATAATCTATGATCAACATTATGAATCTCTATCTAGTAATCTTGGTATTTATTACAATTGGGAATTAATTAAAGGATATGACAGAATTTTGAAAACTGTTATGATAGAAAACTACAAGTGCTGTTCTTGTACATTCAACTCACATAGTATAGAAGAACTATTCAATTTAAAGGATATAGTAAGCTATAGATTGGAATTTCTTGAATCTTACAATCTGGTGTGTTTTATGAAAAGTTCATACAACAAGTTGTTGACTACCGTCGTTTTCGTGAGAAAGAATTCAGTGGTGGTGATGATGACATTTATAAAGATATTGATGATGTTATAAATGCTAAGTATAATATTAATTCACATAACACTGTATGTTTAATGGAAATTTTGTATTATCGTCCTGCTTATCTAATGTATAGCATTTACTGAATAAAGAAATAACTATGATTTGTTTTTCTCAATTTAGGTATAAATACCCTTCTATCCATCCATGTAAACAATGCTAGTTAAGAAGCGAAAGAGTGTAGGTGGTGGTGGTTTGGTGAATGGTCTAATCAATAAACTTCCGTTTGAATTGCATTTACCTGGTTACCAGTATTGCGGTCCTGGTACAAAGTTAGAAAAACGACTCGCACGCGGTGACCTCGGTATTAATCAATTAGATGCTCAGTGCAAACTTCATGATATCAGTTACAGAGATTACCGAGATTTAGAAAGTAGACATAAAGCAGATAAAATTTTACAAAAAGCTTGGGAGCGCTTTAAATCATTAGACGCAACGCTAGGTGAACGAACTGCAGCTTTAGCAGTCAGTACCATCATGAAAGCAAAGAGAAAATTGGGAATGGGGTGTAAACGTCGATCTAATATGAAGAAGAAATGCAATGGTGGAAATTTATTGCATTTACGAAAGACAATAGCTAAAAAATTAAACCTAACGGAAATTTCACAGACACAATAAAGTCAGCGCTTTCAACGGCAAAACGTGTGGTAAAAATTTAGGAGGAAAGAAAAACATTAAAGTTCCTAGAGTAATTCCCTACCTAAACAAGGAGGGTTTTACCATTTCTTATTCCGTTATTCGCAGGATTATCAGCAATCGGTGCTTTAGCTGGCGGTGCATCAGGAATTGCTAAAGCAGTCAATGATGCTAAAATGCTAAAAATTGCAGGAAGAGACATCGCGCCATAATCGCATGATGGAATCGGTCGCTATAGGCTCCATGAATAAGAAAGGCGGTGCACTATATCTAAAACCAAACAAATCTGGTGGTGGTGCATTATACTTAAAACCGTTTCCAAAAACTGAATAGATTACCGAAAGACCGTTAACGGATACTGATTTAAAGAAATACTCCAAAACGTACCGTACTTTAGGGATATTTTTATGAGAGATAGCATGCCTAAATTGCCACGGAAAAATGAATCTGGAATTATTAACTTAGATAGCCAAAGAGGACCAGGTACCCATTGGGTTTGCTACAAAAAGCGTGGTAAAAGGTATGGTATTACGATAGTTTCGGTAATATTCGACCACCAAACGAAGTGATTAACTACTTTCGGGGTGTAAAATATATTATAATTACAACCAAGATCAAGAGTTTAATACAATTATTTGCGGACACCTATGCCTACAATTTTTATATAAATAATCAGCACAACATCAAATTTTCTCAGTTATGTCAATAACATTCAGTTTAGAAGGTGTTGGTAACACTAGCTACAACTTCTATCCACCGATAGAGCTAGATTTGGGAAGAAATACGTTATTGGATTGGTTGGATTTTACGGCTGCAACAGCATTAGAAACATTTATGCAGGCAACGATAGATTTTATTTTAGAACAAATCCATCTCATTTGCAAGTGATTAATATTCCACACGGTGCATATGAGTTAGATGAAATTAACGATTATCTAAAATCTAAAATACCCACAGAAAAGTTTATCATTAGAGCAAACAACAATACACTTAAATGTGAGATAAACAGTTCATTTGAGATTGATTTTACTAAAGAAAATTGTATTGGGCGCATGCTAGGGTTTGAGTCTAAAATATTAGAACCAAATATTTTACATACATCTGCGTTAGACATCCAAATACTTAAACACACTAATCTACACGTAGAGTGCAACATTATAAAGGGATCTTATCGAAACGGGAAACCTGCTAAAGTATTATATGAGATTGATGTTTCAGTTCCTCCAGGTTATCGTCTAGATAAAACTCCAAGCAATACTCAATATTTAGAAGTAAACACTGACATTATTAGTAATATAACAATTAATTTGACTAATCAAAGGGTGAATTAATAGACTTTGGTGAAAGTGAACCATTCACTGTACGCTTAGAACTAAAAGAACATGGGTCTGAGAATTAATCCAGGACCAATTCCATCTTTCAAAACTCATATAAAAGACATCATCCCTACAGTAAGTCATTAATTAGTCATCAACCTTCATTGCGGTTAACATCTGCAGAGAAATACTTTTTAACGTCAATTGGTTTAAAAGTTCTCAACCACAATGGCAGAATCGTTAAACGTCTTTCAAAACGTACATTTTGATGATACTATAATTAAATCAGATATTCACACTTATCTTCCATATGGATCTTCTAAATATGGACCTTCCGAAGAAATACGAATCTTAATTCAAAGTCAAGATCTAATTACGGCTACTTATGATAGTTTTCTGTACATAGAAGGTAAACTTGAGCTCAAAAAGAAGATGAAAGAAAAGCATGCAGCAACCAACAATTTCCCGAACTTTCTTTTCGAAGAAATTCGTTATGAGTTAGGTGGTCAGAGTGGATGTTTGTAGAAATCCAGGAATAACATCTACGCTTAAAGGATATATTTCTTATACGGCAAGCAAAAGCAAAGCACTAAGTCATTTAGGATGGTCACCAAAGAATGAAGAACCATTACAAGTAGAATTCGATGAGCAAAATGGAGAAAAATCTTTTACAGTATGCATACCATTGAACCACATATTTGGAATAATGGAGGATTATCGTCAGGTAATCGTGAATATGCGCCAAGAGTTGGTTTTAATTCGATCTAGAAGCGATACAAACTGTTACTATGGTGAAGTCGATGCCGCAATAACCTTAAATAAAATTCAATGGAAAGTACCGCACTTAACACTTAGTGATGCTGCGAAACTTAACTTGTTTCAAGGAATCAATAAAATTCTATTATTACTGTTCCATTTCGACAATGGGAGTTGTATGAATTGCCTGCTTTAAAACAAGCAACCTCAGACATATGGCCAATAAAAACATCAACGCAACTGGAAAAACCACGTTGGATAATTGTTGCATTCCAACAAGGTAAAAGGTATACAAGGTCAGCAAGGGCTGGAAATTTTGATCACATTAACATCAGAAATCTTAAAGTACATCTGAATTCTGAGTATTATCCATATGAAGCAATGCATTTGAACTTCAGTGCCAACCAATATATACCTGCCTATCGCAATTTTTGAAATTTCGTTGTGATTACTATGGTGAAGATGATAAAGATGCATTATTCAACTATTCCGAATTCAAATCATGTCCAATATTTGTAATGGACTGCTCTAAACAAAATGAATCCTTAAAAACTCAACAGTGGACATCAAATTGGAAATGGAATCTCTAACACCTTTCGATAATGGAATCGTTGTATATGGTCTTATTCTCCATGATGCTATTGTACAGTACAGTCCACTCACCGGAGAAGTGAAAAATTATAATTATTATTGTAGTATAGTCTAATATATATAAATAAAGATGTTGTAATTATTCGTTTAGTTTTATTTCATCCATCAAAGATGAAAGTAGTTGCTCAGAAACAAAAACTCTCAATTCAAAATCATGACTTTGATGAAAAGTCTATTACTTCAAAACATGGTGATTTACTTCCTAATAGTATACGTGGTATTATATGCGGCCCCTCCAATTGCGGTAAAACAAACGCAATGATCAGTCTGCTTACTGAAAAAATGGTTTGAAATTTAAACATGTATACGTATACTCTAAGTCATTGAATCAAAACAAGTACAAACTTTTACAGGAAATCTTACTTCCAATGAAGGACATAGGTTACTTTACCTTCAGCGACAATCAAGATGTGATTGAGCCTAATTGTGCAAAATCAAACTCTATTTTTATTTCGATGATATCGCTTGTGAAAAGCAAAATAATATAAGGCATATTTTTCTATGGGTAGGCATAACGATATTGACTGTTTCTATTTGAGTCAAACTTACAGTAAAATTCCAAAGCAATTAATTCGTGATAATGCGAATCTAATTATATTATTTGAGCAAGATGAATTAAACTTAAAACATGCGTATGAGGATCATATAAGTCCCACCATAAGCATGAAATTGTTTCGGGACATGTGTTCAAAGTGCTGGGTAGATCCGTTTGGTTTCATGGTCATAAACAAGGATGCTGAAGTTAATAATGGTCGCTATAGGAAAGGATTTGATGAATATATAATACCTTAAACTGGTTTCAGTAGTAACTGATCTGTTTAGGTATTAACAGCTATCTGTTTAGTGTAAACAGCTACCTGTTCAAGGTGAACCGGTACCTGTTTGTCAACAGCTACCTGTTCATGGTAAACGGGTACCTGTTCATTAAATCCGTTTTGGTATATAAGGCGAATATATATATATAATACCTTAAACCGCATTCAGCAGTTTAGTAGTAACTGATCTGTTTAGGTATTACAGCTATCTGTTTAGTAAACAGCTACCTGTTCAAGGTGAACCGGTACCTGTTTGTCGCAATGGACAACAAGGAGAGGATATTAAAGAAAAAATTATTCAGGCTCGTAAAATAATACGGCAGAAGTATAACAGTATTAAGACTGCTCGCATTGATAATGAAAGAACATTCGAAAGTACTTATAAGCCTTTAATAGAACCTCTAACTGAAATAGTAAATAAAATCGATAAAAAACACCTAAAAAGGAGGAGGTCATTGATGTTAAACCCAAAACCACCCGTGATATTTCCAAGAAAGCACGCACTATCCCCACTAGTCCGCTAGCTCAAGTTCAAGGAACGTCTCACTCCATTAGGTGATTCAAGTAAGGGTGCTACTAGTCCACTAGCTCAGCTTCCGTTTTTCAAGAAATCCTCCTCAAGTCTTCCATCTTTCTTGGAAACATCAGTCATGGGGAGATTAATACTGGGAGGAAGAAGAAGAACTGTCTAGTATCGTAGATGATTCCCATAATGAACCCATCTCGAAGAATTTCTCGAGCAGTACAATGAATTGCCGCGTATATATGTTGAACGTATTTTGAAGAATGCTGAAGGTGATATTGATCATACGTATGGAGTCCACTATGATACCAAAACTGATAAATGGACAATTGGTAATACACCCATCACAATTAAAGGAACGATATAATTATTAAAGGTGTCACGTATAAAGGGACTCCAGGATTATATGATCTGCTTATTATGAATGAACCCGACTTAAGTCTAGTAAAGTCAACAGATAGAAAAAATATAGAACTATTTTAGAGGCTACGAATGTAGTAAGGCGAGATTATGACATAAGTGCACAGATTCGAGGAAGCCGCAGCAAAAGTATACACAAATAATCAAACCCTTGCTGTCATCATCACCCACCACAACCAAGGGAGGAGGTGGAGCTATATTTTTAAGGAATTAACAAACAGACCCATTGAATATAAATATTGGAATGATATACATGAACTAATTCGTGATCTGGAAGTATTGTGGGCAGAAAAATTAGCGGGAAACACAGGTGTTGTAAATGACATAATATCAATTGTAGAAGAACTATATGAAGATGGATACATTGAAAAACCGAACAACCGCTTTTAAACAATATAAATGAGAATGCATTGATGTCGACATGTCACAACTAAAATGCCCTTGACAAATTTGGACGTTCATATGTCCAGTATCAATTAAAGAAACTAGCCCCTCAGTTTAAACAGATTGATGCTAATCAATTTGATATTGAGAATAAGAGACTCAGCAATGTGGCCAATCCATAGATCCTCAAGATGTCATCACTAGGCAATATTATGTATCAACAAGGTTCGATTTGGATGGAAATCGTTTGACACAGTTGGGTGACCCTGAAGAAGATGGTGATGCTATAAATAAAGGATACCTTGATTTCTGTTTACAAGCAGTTCGGAACACTTTAAAGGAAACGCCAACGCTTATCTAGCGCTGGAGGAAAAACTACATCAACTTAAAGAAATTGTGAATAAATTAGCACCATGTCCAAATTACAACTCGTCAACGAATTGCACAAACCTGCACGAAAAATTTTAAACGAAGGCGAACAATAATTAGAGGTTTTGATGATCTTTGGCAAGCAGATTTAGCTGAATTTAACACATATGCCAAACAAAATAAGGGTTATAAGTATATATTAGTGGTCATCGACTGTTTTTCGAAATACTTATAGACTAAAGGATTAAAAACGAAAACAGGTCAAGAAGTTACCAAGGCCATGCAAACAATCTTCAAAAAAGGTCGGAAACCTACCAATTTGCAGACAGATGCAGGAAAAGAATTCTACAATGGCATTTTACTAAACTAATGCATCGTTATGGAGTCAATCATTACTCTACCTATAGCACAAAGAAGGCTGCAATTGCTGAACGTGTTATCAGAACCATTAAAGGTGCTCTATATAAGTCATTCAGCCTGCAAGGTAAATATAAATGGATTGATACAATTGATACCATAACGATGGATTATAACAATCGTAAGCATAGAACTATTAGAATGAAGCCCAAAGATGTTGGTAATCATACAAAGCTAGAGGCTTACACTAACATAAAAATATTCGATAGGAATCGATATTCTGTGGGTGACATAGTACGAATCAGTAAATTTAAAAATATTTTCGCCAAAGGATACACACCCAATTGGTCTAGTGAACTATTTAAGATTGTGAAAGTTTGCATTACTAACCCACTACGTACATGCTTGGAAGACATGAAGGAAATCCTGTACTGGGAGGGTTTTATGAACATGAATTACAAAAACAAAGTATCCCGATGTATATCTAGTAGAAAAAGTGCTTCGCTCCAAGAATAATAAGTTATTCGTAAAATGGTGGGGATTGGATGAAAGATCATGGATCAATAAGGATGATATTGTTTTATAACATTTAACCTGTACTTTGTGAAACAAATTACTTATATTAGTATTATATATATATAGTTTGTAGAAAAGGATGTAGCTCTTAGATGAAATAAAACACACAAAAAATAATAGTATTTTATTTTTAAATATTACATTTATTTTAAAATTTCATTATCTTATAAAGTGAACCTAAAGTACTTATATAATCACTTAAATTACTGGATGGCCATATACCCGAATCTGGCCACACCTCCATCCCAAACAGGAATTTGAATTTGTTTCACCTTTATTGATGTTGTCTAGTATCCAGTAATAAATTTTGTGGTGCTCATCGTTTTCCCACGGTTGAAACTTATAGTTGATATTTTGTTCTAATAATATTTCAATCAAAATATCGAGGCACTTGTAGTTAGCATAATATGTCGATTTCTCAATACATTCAGTTATAATAAATACAGTGTCCTTGTAAGCAATATTTTCTAACGTAGATTTAACATTTGTTGAATCATGAACCCATAATAAATCATATAGATACATTTTAAGCGGTATGTCACCAAGTACATTCATATCGTCTAAGATCCTATCTACTTTATCAAAAGTTAATGAATTGTAGCCTTTATCACACAATTTCATAAAACTTTTAATGGTATCGTCTAATTTAATTTTTTATCAAATAATGTCTAATAATAATTTCATTTGCACACTTTGAGTTTATAGCACACCAGTAAAAACACTCATCAGGAATAACAATATTTTGTAATATATTCAGTATAAATGTATAGTTTTCAGGAGAGGTCAAAGAACGCTTCAGGTACTTTTTGTAATTTGATCACTACTGCACTGCAGCTCTTCCTGCAAGTTGACTTGAAGACTGCTCATTGTTTACTGAAAGTTATACCCCATGGTCTAGTATCAGTGAAATCAAAATTTACTAAGCGTTTATCTCATAAGGATTGAGTATGACTTTATTTTGTTTAATGGTAAACACATCATGTTTCTTTGACCTTATAGATGTTGATAGCGCCTTATTACGCTACCATCAAACCTGTTTATAATCATTAATCGTGATCTGCCTCACGCTTGCTTGCGTAGAACCCTTTGATTTTTTACAACCTTTTCATCAACCGTGTAAGCATACATTTTGCACGAAGTCCTACAAATTCAACCATAATTTCGCCATGATTTTCATCTTTCATTAAGCCGGGGACCTTTTGTTTACTAATGGGAGTCCAAAGATGTTGTCGGGACTATAATCAGATGTATCGAATTTATCAATGTCCTCTTTAATACATTGATAGATATCGGGAACCGAAAAGGCGTATATGAGACTATCCGTATCCGTGTACAAGAGCTTAGCATTATTATGGAACTTGGGTAGCGTGTAACCGTAATGAAAATTATATAAAAAGTTTTTGAAACGTCTAAAACACTGAATCCTGCATATATAGGTTTATTGAAATATACTTCAAGCTTATTCATTTGAATGATAAGCATATCATTGTCAAATATTGTACAACTATGAAAATTTGGTTTTGATATGTAAGCACGAGCACCATAGCGACCCTCCCATTTCGTTACTAAACCGTATATCCTTATGTTTACGTACATTTTCCATCAGCTTCCCAAAACACTATTAATCATTAATTTATAGAAATTTTTATCAAATTCATTTTGAGATTGCTGACGCATGGCTGTATTTAAATCATATATTTTTAACCACGGAGACTGTTTAAAACGTAATATACGGTGTACTTTTACCAACTTCAATCCATATTTTAAATATACTTTAAATTTCTGTAATGAATTACATAATTACGTTTTGGATACAAGGTAAGCATAATTTTTTCATTTTGGAATCAGACGGGTGGAACCATATGTTCGGGTGCTAGCGGTAGATCACTTGACTCTCATGTAATTCTATAGGATAGTCTAAATCACACTCGACTATATAACCAATTTCCGAATCATCAGGATGGTTTATTACATCTAAAGTTTCAAAATTAGCTTCATCAACAAAAGAAAAATCGCCAAATGGTAGAAATTCTGACATGGTGGCTCCATATAAATTATTACGTCGTAGTACATTAAATACACACTTTCAGAGGTAGGATCAAATTTTTCCCCATGTACTTATTGTTAGCTTTAGCATACCGATTTGAACATTGAGCTACACCACCTCTAATCCCTCTTTCAATAAACATTAACATATCAATGTCTGTAAATAATTCTAACTTTACTTGTGTAATTTTAAGCATAGCATCGAATGCTAAACCGGGAGCTGTATAATAGTGCAGAGGATCAAGCTCGTAAGTACTTATACAAGTTTGCCAAAGTTCGAAAATATCCGCTAAAAGTAGAACGTCTGTTTTAGATACAAATCCGAGTATTCCCTAACGATTTAATACTAAATTTGTTCCAAACGTTAACGCATGCTCAAAACTCTCATCACTGATTCCCTCATTATTAAGATGACTGAAAAATGCTTCTTTAGGAGGGAGCGTGGTCTCGTTTAATTTCTCCAGTATCAATATACTCATAAGGAAACACACCTTTGCGAACTAGTAAAGAAAATTCTTCTTCATTGTTACATTAGCTGGGTAATAACTTTTTACTATTTTCCAAATAGTTTGATAACTTTTCAATACTACTACTCATAAATCTGAAAGAGTCAATAAATCTAAACTTAATTTTACTACCTTCTATTACTTTTTTGAAAGAGATATTCTTTCTTTGTTTATGGGTAGGAGTGAAATCACCGGGAATAGTAGCCAATTCTCTAATGACGAAATGGCTATCATAACCTGACAAATTATGAAACACAACCGGTAAATGTGAGGTCTTTATAGTTTAGGTTACAATTCTGATGTGATGCTCCTCGAAATGCTCCGTAAATGGTTATGGTCTCTGACCTTTATATCATTATTGTAAATGGTTTTCGCAAATGTGACAAATCGTGGTGCTTTCAAAGTGTTCAACCTGATTGGGAGTTAAAGTACCCATAGGAATTATTTTATTATTTTCGGTGCTCCAATGTGCAATACTTTGAAGCTCTTTCAAACCATTGAATGCAATCATTTTCTATAAAGCCTAAATCGAGATAAAGAATCATTGTATGAACACTTTAAGTAAAGCAATGCTAAAGGGTATATGTTTGGAATGAAATAAGTATTACCCCAAGTGATGTTAAATTTGTACACTTTTCTAAAATACTTTCTAAATGCATAAATTACAAATGCCTTTTCCTGAAATGCGAAATTTTTGAACTGCAGAACATTCCCTTCGGTAGGCATCCTGACTGAACATTGATTAAGTTGATGGCAGAGTGACATGTTTTTGTAGAAGGTGATCTGAAGAAAATGATTCAAGCATTGATAACAAATAAACTTGTGCCCCTATCGATAGTTGTTTAGAAAAAAGAGCTGACATATTTTTAATCCACGCGAAATGATAAACAGTATAATTTTTTGTATTAATAGCATCAGCAGTAGAACCCGCAGAATGATAATTAGGCGAAAGTACTAAAAGATTTATAGGTTCCCACACTATTTTCTTGATTTACACTTAATACTGGGTAATAACCCCCTGAATAAAAACAAATTAATGGAGAGGTTGTTTAATTTTTTCAAATTTTTTACATCATCTATTTTAATGGGAAGGAATTGAACCATAATTCAAAACATCTCTAAAATGAGGATAACTGTAAACTCTATCTGAATGAAGTTGCACTGGGTATAATGCCGAAACAACGGCCCACAGGAAGCGTACTCGTCATCGTTCTTAACATTCACTACCGCATGCTTTACTGCTATGAAGTAAGGAACTTTAACGTAAGTCGAAAGGCCACCTCTAAATGGAGTATAGCTATTAATATTCACCTTTAAATGTAAAACTTCATGTAATGCCCAACCGGAATCCCTTTCGGAAAACTCCTCTTTTTTTTGTAATTTGTAATAAACGTTATTGTTATACCACCACGCAAATTGGTGGTAATATCGATGACATAATTTTTTATGGTTCTTCAACTCAATAACATGATTTTGAGGTTGCATGAAATTGCAGACTAAAATGACATTGACCTTTAGCATCGTTTGTCTTAGCAACTTTAACCTTTCGCAAAACTATTGTATGCATTTTGTAAAAAATAAGAGGGTCCTTGATGTTTGCTATATTGACTATAATTCCAGTAAGTAACCTACCATTAAAACATGAATCTAGAGTACCAACTTAATTTGCGTGTACGCTTTTTAGAAATTTCCACTACCTGTTTTCTCTGAAGCGCTCTTTAACTGTTTAACTCTTATAAGATAACACTTTAGCAATGATAAATTACTTTCGAGTTTAAGCAAATTTTCCATGTCTCTAAATAAATTTTATTTTGAATTATATCTCAATAGCTTAATATTAGTGTTAATTATACGGATGGCTTTACAAATTCATTTTGGGTTTTCAACAATGGAATAATATTTTGTTAAATTAACAATATCACTACTGTTGGGTATACCTTACTCATAGTTACCTTCAAAACTGTATCCAACACTGCAAGAAAATATGAAGCACACGATTATATAGTAATGGAAACAAATATTATTTTATTTGATATGTAAAAATTAAAAATTTAAGTAACTATAGAAGTACTTTAGGTATACAATTGCAATTCTAGTCGTGAGTGCAATAACTGACTGGTACAAAACTGCTCTTTATCTCCTTATATAGTAATATAAACCCATTCAAGGTCAAAACTGCTTATAACTTGTTGCAAGAGCTTCAGTTGCATAGATTGCATTTTGTAGCGTTTACTGGGAACATATATTAACGACATCAATACTGTTCTCATGACTCATGCTGCATCACCTTTGCTTGCTCAGGTCATTTACTAACCACTTCCACTTGTTATCAATTTTGTTAACGTTAAAGATCTATGTGTATATAACGTTAAGTTTTAATTGAATACTCATTAATTATTCACCATTAGTAATGGCTTCATCCAGTAAACGATCAAACTTTCACTAAAAAGACAGGCAAAACCTTGTATTTTACATGATGTTTTTCGCCCATCAAATAACACCGCACAACTAATTCAAAGAGACCATCCCATCATAAATAACATGACGCAACCAGCACCCTTGAAGAAATCCCCATCATCTCCATCAGGGATAGTGATGTAGGGATGAATTTTCAATTTTAGATATGTACAATTTTAATTAATTAATATTATAGTTTCCCATTAATTCATAGAAATTTTAGTACAAATAAAATTATTCATTTTTTCAGCATAACACCAGCAACCACGGTTATAGCAACAACAACCACCACCGTTGCGAAACCTGCAATATGGAGGAAAAATTTGACTCTTATGGGCATCTCACACAGCAGGATTATGAGCAATCCACCGACCCTTCAAGCCTTTAGGGAAACAAGTATTCGGTGGTTGGAAAGCCACAATGACTATTTAATAGTGAGGTGGTTTGGGAGGGAAAAACTGGATAAGAACTGAAGGAGGCTAATCAATATTTAGAGTGTGTGTATACTAAAGACTGAAAATATATTGCCGTTGGAAGGGATGGATGTGTGATGTTTTTTGGAATTTATTGTATCTTTTCATTATACAAAATAAATGTTTGTTTTTATATTTTATTATTTTTCATGAATTATTCTTTCCAAAAAAACTACAGCTAAAAATTTGAGTGATAGTCCTTGCGCTAGAAAAGTGAAATTAAAAACATCTGGAAGTCTGACACTCATGCATAAATTTCTGCATCAAAGTAAAGCAGTCCTTTTTGCAAATTTTAATTGCATGTGCGTTACAAATTTTAACTTATAATAAGTTAAAAATAATTGAATCCTTTAAGTGCTGAATACAAAATGTTAATTTCAATTAATTTTTAATTATGGAAAAATAACTTAAAAATACACTAAGAAGGTTATTGCAAAATTATATAAAAGCATATATAAAGCATATAAAGATTAAAAAGTGTAAAATATAATACAGTTAAAAGAAAGCTTTTAAATAAAAGTTAAAACAGTTCTCAAATGCATGTAAATCTGAAAACTTTACAGCATGTATTTATGCAAAAAATGACAAATTGCATTCATATAATTTTTTACAAATCCTGTTTAAAGTTGTAATGTAAATTGATGACATAGAAATAGAATTTCCCCAAAACAAAAACTGCGTTCAAAAATGAAAACCTGAAAAAACAAGTCATTTTTAAGTGTTTTTTAAAATTGAATTTGGTAATTTAAAGAGCATTTGATACATTAAATGGATAAATTGCATATGTTTCTTCTGAGCTTACGTAAGTACAAAAGGTGTTTTAAGTGCTTTTGTTGTTTCAAAATGGAATTAATTTAAGTGTAATTTTTCATATTTTGAAAAATTTTACATCAAATGATAGATTACCACTTTAAACACAACTGCGTTGAAAAAAATTTTTTCTCGGAATTAAGAAAAATTTAAATTTTAAGGCGCATTTTCAGGACTTTACTAATTAATTTACATGGAACGTCCTCGTCGACTGTTTTTTATCTCTTTCCATAGATATTACATACATCTTTTCTTACATCACACCTTTCAAACATACATCACTTTCGTAGTTCAAGTACATGTCTATCGTTTAAAAATAATTGCAATTTCCCATTCTAGTACAGTACTTGAATATCATATTACAAAATACTTATAAATACATGGATGCATTTTGAATTGCATGCTTTACTCATTACAGTACAATCCATTTAAGTTTTGTAATTATGTATATATTAAATGTCAAAGATTCATTGTGAGCGTTATTATTACTTTATTTCTTGTAAAATCGTTAAAAATCTATTTTAGAAAAAACCGTATTACAAATAGTTTAAAATTAGTTACTATTATTTTATTTTATTAATATTGGTGATTTATTTAAAAATGCATTCTAATAGTAAAAGAGGCCCAATTTTTTTCCAATTTTTTAGTTCTATCTTTGGCGCTCTTACTTATTATATATATAAAATTCAGAATTTTGGGTAAGGATTATCGAGGGATTTATTAAGCAATTTCAGTATTTTCATTGCTAACATAATTGTTCCATAATTTTTTTTATCACATTTTTTTTTTGTGTTTTCAAATTTTAAACTGCTATAATTGGCCTCTTACTTTTGATATATACGAAAATTCAAATTTTGGGTAAAGGATTATCGAGTTGTGATTTATTAAGCAATTTGTATACTTTAATTGCTTAATTGTTTCATTTTTTTTTTATCACATTTTTTTTGTGTTTTCAAATTTTAAACTGCTATAATTCGCTCTTTTTTTTTATACGAAATTCAGAATTTTTGGGTAAAGGATTATCGAGTTGTGATTTTTGATTAAAACGTTAATTACATATCAAAACACAAACTTTATCATTAATCATTGAAAATTTTTTTTTCCATTTTTTAGTTTTGAAATTTTACTCTACCTATTGCGCTCTTACTTGTTTAATTACATAAAATTGGAATTTTTAAAATTAGGATTTATAAAAAATATAAATTATATAAGCTTTATGTGTCATTTCTTTCATAATTTTATAATTTAAGTCATGATAAAAATTTTAAATATATATATCTATATAATTCAATTAAAACCAAACGAAATTTCACTTTTTTTCTTTCTTCTATGCCTAAACACACACTTTATTTTTCAAATGAAGTGCCTTTTTTATGCTATAACATACATGTTTACTTATTTACTAAAGCACCTTTTCATGGCACATTCACTGAAGTTGCATCATTTTCTTTTTTTATAAGCTCTAAATCTACCCTCAATTTTTATTTCCTTGATTAACACCTCGAGCCTTTCTTTTCTCATCAATACTTAATAATTTTTCTTTCTTTTCCTTATCAATCTTATTTTTCACCCTACAATGAAAAGTTTACTGAATCATGCAATCACGGAGAATTTTTATTATAAACATGCATCCTTTCAAAAGCTAACCTCCTCAAAAAACTTTCAGATTTCTAAGAATGATTACCTTAACTTCTATTTTTAGCTTTTCACCTTGACCTTTTATTTCTAAGAAAACCAAGTCAATAACCTTTGACCTTCAAAACTATTTTGATTTATGATTACCTTGCAACTTTTTAGCTTTGACCTTGACCAACTACATTTAAATTCCCTTAAAGTTCGACCTTGAAAGAGCTCCAAAAGCTTGTTTCACCACCAGAGGGGTGACTAAAATTTAAATCCCCACCACAAGCATGCTTGAGACGTGGAGGCGTTCTGGCATAACGAGAAAATTTGTTGAAATAAATTAAGATTTACATGGGTGACCTTGAACTGGTCCAGGATCGGCCTTATATGTCTACTCTTTTTTCGTTATGAACTATGAAAGAGGTTGCATAAGGAAATAAATTAAATTAAAATTATTTCATTTTTAATTTTGAAGTTAGCATCTAGATGTCTACTAATTTGTCTGTAGAAGTTTTAAAGTCTTTGTGACATAGATTATTGTTTTTTAAAATTTGATATTTGGGTGATGACCTTATTATAAAAGTTAAAGATATAAATTCTAAAAATGTTATTAAAATTATTTCATTTCTTTTAATTTCCATTTTGCAGGTTGGAATCGTGTGGTTTTACAAATATTTCCTTTTATACTAGTCGCTAAACAAAATATTTTCAATAAATCTTTCGTTTTCATTAGCCCGATTCAACATATCTTCAAAATTCTACGCTTTTGGTCTTCTAAAAATTTCTTTGTAGTTTGCAACTTATAGCAACGGCATTTATTCCTTTTCAAGATATTGGAATTTCTTTTTTCAATATTCATTTTTCAGAATTTTTTACTATTGCACGAAATTAGTTTCCAAACCACTGTAATTTCTTGGAGTTTTCCGTTTGTTAGGACCAGGATGCTCAGTTTACCATCAATGCCTGCATTTTTACAATTAAACAATTAGTTACACTATTATTTACCTAATGTAATATAATAATCAATATTTTTTAGAAAACAAATCTACCTCCACAATTTATAATATAAGGTTACCATTTAAAACTGAGTTCAGTAAACAGTTAGTGTTTGGCTTAGGAACTGAGAAATAACTTTTATTTGCTGTTGATTCAGGTGTTTTTATTCTTTTTTTGTAGTTATAGGTTATCACTTTACCTAGCATTAATTTTTGCAAGTAACAAGAATTATAATTGTTTTCCTCTGTTCAATCGTAGGAATATCTTTATAATGGTCATTTAGATAGCTATGCTGATGAAAGATATATACCATTTTCACAGTAATATTTTATATTTAAGAACTTGTGGAACACTTTCCAACATAAGTTTATATTTATTATAAAATAAAACTACGACAGCGTACTAGTTTGATCTTACAAGCAATTGAACAAAACTGTAAATGCTTTGTTGATAAATTCTTTGGTACATCTAATTATGAATCCCAATGATTTGCTAGCACTTTTGAACATTTACAACATGGTCTGAAAAACTTTTAAAACAAGTATTGTGTCGGACTTGCAAAAAACTGATTTTGGATTCTGTTGACAATAAAATTAAATGTGTATTGATACTAGCCTAAAAAAACGCGTGTATGGCGTCAGGCTTTTTTGTTGTGTATTTATTGTATCTCACTTAGCACGTGAACTGTACTGTCTTTGTTTACTTATTATAAGTCAGCCCCATAATATTTTTCCATAAATTTATATATATATATATATATATATATATATATATATATATATATATATATATATATATATATATATATATATATATATTTCTTTATTACAAAAATGTTTTTCCATATTTTTACTCTAATAACGTTAAGAATTACACCTTGGTTATTTTATTTTTAAAGTACTAAGTGTAACATTTGGAATTTTCACAAAAAAACCTAAGTGATTAAACGCAATGAATCACATTTAATGTTAAACAGTACTTTTTCGCAAATCAGCAAATATCACTTTCGATGAAGTATTATTAAAAAATGGAGTTGTCTCAGATGTTAAAATACGTTTAAACATATTTGTGGTTTATTATCTTCCGAACGATGTATCACATATCACCGTAATTTCTCAACTCCAAGAACTTACAATGCAAACACTGATAATAAGTGTAATTAAACAAAGGAAAGACTGATTATAAAACAGGTTCCTTTAGTCAGATGACACCTGTCGTTGCGATTAGATGGGGTTGGGTGAGTAATAAACTTTGTAATAATACCGTGTCAAATTGCTGAACTCCTGCACATGTACCTACAATTGATATCGTTTTGAACTAAATACTAGTCTGTGGTTTATTATCTTCCGAACGATGTATCACATATCACCGTAATTTCTCAACTCCAAGAACTTATAGTGCAAAAACTGATAACAAATGTAATTAAACAAAGGAAAGACTGATTATAATACAGGTTCCTTTAGTCAGATGACACCTGTCGTTGCGATTAGATGGGTTTGGTCGAGTAATAAACTTTGTAATAATACCGTGTCAAGTTGCTGAACTCCAGCACATGTACCTACAATTGATATCGTTTTGAACTAAATACTAGTTTTTGAAATGGCAGCTTTTACTAATGAAGAGTACGCGGATATTATTTACATGTACGGCACAGCGGATGGCAGTGGATTAGAAACACGTCTCTTATATCATGAGAGATTTCCTGATAAATAGTTGCGTAACGTCAGAGTGTTTTACAACACATATCGTCGTCTTTACGAGACTGGCAATGTCCAACGTAGTGAACCAGGGGTTAATCCAGGTCGCCACCCTCCAGTCGACAACTTAATCCTCCAAGCTTTTCAAGACGATCCCACGACGAGTACAAGAAAAGTTGCTACTGATCTTGGGAAAATATCCTTTCCATGGCACAGGTGAACAAGGACTTGAAGATGGCGATCCTGTGCGTAGAATCCAATTTTGTCGTTCTCTTTTGGATAGAGATAACGAATACGGAGGGTTCCTATGAAGTATTTTATGATCCAACGTGTCCAATTTCTCAAAAGAAAGTACAAATGTCCATAATCTGCCTGAATGGGCAACAAAAGGTGAAAATCCCTATTGGAAAAAGTAACTGTCCTACCAGCACAAATTTTCTGTTAATGTGTAAGCGGGTGTTTTTACCCGACATTTTGAACGTGGACAATTACCTACATTTTTTACAAAATTATCTGTCCGAATTGCTTAGTGGGGTGCCAATTGTAGAAGGTGAACGACCGATCATTTTTCAAAATGACGGATGTCCATCCCATTACCGTCTAATAGTACACCATTATTTGGACGACATTTTTCTCAACAGTTGGCTCGGCCGAAGTAGACAAGCCAAGGGATTAATTTATACAGAAGAAATTCAAACATGAAAAAAATTGAACAAGCCTTCGTAAAAATACAAGAGCAAATGATACTATGCACAACAACAACAAAAGTTAGTCGTAGGGCGCGAGCCTGTATTAGGAACAATGGTTTACACTTTGAACATGAATAAATACATGTGTGATTTTGTTTTACATGTGTTCAATGTTTAAATTGGAAAACTTCAATTTCCTAACAGTTATCAGTGTTTGCATTGTAGATACTTCATCGTAAATGTTACTTGTCATTTTACGAAAAAGTACTTTTAAAAAAAAATGAATGTGATTCATTGTTTGTGTAGACACTTTGGTTATTTTTCTGCAAATTCACAGAAAAGTTATACACTCTAGTACTTAAAAAAATAAAAATTACCAAGGTGTAATGTTCCACTGATGTGTTATTAGGGTAAAAATATGAGAAAACGGATTTTTGTAAACAAACACCAAAATCTAGAAACCCCAATAACCGTAAGACTTTGTACTGAGGTATATTTGACTTAATGCAGTCTAAATGATGTCAACTGTCAGCTCCGCAAGGCTTTGCATCGACCTTCCAAAGACCCTGTTTTAATTTTGACGCAAAAGGCATTTATCAACGCTTTTAACAATTTTACTTAACTTCTAAATTAGTTATAATTTACTATAAATGTAATTATTGCGTTTGTATTAATAATAATTGGAATTATGGTTATGTACCTTGGAAAATGAATTTTCACAATAGTTATGAAATATCCGGCAAAGGCATTATTAATTTCTGAATGTGCATTACTAGGTCAGCGCAGTAAGGACGCCACATATAATTCTAGCGCAACAATGGACATATCTATATATATATATATATATATATATATATATATATATATATATATATATATATATACACTGTGTCTCTTGAATTTCTGGACATAGGAATTCCCATGTTAAAATAAACTATTGTAAATATTGGCTCCTAATTATTTTACAGTAAAATGTCAAATGTAAAACTTCTTAAGGAAAAAAAGGCTGCTTCTTATGTTACAATTGCATTTACATTTGGTTCATCCGTTTTCGAGAAATTTAGGAAAAACTTAAAGGCTTTTTCGTAACTGGTCAAGGTTACTTTGCTTTAGACAGGCAATGCTAACAATAATTATTAATTGTCATTGTAAATCATTCATTGTTCAAAAACAATTCATTCATCATTAAAACTTTATTTGGGACAGATTATTACTTTTTAAAGAAAAATTTGTTTATAAAAATGAATTATTACACCATTGAAGAAAAAGTAAAATTTATTGTTTAGCTGCAAACGGAGATTTATTTGAACACTTGATCAAATAGTAGAAATGATGATTTTTTGTTATTTATTTTCCAATTTTCATAATTAATTTGTTTATTTAGAATATCATCTTCTTGCTTATAACAGACTTATTTTATTTGTGCTCCTTATTGTATTTATCCTGACACTTACATGGCTAATTAACGTTACCGGTTACGAAAAAGCCCTTAAGTTTTTCCTAATTTTCTCGAAAACGGATGAACCAAATGTAAATGTAACATAAGAAGCAGCCTTTTTTCCTTAAGAAGTTTTACATTTGACATTTTACTGTAAAATAATTAAGGGAGCCAATATTTACAATAGTTTATTTTAACATGGGAATTCCTATGTCCAGAAATTCAAGAGACACAGTGTATATATATATATATATATATATATATATATATATATATATATATATATATATATATATATATATATATATATATATATATATATATATATATAAGTCGGCATTAGTGCGTTGAAGTACGATATATTCGTTATTAAAGGAGATATCAAAAAAAGTTATAGGCGACTTCACATTATAAAATTAGTTTCGTATTTACAGGGTGAACCAAACGTACTTTTTTTAAATGAGACACCCTATGTATTATTTCAAATTTAGATTAAGCTCATCTCCCCATGCTTCTAATATAGGGTTTCATTACGCTATACAGGGTATTTCAAAAGTTATGGTCAATTGTACACGAAAATCATTCTCATTTCAACGTCCTGTATACCCTAAATAGAACAACCTAACAATAATTTTTTCCAGGCATAACTTTTTGATACTGGTACAGTGTTACGGGAAAGTGCTATTTCTTTATTATTGCACCAATTGAATATAGAGCGAGCCAAAACTCGAACACATGATTTTGTCAATTTCTTCAAATGAATCAGCCTGTATTTTACTTTAAAAAGTGAAAATACGCTTTATGTTCTTTCATTTTTATTAAGCACTCCTTATAGCTAAAATCGTTAATTTCTGAGATATTTTCAATTTAATAACAGGAGATTTTTTTTAAATTTCTATTTTAACCAGTTATCCGCGAACAAATAAAAGTGTGATAAATTATTATAAAAATTCAAAATACATCGGTTATCAAGACAAAATTCTTATAAAATTAATTAATTTCATAATACGTGTTCAAAATATCCACCGAAAACATCAATACAGCATTGCAGTCGATCTTCAAACTCTCGACTGACATTTCTTAACATTTCTACATTAATACTCTGGAATGCTCCTCGTATTCTATTCTTCATATCATCTTGTGTGGTTGGAGGTATTTGATACACACGGTTTTTCACATAATCGCACTTGAAGAAGTCAATTTAACCCTGGTCCACGAGCTGGCCATGCAATGGGTCCTCCTCTTCCCACCCATCTTCCAAGAAAATGGGCATTAAGATGATTATGAATTAATCTAGTGTGGTGTACCTGAGCACATTCTTTGACGAATGTTAAGAGGAACGTTTGCCAACAGTAATAGTAAATGATTTTCTAAAAAGTTCAAATAAACCTGTTCCATCCAAAAAATATGATCCAATTACGTGATCTCCAACTATACCACCCCAAACATTCAAATACCACCTAGTTTGATTATGAGTTACTATAATATGGGGATTACTTGTCGAATAATAATGGAAATTGTCTATTCACAGTTCCATTTTTATGAAACGTGGCTTCGTTTCCAAAGAGGACAAAATCAAAGAAATTCGCCTGATTGTGGATTTGTTGTTGAGCCCATTCACAAAAAGCAACCCTTCTGGGGTAGTCATCTTCGAGTAACTCTTGATGCAACTGGATATGGTATGGATGCATCTTATTTTTACGCAGTATTCTTCGGACGGACCTGTCACTAATATGCTCACGCGAGATTTCACGTGTACCAACATGTGGATTATGCGCAACTTCCAGCATCACGTTAAATTCATTTTCCTCGTTAAGTACAGGTTTTGTCCTTTCCTTTTTTTCATAAACTACTGAACCCGTACGATTAAAACCATCTACTAATCTTTCCAACGTTATTTTCTCGGGTTGTCTTCGTGCGGGATATCTCTCTTTGTAAATTCTTTGTGCTAATCAACAATTTTTCATACATTCTCCCAGTACCCATATCATATCTATTAATTCCTCAACAGGAAAGTTCATTTCAAACAGTATTTAAGTGTTTACAAATTAATAAACACTGCACAATATCAAAGAAGTTTGTTAAATGCCAAACTACTAATTATTACTGAATAATATCTATGTCATTTGTTCACGGCTAACTTGTTACAGTAGAAATTATTAAAAAATCTCTTTCTGTTATTAAACTGACTATCTCACTCGTTAACATTTTACTTAGGAAATCGCCATAGTAACGAACGTATTTCAGCGGCAAAACACGTTGCTTGATAAAATTTGGCAAAACCTACAAGTTGGTATTGATAAGTGATAAAATTTTGACGTGTATAAAATATTTCAAGTATGCATTGTAATAAAAAATTGTCAAATTGACAGCGCGTGGCTTTACTTGTTTTAGTTAAATTATACGATGGAGAATAGAATTAAAATATGTGTGTAATTTTAATTTGTCTCGTGAAATAGTCATGTCGAATACCACTCGAGAAAAAATTTATGTCTGCAAAATTTTCGATGGTGATAATATTCAAGTGTGTTGCTTTGAGGCAATTTCGCTCATGACATTTACCAAAACCACTCGCCGACGGCTCGTGGTTTTGTTACAAATGTCATTCGCGAAATTGCCAACACTTTCATCTTCATCGCAAATTTTGCCGACAAAATTTTCTCTAGTATATATATGAGAATATAATTCACATGTGACATGGTACATTTTTGATTACTGTCATTGGTTAAAATACAAAACAAAATCGCAAAATAGGCTATTAAATCGGTAATAATTTTATCACCGCATGTTGACTGTCACATGATTTTAATGAATAAAATAGTTTACTGTCAAAGTGACAAAATGTTTCAAAGAAATAAATAATTGTACTGATAATCTTGCAACTGTAATATTTACTATCAAAGTGACAGGTCGTTTAAAATTGTAAACTTTAAAAAATATATTTTCTATTAACGTTCATTATATTCTCTTACTAAATATAACACGTGTTATGATTAATAATCGATGATAATCATAACACTAGTTATATTATCTCCGAAAATATCTAAGAAATTAACGATTTTAGCTATAGGGAGTGCTTAATAAAAATGAAAGAACATGCCTGGAAAAAATTATTGTTAGGATGTTTCTGTCTAGGGTATACAGCACGTTGAATGAGAATGATTTTCGTGTACAATTGACTATAACTTTTGAAATACCCTGTATAACGTAATGAAAGTCTATATTGGAAGTATGGGGGAGATGAGCTCAATCTAAATTTGAAAAAATATATATGGTGTCCCATTTAAAAAAAAGTATGTTTGGTTCACTCTGGTAATATGTAACACCCTGTAAATATGAAAATAAGTTTATAATGTGAAGTTTGAAGTTGCTTATAATTTTTGTAAATAACTTTTTTTGATATCTTCTTTAATAACGAATATATTGCACCCTGTATATATACAAAACGTATTAATGGAAGAAAATCCATAAAGCCAAAGCAAACTCCATTAATATATTAAGCTTTGATAAAATCACGCAGTAGGGGATGTAGTTAGAAAACTAGTAAAATTCAGCGCTTTCTTCTTTCATTCACGAGAACCACATTTTACCTCGAACGAAATGGAAAATACAATTTGTTAAAACTTCGAAATATAAGTGGTAATGCAAAATTGTGGAACAAATATACTCAAAGTAAGGAACAAAATAAAAAATATGCATGATGACGATTAATAGTTAACAAGAAAGTATAATAACTTATCGTATATCTTAACATACATCCACACACACAGACATCATGGCCGATCCTGGCGAAACTTGACCAAACGTTGTACAATGTGCTAATAAGTCGATTTAGCGATAGTAAGAAGAAACTCGATTGCATAACCTTCTATACCTACACATGTACTGCCCTCCTTAGGAAAAAGGTCCGTTCTGCAAAATACTTGTATTTTTGTATTTTTGTAGGTGGTAGGCATGTATACTCCATGCCAGCCGGGGAGGTACCACCACCCTTACCATGGGCTCCTTAATATTGGGTCTCCGATTTTCTGAGCTCGGTAAGGGCTGCCGGTTACCTTTTCCATCATCCTTAATCTATTCTCATCCTTATTCTTCCTTCTCGCCCTCACTGTCTTCCTATCGGATTAAAAGTCCCAAATTAAAAAATAAGATGGCTGTGGTTTCTAGGGTTATAAATTCCGGACGTAAAATCCTGCCCCATTCGGATGTCCGGGAGGGCAGGGCCCAAGCGACCTCGGTCATCGAAAGTATCAACTTTCTGATTCACTACTGCAACATCAGCGGTATCAGATCTAATCTTAATGCTATTCACCAACATCTTGAACAATTACAACCTGATATATTGTTTCTATCTGAAACACAAGTCTCCTCGGAAAGCTCCGAGTCACCCGACTTGCAATTTCCTCAATACCATCTTCACTCTAACTTTCGATATAAAGGAGGCGTATGTGCGTACATCAAGGACAGAATTGCTTGCAAGAGGGTTTCTTCCTTAGAAAATAAAAATTTTGACGTGATTTGGTTTAAACATTCTGGTCCTAATTTTGTGAAATTCTACTGTTGCATTTATAGGTCTCCTAATGACAGCAACTTTCAAGACTTCTTTATACGCTCATCAACTGGGTTTCTAGTTTCCTTGATAAAAGACGAATACGTGTCGTAGTTTAGATGGCTTTTTTTCAAAAGAAGTTAGCATTAACGCGGGCGTACCACAGGGATCCGTTATAGCGCCTACACTTTTTCTACTGTACATAAACGACCTTATTTCTTCAACAACTAACCCCATCCATTGCTTTTCTGACGATAGCACTCTTCACTGTAGTTCATCTCAGTCTACTCATAGTGATAATCCACCTTCTATGTCAAATCAAGAAATTAAAGCTGAAATGGCAAATTCAATCAACAAAGACATTCAACGTATTCTCGAATGGGAAGCAATAATCTAGTTAAATTTAATGCTAACAAAACTCAGTGTTGCCTTATGTCCGCCAAAAAGATCGATCATTTCCTGTTGCAAGTATGAATGGCTCAGTTCTTAAGTTTTCAGACTCTATTACTCTGTTGGGTATGACTGTATCTTCAAATCTCTCATGGGTTGACCATCTTCTGTCAGCTACCAAAACAGCTGCTCGTAAAATAGGCTTTTGTACAGATCTAAGCAGTACTTTACCTCTCGACAACTCCTTCTGCTGTATAAGGCCCAAATTCGGCCTCATCTGAATATAATTCTCACCTTTGGGTTAGTGCTCCAATACGCTTTCGATATCGTTGATCGTATTCAAAAGAGAGCGATTAGGCTTATAAATGACCCGTCCTTAACTTCTCACATACAGTCCCTTGAGCATAGAAGGATGGTTTCAGTTCTTTCTTTGTATTATCGTTATTATAACGGCTATTGTGCTGGTGAATTACATTCTTTGACACCATCTCCGGCTATCTTTGCGAGAAACACTCGGTTCGCTCATTCACATCATCAGGATGCAGTACAAATCTCCACTTGTCGTACTAAACGGGCGCAATCCACATTTTTCTACACGGCTTCTAAACTCTGGAATGATCTCCCTAGTTCCTGTTTTCCTCTCACTTATGATATGAGAAAATTTAGGGTAGCTGTTCATAGGCATCTATTGGCAATTCATTATTATCCCTCTATCCATCCTCCTAAGTGTTCCTGAGTGCTTTAGCACGATAGGCCTTATTTAGCCTGTTCAGGTCCACAATCATAAAAAAAAAAAACTCATTTTGAGATATTTGAAGTTTTATAAATCTTCAACCGGCGTCGACCGTATTTACTCCACAATATTCAAATAAAGGCAAGTATACAACTCATGTCACTTCATCATCTGACACAGTCTAAACTTGAACTTTTGCACAGCTTTCATTTTGTTGCACATGGGACCTTTATCCTTAGTAAAAGTAGTTTGATGAGGTAGATGGGACCTTTAGAACACACCAAACAAGTCCAGATAAATAAATAACTAGTTTTTATATGAAATTATATTTAGTAGGTTTACAGAACTCCGACTAAAGAAGTAAGGAAGAAGTAATTTTTATAAAAAAAGACGGATTAAATGTGAACTTTAAATTTCTTCAGCAATACTTGTTGAAACTGGTATATTTTCCCAAAAAGGCACTCGATTTTTGGGCATTATCTGTGACAACTCTGTTAAAAGACCTTCTTTTCTTTCACCTATATTGTGTGCGAGGGTTTGGTTTTGAAAGGCATGCTTTAATAGATGCTCCTGTCAAAAAATTAAGCTCTACAAAGTCACCTTTAAAGTCAGTTTTATACTTTAGACTTCCTCTTGAAAATGACATGCAAACCATATCATGAAGATATATACGCGGCGGCATCTTTTGTAACTTATACCTGGAACTGCGATCTGGCCAATCATAGAACTCTTGGATGGTCATTTCCAAAGTGTCAACTTTTCACATATTTGCTTCTTTTACCGCATCTACAAAATCGTTAAAATCCTAAATTTTTCCCTTCTTCTTAAGGGATAACTCGACTTGGTAATGAAAATAACCGGCAGATGTAAAAGTATATCCAGTTTCAAGGTACTTAATATTAAGTACTTCAGGTGCATTGACAATATAAATCAAAAAAACTAAAAAGTGTCCAGTTCTTATTCTGGGCAGAACAGTTATCCACCCAGATTGTAATGTCAGGTTCATCCCTGTAGAACTGAAGAAACGCATAATAGGAAGAAATTATATCTTGTTTAGTTCTTCCTGCCAGAGCCTCATGCCAAAGAACAGCTAGTGATTTTTTGATGTGCTTTTTTCCGATGGGAACATAGCTTTCGTTAAATACAATAATGCGTTTAAAGGTCATTTCCCTAAATATGTCTACTGCTGGAAGCATGATCACCTGCAAAATGCAATCGATTAAAATAGCAATCTAAGATAAATACGTACTTGAAGAAAACCTTTTCTAGGTCCGCTGAAAAAACAGTCCGTCCTTCTTTTGGGCATCATTTTTGTATTCCTCACGGGCAGCTACATAATTTGTTTGTTCTGGTATTCCTCACAAACAGTGCCTTCGTCATGGTTTTCTTTCTTGTGGAGCTCATAGACTAAATTTCCTCATATCGTAATTTTTGTTAGATACCACTGTTCTATATAAGTCATAACAAACTTTGAAATTCTTATTTTTTTTCTTTAAAGTCATTGTACATCAGTGTTATGGTAATATCTGAGGGTAAATACCTTGTATTAGACGCATGTTCTCGCCGATAGTGTGACTGAGTAGGATTGAATGTGTTTACATGATCGTCAATAATTTGTCTCTGAATTTTGTAAGGGTACGACTGGCGTTCTCTCTGGTCTAATATTTTGCGTTATATGAAACAAATAGAATTGCCAACATTGCGATTTGGAAACATTTACTAGAGCAAACGCCAAATACGAAGACACCTGCGCAGAAACCGAATATTGCATTAAAAAGAAATGGAATAATGCTATGAGCCTATGAGTAAGAAGTAGATGTTTTCTGTTTTCTAACCTCATTTTTCGTGCGCGTTTTTATCAATTCAAAACTCCTTCCGTTTCAGCACCTTTTATTTACAAGTAAGTTGTATTTGTAATCCATATGTATTAATATAATATATCGATTTAGTTCGTTGTTTATAAGGGGTGATGCGAGTACATCGTCTGATAGTACATCAAACATTTCAGCAAAGAAGCGGCGTGTCTTATCGCAAGATGCCCGCGAAATTATTTGGAATGTTTATCAGTTTCATAAAAATATGAATGAAGGTATGTCGTTATTGTACAATTAACATCTGTCAGTTTTTTCACGATTACATTTCTTTACAGTTAACGTTCTTGATATCGTTGTGAAAGCAACTGGAGTATCTAAAAGTACCGTCGTTAGAATTATTAGAGAAGGGAGTGCAATTCAACGTGGTGAAATAGAATCGTTCAAGACTTCTAATAAAAGAATGAAAACCTCACCAAGAAATAAGTGTAGAGTAATTGTGTAATATTTTGTTTCATCGACAATCTTGAAAATGTATTTTTTTGAAAGTATAAAACTGTTTAGACACGAATTATTTACCCTTAGAACTGTGGTTAATAATTAAAATGCAAATTACAACATTTCCGAGTAAATTTATGAACAAGTAACAACTTTATATTTCACTTTTCACAATTAAATAAATGTTTTTTTTTTGTTTAAGTTGTCCTAATTATAAAATATAAACATCATAATTAAGAGGTTATTAACTAAAAAATGTACAAAACGTAACTTTTACTTTTCTTAAAAAAAATAATATTTTTCGGTTGAATAGTACATGGTCACGTGATTTTTTTCGTGCAGCTTGGTGTCTTGATATTTGGCGTTTAGTCTAAGCAATGAATGTTGTAGATGGGACTCACTTGCTTAGTACGTAACAGATCGGACATTTTTACTTTGTAACCCATATAGTTCGTGCAGATAGGATAAGCTATTTATTGAATTATGAAGAGGTTCCAGTGCATTTAGGACTTTCTTACTTAGCAAATAAGTGACACATATTACACTCTATACGAAGCAATAAAAAACCGAAATTCGCAAATTTTGCAGATTGGACCATTTTCCTAAGGAGGGCAGTGTATGTGTAGGTTGGAGGGTAAAAATAGCAATACCCCTCGATTCGTTAGAACACGTACCTACGGTCTATCTGTTCTACTCTGTATAATTACTTTGTTACATTAATTAAAAAATACTTGTGTGTACTGTACACGTTTTATCTATTTGAAGGAAAATTATCAACAAAAAATAAGTTTGAAACGCTATCAGAAATTATAAAAACTGTTAGATAAATTATAAGCTAGTTTGGTAATTTTAAGTACATGAGTAACAGGTGTTTTTAATAATTTTAAGTAAATGGTATAGTCAAGTTGTCAAATGATTTTTTTTGTTGCAGGTTATGGACATGTAACACCATTAAGCCGAAGTGGAAAAATATTTTGTGTATTATATGCAACAGTTGGTATACCATTAACACTAGTTCTTCTTTCTGCATTAGTAGAAAGGTTATTGATACCAACGATTTGGTTTTTACAATTTTTAAATTCAAGACTGGGACATCTTTACCAACCCCTTAACATTAGGCTATTTCATCTTTTTATCATAGGTACGATTACTTAATTTTTATTTTAGAACAATCTTCAAAGTTTCACCGGGTAAGTTCCCTGTAAAATTAAAATTGAAACGAAACGTGTTAACCCAGTTTCTTTCCTGTCATTCTGCTTTTTTAACGTTTCTTCTGTATAGCACCCGTATAGTACTTAAAACATTGTAAATGACTTTTTTGGTTTCAGTTTTCTTTTTTCTGATCTTCTTTTTATTGATACCTGCTGCCATCTTTGCAACCTGTGAACCAGATTGGGACTACCTGGACTCTTTTTATTACTGTTTTATATCATTAACAACAATTGGATTAGGAGATTATATACCTGGAGATGCAATAGACCAACCAAATCGTCCTATATATAAAATAGCAACAGCTGGTGAGTGTATAACTTTACGTCTGAACAAAATATGATCTAATTTAATAATCCAACAGGTTACCTATTTATTGGTATCACATTTATGATGTTAACTTTAGCCGTCTTTTACGACATTCCTCAATTAAATTTGGGAATATTATTCTCAACTACTAGCGATGTCAATTCAGAAAAAGTGCATTTAGCTGGATCATCAACGGGTACTCAATATGGACCTGGAAGTATATATAATTCGACAACTGATGAAAATACGCATAGGCACGTTGTTCGAGTACGTTCACGACGTGATGATAGTCCTAGCCCTGAAGAGTCGACTGCTAAAGATTTTAGGCTTCCTTGAATGTGCACTTATCACATACCATATTTGAAAGACAAGTTTCTTTTTGTTTTTGATCTCATTTCTTTACCAAATAGGTATCTTCTCCTATATTTGTAATATACATACAGTCCAGATCTGGCAAATACTCTGATAAAAGAATTTGATACATTCCAGATCATTCCAACAGGTTTATAAGTATTTAAGGAAAAGACTTTACGTACTATTCTCTAATTTGTTTAGTCTTTTGTTCAATAAGAAAGGTTTTGTAATTATCTCAACAACACTTAAACGTCAAAGTTTAAAGATAATTCGAACAGTATTTTTAATTGGAAACATAAATCAAAAAGGTTTTTTCTATATACCCAATCGTTAAACGAAGAGTTGCTTATTGAATAATCCCAATGCAATTTCCTATAATTTAATCTTCCTACCCCTGTTCACTTAAAATGTATTACGAAGACAATACATTGGTTCATTTTTTTTTTATCTACTGTGGCACATTAAGTAACAGTTATGTAAAATGTTTTATAAATTCGACGGAAAAATGTATTATTTTTCTAATGTACTTTAAATCCATTCTATCGGTATTTCTAATATAACTACTTATTTTAATAAACTTACATTAATGCTCAAAATATAGATACTTAATCTGTTCTATTTAATAATGAAATTTACTCAACTTTTAGAAAACAAAGTGTGTCGTGCATTTACAGCAACACTGCATATTTTAATTATTAGGTGTTCTGTTGTCTTTCACATAATTCTTATTAACGTTAAACAAAATTAAAACAAGTATTCTCAAATTTCATACGTAAAATTATCAATCTAAGAACGTGTTTGCTATACCGTCGTTGTAAGGTGTTTAAAAGCAAGATCACAAATGATATTTTTGCAAAAGATAGTATATTTTCAAAGACGTTTACATATATTTTCCCATATTTTCTATCAAATATGTACATCTTCCTAGTATTACTGTGTACCAAATGTAATAATTGTACAAATGTCAAATTGTGTGGACCAATAAAATATTTTCTGTGCACATAACCATATCTTTTACTTTTGCAAATTTTTAACACAAGTGAATCGCCACCACCATTTATAAAAACTAAATTATTATAAGCAACGATTATGAGCATGGCTGATAATTAAACTTTATTCTTGTGGATCGAAGAAATGCGTGTGACTTAGAACCCTAATACCACATTTAGTTCTTGTCCATTGAAGTAATGCATTTGACTGTTTCCCTAACCAAATTGATGTAGTTTTTGGGAACGTGTGATCCCAAAATATGAATATGTATTAAAGACATTTTTACATTTTACAAAGGCCCATAAACTTAAACTTGGGATCCGGTTGGAAATTATATTCTGTGGTGACCAACAAATGCGTGCCGTCCATATGAGCAACTCATGCATTGCACGAGGGCGCCGTGGATGCAAAGGCGCCTGTCGATGCCTCTCAATTTATAAATTTTCAACAATACAAAAAAAATAAAAATTATGTTCTAGTCATTTGAAAACAAAAATACATTGTAGTAATTATTTATTATTTTACAATAATTACAGTTTTCTGCGTACAATTTCAGCAAGTTTTATTTTGTTCAAAAATAATAATAGACATAGATAAATCATTCATTCATAATAAAAGGTTAGTCATTTGCCGTGTTGCGTTTTAACTTGTATTTTAACGAGTATATAATTATTCGTGTTGTAACTTGTATTCTGTGACTTGTATTTTGACCTCCTACATAAAAAGAGTTTACTGGACAGATTTGTTTTATATTTATTATATTATACCGTTTGATAAATAGTTAAGAAGAAATAATTTTAATACTGATATTAGTTAGTAGTTCGAATTGATTACTTAAAAGCTTCTATCTAAGGTAAGTTAAATAAGTTTTGTAATCAATTTGGTGGTAATGTAACTGTTTATAATTTTTTTTTTCAAGTTTAAGCACTAAATATTTTTAATTGTTATCCATCTTGTTTTAAAGAACCTACTTTAATGTTTTGCCGCAACGTCAGGAATATTTAAAAATGTAAACTGCTTTCTTTTTTATTAATTTTCACAATTGAATTATTTGTGCAATTAATAAAATATGAAGAATATTGTAATTAATTTGGATTTATATATAGATGTCTAAAGGGGAAAAAATAAAAGAGCAACCTTCCGGATATCAAAACTTATTAAACAAACGAAAACCAGAAGAAAACTTAGAAAAATAACAACTTTTTTTCAAAAACCAACCGTTTCTCAAGAAAACAAAGACCTGACTACATCAACGTCGGAATTAGAAACTGAACCAAGTAGCAGCCAAATGGTGTACGATTTCTTGATTCCTACAGTATGCTCAACTACTGAAGAAAAACTGCTGGAGAAGAAATTTGAAGGTAGTCAGCTACAATCAACTTCTAATAAAGATTGTAAACTTGATGACAGTGAAGAGAAATATTTGCCACTTTCTGATGATCCAAGGTTATGGCCAAAAGTTTTATTTCCCAATCATGTTTAGTTACTAGTAGATAATGGACCAGGTCATTATCAGATTAAAAATCAGATTTGTCCTAACGACAGACAAATCAGGACGTACGTTTTCTGACACATATTTTGCTAGAATTTTACATAATAATAAAAAAGTTAAACGAGAATGGTTGTTATATTATAAAGAAAAGAATTCTGTATATTGTTTTTATTGCAAATTCTGCGAAAACTATAAAATTAAGTAACGATAATGGGTTGAATGATTGGCATCATTTAAGTTACCACGAAAAAAAGTAAGTTACATTTCCAGAATTTGAAGCAATGGACAGATATTTTAAATCGAAAAAGAATAAAACTATAGATTAAGAAGCACAAAAGATATTCAATAAAGAAACAAATTCATTTGCATGCTGTTATTGAGCGGTTTTTTTTATATGGTTCAATTTTTGGCTGAACAGAACTTAGCATTTCGAGTATATGGAAAACATAATGGCAACTCGAAATGATCGCAAAATTCGATCGTATTACTTCTGAACATGTCAACCGGTCTCAAATGAAAGTGCATAAAAATATGCCACATTATCTTGGGGACAAAATCCAAAACGAAGTTATACCTTTATTACCTATAGCGTTAGATCTAAAATTTTAAACATGGCGAAAAAAGCTAAATATTTTTCTGTTATCCTTGACTGTACATCCGATTTCAGCCACCCGGAACAGATTTCAGTATATATCAGATTCGTCAATTTAAACGATTCGGGAATTGTAGAACACTTCCTAACTTTTTGATCTGTTACTGATGTTACCGGTGAATGTTTAACAAAATTTTTGTTATCGACGTTACAAAATTATGGATTAGATATTTTCAATTTACGCGGTCAAGGCTACAACGAGGCAAACATGAAGGGTAAGCATAATGGTTTACAAAAAAAAATTTAAATATCAATCTAAGAGCATTCGTTGTACCCTGTTGTAACCATAGTTTGAACCTTGTGGCACAAAGTCAAATATATTATTTGCACATTTTTGTTTCTATAGTTCAAGAACTTTATAACTTTTTCTCTGCTTCAACCCATCGATGGGCGATTTTGAAAAAACATATCAAAATTGACTTTAAAGCAGTTGCCAAATACCAGATGATCGAGCCGAATTGATGCTATAACACCTTTAAGGTATCAACTAGGCGAAATATACGATGCTCTTTTTTAAATTACTTCTGCGCAAAATTTTAATAATGGCACATGTTAAAAATTAAAAAAGGATTGAATGTGTATGCATGATGAAACTAGGAAAGTCGCGATTTTATTAGATATCGATCCAAAATTTAAAGATGAAGGTGTTTTCAGACCTCGAAAAGTTAAAAAACAATTTAGTTACCTACGAAGGTGACGATAAACCAATACAAAATGAAGAATTAAAATTTAAAGTACCTACATTATTTTTTTAATTTGATATGTATTACTACAACATCTTGTAACAACAGATTCGAACTGTTATCAGCCCATGCGGTTATTTTTCAAATTTTTATGGAATATTTCGGAATTTAACAGTCACTCTGAATCGCTGAACAACTAGAGCTTTGTACAAAACTTGAGGGTATAATAAGTGATAAAAATCGAAATGGATTTGATATAAGTGGTATAGAACTCATGCAAGAATTGCAATTTTTGCAGAATTTTAAGAAAAGTGTCACCTATTCGCCAATTACTACCCTAAATTACATTTTACCAATAATTTACATTATTCTTACCCAAACATTTTTGTGGCATTACGAATTTTATTTTTACCTTAACTAATTACACAGTGTTCCATTGTAGATATATTTATAACTTAGTTAACAGCTTAGAACATCGATGCAATTCTTCATAAAACTAAAATACACAAGTGCTAGTATGATTGTACAATTAAAGCATTGCGTGAAGAATTAATCGAATAGTCTATTTTGAACATCTTCATTAATTGTCATCTGTAACAAATTTCTTTTCTCTGTTTACATACTAGTTCATAAAACAAAAGCTCAAATGAATCTCGCATCCTTACTTAAACACACATATACACAGCAATATTTGCAGCCCTCTTACAACACTATTGTCTTAATTCTGTCATAAAAGTTAATTGATTTCTCTCAAATTGAGTATATCTAATATATATATATATATATATATATATATATATATATATATATATATATATAGTGATTAGGGCCGGTTCTGGACCAATTCAAGGTCACTCGCCCTCTGGTGGTGAGAAATGTAAGTTTTTGGAGCTCGCTAAAAATAGAGTGGTCAAGGTGAAAGATTATTGACCTGTAGGGGTACCGTATGACATTTCTTAGAAGTATAAAAATAGAATAAGTTCATGGAAAGAAGACACAATTTTTGTCTAGGTTAGCGCTTTTGATTTATAATTATTAACTATTGTTGAGCGAAGGAAGAGGTTGGAGGTGTTGATACGAAAAATTAAAGGATTAAAAATAGATTAGGGGTGTATGAAATAAATAGGAGAATGAGGCAGCTTCGAGTTTGAAAATGAAAAAAACATTTAAACATATTTGGTATTAATATGTTGTAGTGTTTAAATGAGTTATTGTATTATTTGTGATAAATAATAAAAATTGTGACGTTAGGAAAAGCTTTTAATTTTAAAATGCACCATACATAAAGTGATGAAATGAAATTTTGTATTTAACTTTAAATGAAATAAATGTTGTACACCGATATGCAATAGTGAATAATTAGGTATTAATAAAAATTGTAACATTAGAAAAAGCTGTTAAGTGTAATGATGGAAACGGTAGTATGCATAAGATAAGAAGAGCATAATAATAAAGCTTTAACCCTGAAATCTCATCATATTTAGAATTTACATCAATTCTACATACATAAAGACAAAATTTACATAGACTGGGGCTTGAACCTTGATGACGCAGGTTTAGATTTATTGGCTCTTTCAGATTTACGAGTACTAGTATTGAAAAGTTGTCGGACTATTTGAAAAATAGTAAAAAAATTATTACCCACGCTAACTGTAACAATGCCGAAGAATTTTCGCTACTAGTTCGCAAAGGTGTGTTTCCTTATGAATATCTCGATACTTGGGATAAATTAAGCGAGACCAGACTCCCTCCCAAGGAAGCGTTTTTCAGTCATCTCACTAATGAGGGAATCAATGATGCGAGTTTTGCACATGCAGTTAATGCTTGGACCAAATTTAATATTAAATCGTTAGGGGGTTACTCGGATTTTTATCTAAAAACGGACATTCTACTGTTAGCAGAAATTTTCGAAAACTTTCGACAAACTTGTTTAAGTACTTACAAACTTGATCCTCTGCACTATTATACATCCCCCGGTTTGGCATTCGATGCAATGCTTAAAATCGCACAAGTACAGTTAGAACTATTTACAGACATTGATATGCTATTTATTGAGAGAGGAATTAGAGGTGATGTGGCTCAATGCTCTAATCGATATGCTAAAGCTAACAATAAGTACATGGGGGAAAAGTTTGATCCCATTTCCGAAAGTGTGTATTTAATGTACTACGACGTAAATAATTTATATGGAGCTACCATGTGAGAATTTCTACCATTTGGCGATTTTTCTTTTGTTGATAATTTTGAAACTTTAGATTTAATAAACCATCCCGATGATTCGGAAATTGGCTATATAGTCGAGTGTGATTTAGACTATCCCATAGAATTACATGAGAGTCACAATGATCTACCATTGGCACCCGAACATATGGTACCACTCATCTGATTCCAAAATGAAAAAATTATTGCTTACATTGTATCCTAAGCATAATTATGTAATTCATTACAGAAATTTGAAAGTATATTTAAGATATGGATTAAAGTTGGTAAAAGTACACCGTATATTACGTTTTAAACAGTCCCCATGGATAAAAAAATATATCGATTTAAATACCACCATGCGCCAGCAATCTCAAAATGAATTTGATAAGAATTTTATAAATTAATAATTAATAGCATTTTTGGGAAGCTGATGGAAAATATACGTAAACATAAGGTTATACGTTTACTAACGAAATGGGAGGGTCGCTATGGTGCTCGTGCTTACATAGCCAAACCAGATTTTCATAGTTGTACAATATTTGATAATGATATGCTTATTATTCAAATGAATAAGCTAGAAGTATATTTCAATAAAACTATATATGCAGGATTCAGTGTTTTAGACGTTGCAAAAACATTTTGTACAATTTTCATTACGGTTACACGCTAACCAAGTTTCATAATAATGCTAAGCTCTTGTACATGGATACGGATAGCCTCATATACGACTTTTCAGTTCCCGATATCTATGAATGCATTAAAGAGGATATTGATAAATTCGATACATCTGATTATAGCCCCAAAAATATCTTTGGAATTCCATTAGTAAATAAAAAAGTCCCTAACTTAATGAAAGATGAAAATCATGGCGATATTATGTTGGAATTTAAAGGACTTCGTGCAAAAATGTATGTTTACATGGTTGATAAAAAGTTATAAAAAAATCAAACGGTTCTACCCGCGCAAGCGTCAAACAGATCACGATAAATGATTATAAACATATTTAGTTTGACGATGATGTAATAAGGCGTTATCAGCATCTGATAAGATCAAAGAAACATGATGTGTTTACAATCAAACAGAATAAAGTAGTACTTAATCCTTGTGATGATAAACGATTAGTAATTTTCAATTTCACTGATACTACAAAATATCAACTATAAGTTTCAACCATGGGAAAACGATGAGCACCACAAAATTTATTACTGGATACTAGACATCAATAAAGGTAAAACAAATTCAAATTCCTGCTTGGGATGGAGGTGTGGGCCAGATTCGGGGATATGGCCATCCAGTAATTTAAGTGATTATAGAAGTATTTTAGGTTCACTTTATAAGATAATGAGATTTTAAAAACAAATGTAATATTTATATTTAAAAAATAAAATACTACTATTTTTTTGTGCGTTTTATTTCATTTAAGAGCTACATCCTTTTATACAAACTATATAATTAATATAAGTAATTTATTTCACAAAATACAAGTTAAATGTTATAAAACAATATCATCCCTATTGATCCATGATCTTTCATCCAATCTCCACCACTTTACAATTAACTTATTATTCTTGGAGCGAAGCACTTTTGCTACTAGATACACATCAGGATACCCTGTTTTCTGTAATTCATGTCCATAAAACCCTCCCAGTACAGGTTTTCCCTTCATGTCTTCCAGCATGTACGTAGTGGGGTTAGTACTGCGAACTTTCACAATCTCAATTAGTTCACTAGACCAATTGGGTGTGTATCCTTTGGCGAAAGTACTTTTAAATTTAGTGATTCGTACTATGTCACCCACAGAATATCGATTCCTATCGAATATTTTTATGTGAGTGTAAGCCTCAAGCTTTGTATGATTACCGACATCTTTGGGTTTCATTCCGATAGTTCTATACTTACAATTGTTATAATCCATGGTTATGGTATTAATTGTATCAATCCATTTGTATTTACCTTGTAGGCTGAATGACTTAAATAGAGCACCCTTAATGGTTCTGATAACACGTTCCGCAATTGCAGCCTTCTTTGTGCTATAGGTGGAGTAATGATTGACTCCATAACGCCGCATTATTTTAATAAAATGCTCATTGTAGAATTCTTTTCCTGCATCTGTCTGCAAATTGGTAGGTTTCCGTCCTTTTTTGAAGATTGTTTGCATGGCCTTGGTAACTTCTTGACCTGTTTTCGTTTTTAATCCTTTAGTCCATAAGTATTTCGAATAACAATCGATAACCACTAATATATACTTATAGCCCTTATTTTGTTTGGCATATGTGTTAAATTAGGCCAAATCTGCTTGCCAAAGGTCATCAAAACCTCAAATTAATGTGCGCCTTCGTTTAAAATTTTTTCGTGCAAGTTTATGCAATTCGTTGACGAGTTGTAATTTGGACATGGTACTAGTTTATCCACAATTTTTTTAAGTTGATATTGTAATAAAAAAGTGTGTATCGGTGTATACAATTTTAAAATAATAAAAAGTAAGTTATAAGTTAATGAAGTAATAAGTTCTCCAAAAATACAAACCTTACACCACTTATAGTTGTGCCTTTGATTCAGTCGGTTGATTAATAGGATGGGTTCAAATAAAATGATTTGCTTAATCACCACTAGATCTGCTCGATTATTTTCACTTACCATCAATAATAAAAAATGTAAAACTAATGAAATTATCTCGGGCGCCAAATTGTTTTTTATAATATCGGAACAATTAAACCGAGTTTATAAAAATGTAAAAAAATAACAATATACAGACTATGTTTATTGAATATCAAATGTAATGATGAAATAATGAAGGTCTTAAAATTATGCTTAAAGTACTAAATAAATCACTACATAAATACCTTAGAAATTTTTGTACACAAACTTTTCTTTTTGACAACCTCTGGTATCTAAATTTGATTACGAAGCGGTTAACCTGCATGAAGTCATTCTTACGTCATCATGGTGCAATCTTGACATAATCTTATCAACCGCACCCCAAACTGAAATTATCATTCTAAAATCCGTATAAATTTCTTAAACTCTTCAATCCACTTCTTATTGCATTATTTGGAAGTTTTCCATTCAAAAAATTGCAATCATAAAGCGAAAAATGTACGCAAAAATAAAATCAAATGCGTGCTTAAGATGCAATTACGTTGTAAATTGAAGTAATGATAAAAGTGTAATTAAAATAAAAATGGTATAAAAAATACGTAAAGAAAGCGCCTAAAAAGAACAAATGCTTTAATAATATGTAAATGTATTAAAAATATATCTTACCACCAATTTGATGGCACTTTCATATAAATTTAGGTAAAAATCAAAAAGAAGCAGCTCCCTGCTTCGACATTAAACAGGAAGTGAAAAAAATGGAGGTTTTCGAAGTAGATGATGCGGTTCTGCGCACAAGATATCAGCAGAATAACTTAACGCAGACGCGTTGCGTATAGAATTAAGTCACGATGCGTTGCGCAACTCAAATGACTAGAAAACAGTTTATGGGAATATAAATCTTTACGAAAATATGCACTATAGGTATAGATATGCAAATTAAGTTGCCTACCACATAACCATATTTTAATAATTAAAATTTTCTTGTATTTAGAACTAAATGAAGGAAAGATCCTAAATTGAGGTATATTTTATACAACACAAAAAAGAGTTGTTACAATATAGTTTTTTCTCCAACACTAGATAAGAGTTAGAGTTTCCTTTAAAAGCTTGTAGACAAAATCCAGATATCCTTTACTTATAGCATCACCATCTTCTTCCGGGTCCGCCAACTGTGTCAAACGGTTTCTATCCAAATTGAATCTTGTTGATAAATAGTATTGCTTAGTGATGACATCTTGAGGATCTATGGAGCTGGCAACATTGCTGAGTCTCCGATTCTCGATATCAAATTGATTATCATCAATCAGTTTAAACTGAGGGGTTAATTTCTTGAATTGATACTGAACATGTGAACGTCCAAATTTTCCAATGGTCATTTTAGTTATGATATGTCGACATCAATACATTCTCATTTATACTGTTTAAAAAACGGCTGTTTGGTTTTTCAATGTACCCATCCTCATGCAGTTCTTCTATAATTGATATTTTCATTCACGACACCTATATTCCCTGCCAATTTTTCTTCCCACAATACCTCTAGATCACGAATTAGTTCATGTACATCATTCCAATATTTATATTCAATCGGACTGTTTGTTAATTCCTTAAAAAGCATAGCTCCACCACCCTTGGTTGTGGGTGATGATAGCAAGGGTTTGATTATTTGTGTATACTTTTGCTGCGGCTCCCTCGAATTTGCCCACTTACGTCATAATTTCACCTTTCAACATTAGTAGCTTCAAAAATACTTCTATAGGTAATCTTTTCTATCTCTTGAAATTACTAGAATTAAATTGGGTTCATTCATAATAAGCAGATCATATAAACCTGGAGTCCCTTTATACGTGACACATTTAATAATCATATGGTTTCCTTTAATTGTAACGGGAGTATTACCAATTCTCGATTTGTCAGCTTTGGCATCATGGTGAACTCCATAAGTATGCTTAATAGCACATTCAGGATCGCTCATAATACGTTCAACGTATATACGAGGTAATTCATGACACTGCTCGAGAAATTCTTCTGAGATGGATTCATTACGGGTAGTAGAATCATCTGTGACACTAAGAGGTTCTTCTTCTTCCTCAGTATTAATCTCTCCTACAACAGATGTATCTAAGAACGATGGTATACGAAGACCTGGAAGAGGATTTGTTTGAAAAAACGGAAGCTGAGCTAGTGGGCTAGTAGTACCCTTTCTTGAATCACCTAATGGAATGAACTTGAGCTAGCAGACTAGTGGGGGTAGTAACGTGCTATCTCGGAAATATGAATATGGGTGGTTTTTTGGGTTTAACACCAATGGACCCCTTTCTAGGTGTTTTTTTATCTGGATTGATTTTATTTGCTATTACAGTTAGAGGTTCTGTTAGGGGTTTATAAGTACTTTCAAATGTTCTTTCATTATAAATGCGAGCAGTTTTAATACTGTTATACTTCTGCTGTATTATTTTACGAGCCTGAATAATTTTTTTCTTTAATATCATTTCCTTGTTATCCATTGTAGCAAAGCGGGTTTACTGAACAGATACCGGTTTACCTCGAACAGATAACTGTTAATACCTAAACAGATCAGTACCTACTAAACTACTGTAAGCAGTTTAAGGTATATATTCATCAAATCTTTTCCTATAGCGACCATTATTAACTTCAGCATCCTTGTTTATGACCATGAAGCCAAACGGATCTACCCAGCATTTTGAACACAAGTCCCGAAATAATTTCATGCTTATGGTGGGACTTATATGATCCTCATACACATGTTTTAGGTTTAATTCATCTTGCTCAAATAATATAATTAGATTCGCATTGTCACGAATTTATTGCTATGGAATTTTACTGTAAGTTTGTCCCAAATAGAAACAGTCAATACCGTTATCATCGAAGATAAAAATAGAGTTTGATCTTGCACAATTAGGCTCAATCACATCTTGATTATCATTGAAGGTAAAGTAACCTATATCCCTCATTGGAAGTAGGATTTCCTGTAAAAGTTTGTACTTGTTTTGATTCAATGACTTAGAGTATACGTATACATGTTTAAATTTCAAGCCATTTTTCTCGGTAATCAGACTGATCATTGCGTTTGTTTTACCACAATTGGAGGGGCCACATATAATACCACGTATACTATTAGGAAGTAAATCACCATGTTTTGAAGTAATAGACTTTTCATCAAAGTCATGATTTTGAATTGAGAGTTTTTGTTTTTGAGCAACTACTTTCATCGTTAGTGGATGAAATAAAACTAAACGCATTATTACAACATTTTTATTTATATACTAGGCTATATTACAATAACTATAACTTTTTCACTTCCCCCGTGAGTGGACTGTACTGCACAATAGCATCATGGAGAATAAGACTATAGACAACAATTCCATTATCGAAAGGTGTTAGAGATTCCATTTCCAATTTGATGTCTACTGTTGAGTTTTTTAAGGATTCATTTTGTTTAGAGCAGTCCATTACAAATACTGGACATGATTTGAATTCGGAATAGTTGAATAATGCATCTTTATCATCTTTACCATAGTAATCACATCGAAATTTTAAAAAATTGGGGTAGGTAGGTATGTATTGGTTAGCACTGAAGTTCAAATGCATTGCTTCATATGGATAATACTCAGAATTCAGGTGTACTTTAAGATTTCTGATGTTAATGTGATCAAAATTTCCGGCCCTTGCTGACTTTGTGTACCTTTTACCTTGTTGGAATGCAACAATTATCCAACGTGGTTTTTCCAGTTGCGTTGATGTTTTTATTGGCCATATGTCTGAGATTGCCTGTTTTAAAAAAGGTAATTCATATAACTCCCATTGACGAAATGGAACAATAATAATAATAGAATTTTTATGGATTCCTTAAAATAACTTAAGTTTCGCAGCATCACTAAGTGTTAAGTGTGGTACTTTCCATTGAATTTTTCTATTCCAAGTATGTGATTCAATGGTATGCATACTGTAAAAGATTTTTCTCCATTTTGCTCATCGAATTCTACTTGTAATGGTTCTTCATTCTTTGGTGACCATCCCAAATGGCTTAGTGCTTTGCTTTTGCTTACCGTATAAGAAATATATCCCTTAAGCGTAGATGTTATACCTGGATTTCTGCAAACATCCACGCTCTGACCACCTAAAGAAAGTTCGGGAAATTGTTGGTTAAGCTACATGCTTTTCTTTCATCTTCTTTTTTGAGCTCAAGTTTACCTTCTATGTACCGAAAACTATCATAAGTAGCCGTAATTAGATCTTGACTTTGAATTAAGATGCATATTTCTTCGGAAGGTCCATATTTAGAAGATCCATACGGAAGATAAGTGTGAATATCTGATTTAATTATAGTATCATCAAAATGTACGTTTTGAAAGACGTTTAACAATTCTGCCATTGTGGGTGAGAACTTTTAAACCAATTGACGTTAAAAAGTATTTCTCTGCAGATGTTAAACGCAGTGAAGGTTGATGAATAATTAATGACACTGTGGGATGTCTTTTACACGAATTTTGAAAGATGGAATTGGTCCCGGATTAATTCTCAGACTCATGTTCTTTTAGTTCTAAGCGTACTGTGAATGGTTCACTTTCACCAAAGTTTATTAACCCTTTTGATTAGTCAAATTAATTGTTATATTACTAATTATGTCAGTGTTTACTTCTAAATATTGAGTATTGCTTGGAGATTTATCTAGACGATAACCTGGTGGAACTGAAACATCAACCTCATATAATACTTTAGCAGGTTTCCCGTTTCGATAAGATCCCTTTATAATGTTGCAATCTACGTGTAGATTAGTGTGTTTAAGTATTTGAATGTCTAACGCAGATGTATGTAAAATATTTGATTCTAATATTTTAGACTCAAACCTTAGCATGCGCCCAATGCAATTTTCTTTAGTAAAATCGATCTCAAATGAACTGTTTATCTCACATTTAAGTGTATTGTTGTTTGCTGTGGGTACTTTAGATTTTAGATAATCGCTAATTTCATCTAACTCATATGCACCGTGTGGAATATTAATCACTTGCAAATGGGATGGATTTGTTCTAAAATAAAATCTATCGTTGCCTGTATAAATGTTTCTAATGCTGTTGCAGCCGTAAAATCCAATCAATCCAATAACGTATTTCTTCCCCAAATCTAGCTCTGTCGGTGGATAGAACTTGTAGCTAGCTGTGGTACCAACACCTTTTGAACTGAATGTTATTGACATAACTGAGAAAATTTGATGTGCAGATTATTCATATAAAAATTGTAGGCATAGGTGTCCGCAAATAATTGTATTAAACTCTTGATCTTGGTTGTAATTATAATATATTTTACACCCCCGAAAGTAGTTAATCAATTCGATTGGTGGTCGAAGATTGCCGAAACTATCGTAATACCATACCTTTTTACCACGCTTTTTGTAGCAAACCCAATGTATACCTGGTCCTCTTTGGCTATCTAAGTTAATAATTCCAGATTCATTTTTCCGTAGTAATTTAGGCATGCTATCTCTCATAAAAATATTTCTAAAGTCCGGCACATTTTTGGTTTATTTCTTTAAATCAATATCCGTTAACGGCCTTTCGGGTAATCTATTCAGTTTTTTGGAAACGATTTTAAGTATAATGCACCACCACCAAATTTGTTTGGTTGTAGATACAGTGCACCGCCTTTCTTATTCACGGAGCCTATAGGGATCGATTCCACCATGCGATTATAGCGCGATGTCTCTTCTTTCAATTTTTTGGCATTTTTAGCAACATTGACTGCTTTAGCAATTCCTGATGCACCACCAGCTAAAGCACCGATTGCTGATAATCCTGCGAATAACGGAATAAGAAATGGTAAAAACCCTCCTTGTTAGGTAGGGGAATTACTCTAGAAACTTTAATGTTTTTCTTTCCTCCTAAACTTTTTACCACACGTTTTGCCGTTGAAAACGCTGACTTTATTGTGTCTGTGAAACTTCCGTCAGGTTTAATCCTTTAGCTACTGTTTTTCGTAAATGCAATAAATTTCCGCCATTGCATTTTTTCTTCTTCTTCATATGTTTACACCCCATTCCTAATTTTCTCTTTGCTTTCATAACGGTACTGACTGCTAGAGCTACAGTCTGATGATTTAATGCGTTCCCAAGCTTTTTTTTTGTAAAATTTTATCCGCTTTATATCTGCTATCTAAATCTCTGTAACTGATATCGTGAAGTTTGCGCTGAGCATCTAATTGATTAACACCGGGGTCACCACGTGCGAGTCGTTTTTCTAACTTTGTACCAGGACCGCAATACTGGTAACCAGGTAAATGCAATTCAAACGGAAGATTATTGATTAGAGCATTCACTAAACCACCACCGCCTACACTCTTTCGCTTCCTACATTAGATAAACAGGACAATAATACAATATTTCCATTAAACATATTGTGTTATGTGAATTAATATTATACTTAGCATTTATAACATCATCAATGTCTTTATAAATGTCATCAGCACCACAACGGAATTCTTTCTCACGAAAACGACGTGCTCATCAAGTTTTACTCATACCAATTGGGAATGTTTTAATCAACAGTTGGCAGCGCTGCGGAGCGTTGATCTTGAAACAACGTAGCGGCTGTCAGTGACTCACTCCCGTCTGGATTGCCGCGCTATGGCGACGCCGCAAGAAAAAGCTCAATGCGTTATTTGGCTTATAGGAACTAATTATGTTGTTACTGTACAAAGAAACTTTCGACGTAACTACGGTGTTGATCCGCCTACGGACAAAACAATTCGCCAATGGTTAAGTGTTTTCAAGGAAACAGGAAGTGTTTTAAAACAAAAGTCAACGGGTAGGCCGCGTGTGTCACAAGTGAATGAAGACAGAATCCGAGCTTCATGCCTTCGAAGCCCTAAGAAATCGTTAACAAGACGCAGTCTGAAGTTGGGATTACCGAGATCAACGGTTCATAAGGTAATTCATAAAAGACTTCGTTTAACTGCTTACAAGATCCAACTGTTACACCACATTAAACCGGCAGACAAGATTAAGAGATTTGACTTTGCTGTTTCTATGCGACACAAAATTGAAGAAAATCCGATCTTGGGATCGGAAAAATTGTAATTCTACATATGAATGCCATCTTAGAAGCTCATCCCATTCCTTCATATCCAACACTACATTATCGCTTTGATCACAGTTAGCACACCCCATACGCACTACTGGTGCAAGCTGGAGGTGCGTACTGTATCCAATTTCCATATGTTTTGCATGATGAGTATCGTTCGATAGTTTATAATAAATACAATTGATTTCTATTTTTAACTGCTAGTTTATACACTCCATCCTTATGTTGAAATGATGATGATGATGATAGGAGAAGAATAACCTTCATCGTGTTTCTCTTAATATTATTTTTACTACTACTACTACTACCATCATTATTGTGATAGCACCAACAACAGAATGTTAAATTATTATATATATTGTTACTACAAGAATGTGAGGTATCCATATATAACGGTGAACTTCTCAGTTTGGATCGTTCCAGAAATCATTTTATTGCTGATAAATCATATGGCTGCCTGTCGGTGTTAGAATAATAACCTTCATCATGTTTCTCTTCATTTTTACTGCTACTACCATCATCACAATTTTACACAAGGTAAAATTGTTATTCATATTGTTACTGCAACTATGTGGGGTATCCATATATCACGGTGAACTTCTGAGTTTGGATCGTTCCAGAAATGATCTCATTGCTGCCTGCATTATAACGACTGTACTTGCTTGCAATTGCACTAGGACTAAACGCTGTTTAAGAAATGATTTTAGTTAAATCATGTGGTGGGGTTGTGGCACTACTATTAAAAATAAAATGTTATGTTTGTTGTTTTCCCGACTGTAACCAAACTACTCATGAAGTGTTTAGCTGCGTTTTAAATTCTTCCATTCGAGTTTCTTCTTTCAAATACCCAATGTTAAGGTAATATACATTTAAAATCATCCGTTTCCATCACTATACGTTCACCATACTTAGTATTAATTACTGCCACATTAATCACTTTATACTTTTTTGATATCTCGAGGTCACATGGACTTTTAAAAAGTTTGCAATAGGTGCTTTGGTTTAACCCTGCTAATTCCATGTTTAACAATTACAAGTTGCAAACTGACTGATCTCAACACACCTCGCAGTGGTTTATATCACAAAAATGTGTCCTTGACTTGAGTACCTATAACAACATGTTTAAATCTGTTAAATTCCCACCTACTTTTAGTTTAAAAAATTGTTTCACCTTAACTCAATTTAGTCAATATGAGCACGATTTGACCTTGGTCTACATTTAGCATAGACAACAACCCGCATTCTTCTTGTTTCCATGAATTGATTCTATTTTTATACTTCTAAGTAATGTCATACCTATAAATGAGGATCACCATCTGTATTATACGAGTTTTTTTACCCATTATTAAGTCAGATTCTATTTGAAAAGTTATTACAGATTTGAGGTTATCAAGGCCAATTCTATGTAGATCAATTAAGGTTTTTGTTTGACTGAAAACGAATAATGTCAAGAAATGCGCTAAAACGTATAAATGAGTACGGTCAGATTGCTCTAGACCAATTTTAAGTGTGATCAAAGTCAGTTTCTATTTTATTTTTAAAGATGCTGTATCTTTTCTTGTACAAAATATAAACACTGTAAGAAGTTTTACTACTGATGATCTTCCTGACAACATCTATATCCTGCCACAACTATATTCTTTAGATGTAAATAGTTGTTAAAAGTTTAAATTTAAGATGAGGCATAAATTATTTTTACCGTGTGTCGCTGAATTACATTAGGCCCATTTAATTTCATTATTTCAAGAGTGTATTTTGAGGCGTGTGTTTTTAGCTTGGATGTTAAAACTATTTTAGCTATGTGTTATTCAATTACATTGGCTGTATTTGAAATTTGTATTCTAATAAGTGGGGCCCTAATGCTAACTTGTAAGACAAGTGCTGGGCTTCGTAACTTACTCTCAGGGCTTCGCCACCTTGTCTTGGCCCCTAGGTGTAGAATCTGAACTTGTATTTAAGTCGCTGTAGGTTAAGGCGGTAAATTTGATTCTGTATTGTAATAAGGTGGACCCCTTGACGGAAAATCTAAATTTGTATTTAATTCTCTGCATTATGTTTGGTTATGGCGAGGAATTTGAATTTGTATTCTAATAAGGGATCGTAATCCTAACTTGTAAGACAGGTGTAGGGCTCCACAACTTGATCCACATCTTTGTTTTCAATGCTTTATTAAATCTTTCAGTCTTTACATTCTGATTGTTGATTGCGAGAAATCTGAACTTGTATTCAAATAAGGGGGCCTAATGCTAACTTATAAGACAGGTATAAGGCTTAACAACCTGCTTTCAAGCCTTAGACCCCCCTAACTCCGACACGTACGCTGTAGACGTCTTGTTTATAACTGAATAATATAAAGTACTTAGTGGCCTCCAATTATCATTAACATAAAATAATTATTTTCTGATTTCAACAGTTATGTAACCGCAATAACAACTTTTCACTATTCAAGTACATCTAATGTATATAGTAAATATACGGCATATGAAAGGGACCTCGAAGGTCACATTGCTCGTACAACTTGTTTTACGAAAAGTGGGTAACTAGGCCTAGCAGTTCAGTTTAGTAGAAATGACGAAAGTAGTACGTACGACACGATGGGAAAATAAAGAAAGGGTATTAAGCATAGACGAGAGAAAGAAGAGGCTAAGCGAGCTGCTAAGGAAAATAAAGGAAATAAAACTGGATTTAGGGTTTTATGAAATACAGAGGATGATGAAGAGACTTCGGCTCGGCAATACATCAAGAAGCGTTACCGTGTAAACGTGTAATTAGTGTAGATAAGAAATTATAAACATAAAAGGTGAAAATGTAGTCGTAATATGTTGTTAATTTTGATATGTATTTAGTAAATATTATGTCTAGAACATAAATATTCAGCAAAAAGTGCGATGTAAAGACGCTTTTAACATGTTTTATATATGTATATGTAATAATGAATAAAGTAAAAAACTGTTAATTTTGAAATGCATCACGTATAACATTAGACTAGATTAATAAATGCATTGTTTTCAGGATAGGTCAATACTCACTCGCAAGGCTTGAAATAACCTAAAACCGTGTGTTTATTAACCTAACCTAATATTGTAAGTGTATTGGTCTAACCTAATAACTCAAGAAACGAGTGTAAGGCGCTAGAGACGAGGGAAGTAGAGGGATACGAGAGACAGAGATCCGCTTCCATTACAGAAAAAATTGTCTAGTTTAAAAATACACCACTAGACGGCGTCGCAAATCTGATTTTAAAAATACACCCCTAGATGGCGTCACAATCAAGTCTGTTTTTAAAAATAAGTATAATCTAATTGGTGTGATTTTTTGTCATGCGCAAAGAACGTGTACATCATATAATTCGAATCCAATTAACTTTCATAAAGGTATTATTATTATCATGGGTGTCTAATGATAGTGATAAGCTTTGTATGTAGAGAATTAAATGCAAGTTCATATTCACTGCCAAGGGGCCATGACAGCGTGGGCGAATCCACAAGAGCAAGTTCCGAAGACCTATACCTGTCTTATAAGTTAGCGTTAGGGCCCCACTTATTAGAAAATTTAAATTTCCCTCCATAACCTGCAAAGACTTAAATACGATGTCAAATTTACCTCCAGAAGGGGCTCGAAATCAGGCTGCTAAGTGGGAAGAGGAGTAAAAGGAAATGGTATTCTACTCATCTACAGGTAAAGCAAGCAAACCGTTCTAGCTCAATGTCGGTTGAGGGCGGGGTTTAGAGAAAATAGGTATTATTGCCAGGCGCCAAGAGCCGCTCCCCTTTTTAGAGAAAAGCACCACTATTCCGACTCTTGGACAGTGATGATAAATGAGATGAGTAGGGAGAAACAGGGAAGGAAAGCACACAAGGGAGAGAAATAAGAAACTGCTGTAGTGTGGAATAAACAAAGATATAATATTCAGCTCAGTCGGAATAATCACGTGTGTGGATCTATTCCACTCAAAATTATATGACCGTTGTATAAAATATAATAATTTAAAAAACTACACGGTCTTTATATTAAATTAATTTTAATTAACTATGTTAATATAAAAGATCGTTATTGTGGTAACAAAATCTAAATTAATAAAGCTGAATTGTGTTGACTGTTGCTAAGGTTTTTTCTTTCTCTTAACGGCTAAAAATACAAAACGATGTTATACTGTACTACCAAAGCGTGTGGCTAAGGCAAAGGTTGCCATTAAAAAAGAAAGTGTTTCTAATTTAAACTAAAAAATACCTCAAAACATACTATTCAGACCTCAGAGAAAAATACCCGTTAATAACCAATCACTGCTGTTTAAAAGCGCCAGCGCTTAAAAAGATAATCTCCATAACGTCTTTATGCGACCTTCCTCCACCAGACGTTTTGCATTAATACTTATGTGGACAGTCCACGAAAGTAGAGAGACTGAGGCAATTGCAGAGTTTTCGTCCATATGGTGGTGCACAAGTTGTAATGTGGCCTGGAGTAATTTTCCACGTTCCCCGTTTTTGTCTGAATCAACACCAATATATTGACCGTGTATTAGAGCCCATTGTCCTTCTATTTGAGACTGCTGCGGGTCCTGATTTCATTTACATGCATGATAATGGAAGGCCTCATACCGCGGCAACAGTAAGATATTGGTTTCACAGTGAGAACATTACTGTTTTACCATGGCCAGCACAGTCGCCCGACCTTAATCCCATCGAGCATGGGTGGGGCATGCTCCAAACACGGATCACTCCTCATCTGCACAATGTCCACACACGTCAACACCTTGAAAATCGTCTGATACAAGAATGGAAGTTATTACCACAAAACATAATTGATACTTTAATTTGAAGTATGCCCAGACGTTGCCAGGCTGTTATCAATGCTGCTAGGGGAAATACAGAGTATTAAGAAGACTTTTGTTGTTATTTCTTGTGTAAAAATCGTTTCTTATGTTGAGCATTTTAAGGAAAACTAGTAAAGGCCTTTATGTTTGTATGATCACTTCTTCATTCGAAAATCAAAATTCAATGAAAATTACATAACTTCATTGCGAATTCAGCAAGGAACACAGCGGCACCTCACTTTTTAAAATCCAATTAAAATTGATGAAAATACGAAGGAAAAACTTCGTGTTCCTTAGACATTTTTGATATGTGTATTTATAGTAACGTTTATGTAGGTCATTATCCAGCTTATACATTATAGTGAACGCTACTTTACTGTTTTTAATTGCTTTGTGATAAGTGTACGTATATGGTTTACTCCATCTTGCAGAATGCAATTTGTTTAGAGTACTTTATTGTTCAAATAAAATAGTTCTAAATAGTTATCTTTGTATTAGGTGTGCCAAATGAGTGTTTTGTAAATGGTACATGAGGGTGTTAATTTTTGGCCGAGACTTGTCAAGGACAAAAATTAATCCGAATGTGCCATAAAACACATTTTATCACGAAATACAAAAATTTTGTTTCTACAACTTATGTTTGAGAATTTCTTTGAACTTTGTTAAATAATTCAAATGAATCGCCCCGCATTTCCTAAATGTTGCAACATAAATCGTATCTATGGAGACATCATGTTTAACAATGCTCAATATTATAAATAAAAAAGTATAACTACATCTTTGTGTTACAGTTTGGAATATTAGTAGTAGTATTGGCAAAATTCACTATATTAGTATTTGTTAGTTTTCGTTAAATTAAAAGTATCATTTGAATATTTTTTAATTCAAGTGATTGATTTTGTAATTTATTTTGCGCCCTAGTGTGCAACGTGAAAAAAAAGTTTGCAATTAAAGAAACTGACATTTCGCACACTGACATTAGTACAAAAATATTGACATTTTTTGACAGTTATAGAAAATAGTATATTATTTTATAAGGAGCTAAAGTGACACTTTTTGCTGCGAATCTGTAGGTTTGGCGGACGAACGTAGTAAGTCCGGCAACTACAGATGAGCCACAAAGGCACTTTGCTCCGCATAAAATATACTATTTTTTCTTCAAACGTTTTTTATACTTAAATGTTAAATAAGGAAAAGTAATTAAGTTGTGAAAATGAGGAATAGTTAGATTTACTTAGCGTGCTCTGGCAAGCAGCAGTAGACGTTCCTAGGTTTCATTGAAAACAATGCATTAAACAATTTGAAAATTGTGAAGATTATCCGTGTTATTGTATTTTATTAAACTTTTCGTTCCTATTTGTGCCAATTAAAATATTACATTGTTAGGAGTATGATGGATTTGGAGAACTACACGCCACCAGAAATTACTGAAGCGGATAATACAGCAATAAATGATCGATTACTTACAAGATCGAGCAAAATCTATGAACGCGCTTTTCAGCAATTTATAAAATGGTGCGATAAAAAAAATATTAAAGGCTACTCTGAAACCATAATGTTAGCTTATTTTGCCGAATTAGCAACAAAAATGAAAATAAAAAGCTCGACAATGTGGTCCCAATATTCGATGATAAAATCATTATTGAGCATTTGACATGGCGGAGATATAAGCAAATACCTGAAACTTCGCGCATATCTAAAGAAGCAGAATGAAGGATACACCCCAAAGCAGGCCAAAGTATTTACAAAAGACCAATTTAACAAATCTTTGTCGGAAGCGTCGGACGAAAAATACTTGGCAATGAAGGTAAGTTTTAGAAGTATAATGAAAGTCTTTATATTTTGTATTTTTTTAGGTATAGTTTTGATTAATGGTATCTCAGGGACATGTCGTTGCAATGGATTGGTGACGACATTGAGAACCTGAAAACTCTGCTACATATTATAATTCCAGATAGCAAAACAAAAAAAATTAAATCATTTACAGTTATAGGAGAATCTTTCCTAAATTTATACAACAAATATGTTGTTATAAGTTTTTGTTATGAACGAATATGTTGCTTTGCGCCCACGAGATATGAATCTTTTTGAAATATGGATATGGAAAATGCTCAAGAGCGGTGATGAGAACCCATAAATTAAGTAGTGTTCCTAAGGAGGTAACTTTTTTCTTAAAATTAGCGAAGTATACAGAATAAACAGGGAATTGTCTAAGAAGAACCACAGCTACACTGTTAGTAGACGGCGGCGCAGATTTAATGTGCTTGAAACGCCATGGTGGCTGGAAATCCAGCACTGTAGCTGAGCGTCAGGTAAAGTTTAAAATGTCATATTTTATTGACGTCTGAAGAAAAAATATATTTTCCTACAACTCGATTAAAAAGTTAACATTTTTACACCTTTTTTGGTACATGAAACATGTAATTTTTTAACATGTTTTACTTCACACCCTAATGCGTAAAACACCTATTTTACGCACTGTTTTAGTTTAATTTAAATGTTTTATTTATTGACAACCACGTTGCTATGAATACGGAAGCAAAACTTTCAATAATCAAAACTACCTAAAAAAAATACAAGATATGAAGACTTGTTTTCATTCTATTTCTAAAACTTACCTTCATTGCCAAGTATTTTTCGTCCGACGCTTCCGATAGTTTGTTAAACTGGTCTTTTGTAAATACTTTGGCCTGCTTTGGGGTGTATCCTTCATTCTGCTTCTTTAGATATGCGCGAAGTTTCAAGTATTTGCTTATATCTACGCCATGTCGAATGCTCAATAATGATTTCATCACCGAATATTGGGACCACATTGTCGAGCTTTTTATTTTCATTTTTGTTGCTAATTCGGCAAAATAAGCTAACATTACGGTTTCAGAGTAGCTTTTAATATTTTTTTCATCGCACCATTTTATAAATTCCTGAAAAGCGCGTTCATAGATATTGCTCGATCTTGTAGGTAGTAGATCATTTATTGCTGTATTAGCCGCTTCAGTAATTTCTGACGGCGTGTAGTTCTCCAAATCCATCAATGTAATATTTTAATTTACACAAATAGGAACAAAAAGTTTAATAAAATACTTACAATAACACGGAGAATCTTCACAATTTTCAACTTGTTTAATGCATTGTTTTCAACGAAACCTAGCAACGTCTACTGCTGCTTGCCTGAGCACGGTAAGTAAATCTAACAATTCCTCATTTTCACAAACTAATTATTTTTCCTGATCTCACATTTAAGTGTAAAATACGTTTGAAGAAAAAATAGTATATTTTCTGCGGAGCAAAGTGACTTTTTGTGCCTCATCTGTATTTGCCGGACGAACGTAGGGATTCCCCACAAAAAGTGTCACTTTAGCTCCTTATAAAATATATACTATTATATTTCGTGCAGAAACGTGTTTCTTATTCCACTCAAAAGCGTTTTAGGATCTCGACCTACAACGCTTTTTCGCTAACTAAAAAACAGTTGTTTCTCGCACTTATTCACATTTAGAAGGCAGTACACGGGTATAGGATAACAGCGTTGCTACATCTTTTTTATAGGAGTTGGACTTGAACGTACGTTTAAAGACTTTGGCAAAATTGCTGTTATTCTCGCCTTTAGAATGCAGTGCGATATCTCTTTACATTGCCATCTGAATGTGAATTCCATTATACCATTTTTTGTAGTGTACTGGCAACGATGTATAAGAGGTTATGTTATGTAGATAAACCAGTAATTTTTGTTCAAAAATTAAAAATGTTTATTAATTTAAAACTAAATGCAAAGAAAATTTTTTACAAAGTATTGATTTCATAATAATAACTGGTTTAAAATCAAAGTATATTTAAATGTTGAAAGAATAATGTCATATAACGATTCACCCAATAAGCATTTGAAAAAAAGTTTTTACAATAGAAGTCCAACAGTAGAACAACTAAGAGAAGATATACGAAAACAGTTTCATGAAAAATTAAAAATAAACCGTGGTAAGGAACTTGGGCGTAGACGAGATCTTATCAAGGATGTTATTAATAATGTGTATCACCAGTTCAATAAAATAAAGGAAGAATTATTAGATGGTGCTGAAGAAATAACAAGTGAAGAAATGTCTCAATTTTTAATTGAGGTAGAGGAGGAATTATGTACAAACTTTAATCAACAGCAAGCTGATGAATATACTCTTGATTTAGAAACTCGAACTAGTCTAAATGCGTTTTGTGGAATTTGTAACAATATTATCAAAAGTGACATTTTGTTGTCATTTATGATATGTGACACTTGTGCAGGGCTTTATTTTAATAGTAACTCTTTATAATTTTGGTTATAAACACCAATTATATAAATATTGAATTGGATTGGTATCTTGTAACGTTCATTCATTATAACTTTTTATTTAGTATTACGTCTATTCTGAAGAATCCTCAATTTTCAGCAAAATATAAACTAAATATAACATAAACTTCGACACAATGGAAATTTTACAGTCAACCTGATTATAAAATGTATATTTTATATCAAATACAATATGTAACTTATAATAATAGTGTGTATTTATGTCTCTTGAGGTAACAAACTTAAAAGTCATAGTAAAATAGTACACAGAAATTTGCTAGTAAGTTAATGTTCATCTCTGTCGAGGATATATGACCAAGTAATACAGTTATAGCAAAACAATCTTCACACTTGTATTATACGTCTAGGTACATATCAATTTTGATATACTTAATGCAATACGGAAATATTTTTGCATCATCAAGGAGTTATCAAGTGCTTACTACAAATAGAAATTACAGTTTCCCACTAAATTTTGTACACTCGTCTCTGGCTTTACCTTGTCATTGCCACTTAATTTTAACTTCAACTAATGGAATTTTACCTTTAAGAAAGAAGAAAAAGCAAAATTATTTAACAAATAATTGAATTATAAATGTAAACAAAATTAAGCTTAACTTTCATGCCTTGAGTATTTTTATACAAATATACAATAAATGCATCAATGTAACATAAGGTGGCAAGAAGAATGTAACAGTAACTATATTTTGTCAGAGAATCACACCCATTACAAGTAGGCATTTATGTGTCTTGAACAAACTGGAGTTATAAATCTGCTTATCACCTTTATATTAATAATTCCATAATAGATATTTATGTATTAAGGGCATAATCAGAAGATTATGGCTCGAGGGAATGATAAAAGCCAGACGCGAAGCGGAGGGCTTTTATATTCCTGAGAGCCATAATCTACAATTATGCCCGTGGTACATACAATGTTTTATTTTATTTTGCACCATAAAACTGGAACAAAATATTAAAAAGATTCAGTATTTTCGGCAAGTTTTTAAATGCAAATGCAGTGAAATAGTCAACAGTAGGCTAATTTGTTGTTACTAAGATACTGTGATATTGCTAAATTGTTGCTAAGGTACTGTTTGTTTGTAAATAATTTGCATTCTAAAATGGAAGGTGAAAACGCAAAAACTTATTCACAAGAAATTTCAGCTTTGGTGTTGGCTCATCTGGAGTTACAATTTCAAATCCATCCAACTGGATTTTCAATTTTTATAAAGAATAAGTTTCATTACTTCTATTATTTTTATTAATAAAGGTTGTATAGTAAGGTTGTTGTTTCAATAATTCTTTCAACTTACGTGACATATCATGTCATGTGTTTGCTGTCAACCATGCTGCTTAGCAACAATGACATTTCCGTGCTATAAAGACCACATTACGCCCGCATTTGGGGGCGTATAATAGATATTTATGTATTAAGGGCATAATCAGAAGATTATGGCTCGAGGGAATGTTAAAAGCCCGACGCGAAGCGGAGGGCTTTTATATTCCTGAGAGCCATAATCTACAATTATGCCCGTGGTATATACAATGTTTTATTTTATTTTGCACCATGAAACTGGAACAAAATTTAAAAAAGATTCAGTATTTTCGGCAAATTTTTAAATGCAAATGCAGTGAAATAAAGTCGACAGTAGGCTAATTTGTTGTTACTAAGATACTGTGATATTGCTATTATATATCATGTCATGTGTTTGCTGTCAATCATGCTGCTTAGCATCAACGACATTTCCGTGCTATAAACACCACATTACACCCGCATTTGGAGGCGTATAAAGAACATTATGGTGGCAAAATAAAATAAAGAACATTATGATGGCAAAATAAAATAAAGTATATTTATAAAAGCAAAAAAAAAAAATTAGTTATAAAATCAAAATACCTAATATTTTATATTTAATTCTAACATTACATTGTACATCAAATGAACTAAATAAATCTAATTGTAGCAAATTAGTTGTGCACTAAATTATCGTTCTTCTAACTGCTTATCTCGAGCAACAACAGACTCGTCAAATTTTACCATATAGGTTGTTCCTTTATGCCAATGAGCTGTTACTTTAGCAGGCTAAAATGACACTAATGAAAGAAGCTTTTGAAATATGAAAATTCATACAAATCCAGTTCCCGTAAGAACAGCTTCAATAATACCAGCAATAAAAATAGCACAATTAAGACTACCCTTATCTCGTGGAACAGAGATAAACCTGTTAACTAGTGGGTCTTTCTCCATTAAATAATATGTATTTTCATCATCATTTGAATGTTCAAGCTTATCTGCTTCTCGACCAAACAAAGACTTAAACACACCAACATAAAATAAGTACATTGAATGTATAACTACAACATACCTTCCATAAAGTAGATTTCACAAATAGAAGTATGTTTAATAATTTGATTTCTCTTTTTCCATTACGTTCTCGAACAAAATATAAATCTATAAGTTTTATACCCACATTATAACCTAAATCATGCAACCTAAAAAAAAATTATAAAAAAGATACCTCTTGTAATGTTTCCTCACCTTGTTTGTAGTTCAGGTACAGTATGGGATTTATTTTGACAATACTGAACTATTTCAGAAAACAATAAAGCAAAGCAGCTTAGTGATATTTCACCTTTCCCCCTTGATAAAGGTTTATCCAATATACTGGTTCTATTTCGATTAGTTAAACTCATTTTTTATTTTTTAAACTATACACTTTTAATTTATCATCAATTTCTTTTTTAAAAGTGACAAGTACCATTTTCTAGGTTATGTAATATCACAGATACATTGAATCTTAGACAAGGCACTTGCTTGTCTAAGCCAAAGAATATTAACGTAGTTAATATTCTTTGGTCTAAGCATTGAACTGTACTACCGCAGACAGAAGTCGCGTATTCGTACTAGCATACACCGTGTGCAATTCACGTTACATTTTTTTTACTAAAACTAGAACAGTATTTGGGTCTGGTGCGATGTTTGTCTGTCGGTTTTCAAAATTAACATTAATGCGGATTGATAGCCTAAATATAACAGATGATTAATTAAAAAAAAAATATGGACCATCAAGAATTTTCGGAGAAATTTGAGATTAATATTTGAATGTTTTAGCGACGACGAAAACCAATTTTTGAATACTAAATAGATCTTAGACAAGATAACCTTGTCTAAGAAACGATGCATTGTTTATACCTTAGAATAATATTCTAAGGTTTATACACTTAATGTTAACGCACACACCTAGAGAAAAGTTGTATGCGTCAATGAAAACAATCTTGCAAAAAAAGATAATACCCTTGTTTATAATGATAATACTAATATAAGTGCTGTGCATTAATGAATAAAGCGGAAAATTACCATTTCAAAGCATAATCTCCTCATCTTCTTACACGCCGGCCACTGTAATTCAAATAATACTAATTCTTTATATTTATTGAATATTACAATAAAAAATTTATGTAAAGGGTATAGAAAACACGAGATTACAATTTTCTTGATATTTCACCACCAGAAATTGGGTAATAATTGTAATGGATGAACAAAACATTACTTTGTTCTCCAACCACCTAAATAAGATGCTATATTGTGATAGTATTTCGTACCAAAAGTGCCCGTTTTTGGGATTTCAACGTGTTCCCATGGCAACTGTACAAAATAGTTATTTTTGTATTGTGTGCAAAATGAGTATTTTGTAAATGGCACATGAGATTATTTATTTCATGTGTCGAATGTGTCATAAACCACGAATTTTACTACGAAATACAAACAATATTTTTTCTATGTATAACTGTTATATTTGAGAATTTCTTTAAACTTTGTTAAATAATTCAAATTAATTGCCCCGTATTTTCTAAATGTTGCAACATAAATCGTATGTATGGAGAGAAAGTTTTGTTCATCCATTAAAATTATTATCCAATTTAACAATACTAGTTTTATTAATATCAATATTATAAACAAAAAAGAATACTTAGTTACATATTTGTATTACAGTTTGGAATATTAGTAGTAGTATTGGTATAAAATAATCTGTATTATCTTACTACTACGGCATAACAGCGAAAACTTTAAGATTTTTTGAAAATTATCTTTCACATCGGTACCAAATAGTATACCATGATTTAGATTACTCAAATTCGGAAAATGTTGCGGTAGGAGTGCCTCAGGGATCAATCCTTGGTCCGATTCTATTTCTTATTTATGTAAATGATATTTCAAAGTGTGACGTCAAATCGAATTTTATACTTTTTGCTGATGATACTAGCTTTACAAATGTAGGCAGTAGTGAAGCTCTTGTTAGAGCGGATATGGCATCTTCACATTTAAATGTTAAAAAATGGTTTGCAGCAAATTGCTTAGCATTAAATAATGAAAACACAGAAGAAATGATTTTTTCATTAAAAAATATTGAAAAAAATACTAGATACGTAAAATTCCTAGGGGTACTGTTAGATTCTAAACTAGCATGGACTCATCATGTAGATTTTTTTATCAACAAAGTTATCAAAGGTTGTATATCTTCTTCGAAACTTATGGAAATTAGTAGATTTGAATTTATTAAAAGCTGCTTACTATGCATTGTTTCAAAGTTCCCTTGCTTATTCTATATTATTCTGGGGCCATTCTGCGCACACTAAACGAATATTTTCGATACAAAAAAAAACAATTAGGGTACTATTGAATCTACCATACAGAGCGGATGTGAGAAACGTCTTTATCACACAAGAAATTTTGACTGTTCCTCATATATATATATATATATATATATATATATATATATATATATATATATATATATATATATATATATATATATATATATATATATATATATATCTATCAGTGTCTCCTACATGTTAAAGTAAACTGGGACAAATACAACGTACACGCTGATATCCATACATACAATACTAGGGGTAAAAATATCAATAATAAATTTTATAGAGTATACAGCAGCAGATTTGCTATAAACTATTATGGACTCTTATTTTTCAATAAACTAGACATTTCGACTCGTAATCTAACATTTAATAAATTTAAACAAAAAATTAAGAAATTATTAACGAATGAAGGATATTATAGTCATGATGAATATTTAGCCGGCTACAAGCATACTCTACAGTGAGAACTGAGTAAATGTCATTATTAGTATACTAAATGTCATTATTAGTGTTACTTGTATATATTATAATGTGACGTGTGTAAGCTGATGCATTAACACAAATATATATTATTATTATTATTATTATTAGTATTTGTTAGTTTTCGTTAAATTAAAAGTATCATTTGAGTATTTTTTAATTCAAGTCATTGATTCTTGCAATTTATTTTTTCTTCAGGCGTCAATAAAAGATGACATTTTAAGCTTCACCTAACAACGTTAAAGTTTGACATTTTCACCAGCGGCTGCAAATGTAAGTTAATAACTCAAACACCCCATTTGGAAAACAACGAAAACAAATTTATTGTTTAAAGTTATAAAGATTAAAAGTGCAATGATTAAAACACATTTTCTCCAAAATAAAATCCGCCAGAGATAACAGTGAGGTCTCGCTGCGTTCTAAGGAAATGGTCTTTAATTATTCCTCTTCTACATGAACTTCTGTACTCGTAGCGCTAGCACTAGGTGCAAACATTTTCAAGGCTGCCTCTTTTTTGTTGCTAGAGAGTCTTCAATATAACGCTCAGCTACAGTGCTGGATTTCCAGCCACCATGGCGCTTCAAGCACATTAAATCTGGGTCGCCGTCCACCAACAGTGTAGCTGAGGTTCTTCTTAGACAATGCCCTGTGTATTCTGTATACTTCGCTAATTTTAAGAAAAAAGCTACCTCCCTAGGAACACTACTTATTTTATGGATTCCCATCACCGCTCTTGAGCATTTTCCATTTCCATATTTAAAAAAAAATCGGCGATCATTCATATCTCGTGAGCGCAAAGTAACATATTTGTTGTATAGATTTAGGAAAGATTCCCCTACAACTGTAAATGATTTAATTTTTTTTGTTTTGCTATCTGGCATTTTAATATGTAGCAGAGTTTTCAGGTTTTCAATGTCGTCTACCTTCATCTTCACCAATTCATAGCAACGACATGCCCCTGAGATACCAATAATCAAAACTATCTAAAAAAAATACAAAATACAACGACTTGTTTTCATTCTATTTCTAAAACTGACCTTCATTGCCAAGTATTTTTCGTCCGACGCTTCCGATAAAAATTTGTTAAATTGGTCTTTTGTAAATACTTTGGCCTACTATGGGGTGTATCCTTCATTCTGCTTCTTTAGATATGCACGAAGTTTCAAGTATTTGCTTATATATACGCCATGTCGAATGCTCAATAATGATTTTATCATCGAATATTGGGACCACATTGTCGAGATAATCATTTTCATTTTTGTTCCTAATTCGGCAAAATAAGCTAACCTAACGGTTTCAGTGTATCTTTTAGAATTTTTTTCATTGCACCATTTTATAAATTGCTGAAAAGCGCATTCATACATTTTGCTCGATCTTGTAGGTAATAGATCATTTATTGCTGTATTTGCCGTTTCAGTAACTTCTGACGGCGTGTAGTTCTCCAAATTCATCATACTCCTAACAATGTAATATTTTAATTTACACAAATAGAAACAAAAAGTTTAATAAAATACTTACCATAACACGGGGAATCTTCACAATTTTCAACTTGTTTAATGCATTGTTTTCAACGAAACCTAGCAACGTCTACTGATGCTTGCCAGAGCACGCTAAGCTCCTTATAAAATAATATACTATTGCGCGCTAGTGTGCACAATGTTTTGCCGATGTTGCCATGGGCAACGTGAAAGATAGTGTGCAATTAAAAAAAACTGACATTTCGCACACTGATATTAGTAAAAAAATATAAACATTTTTTGACAGTTATATAAAAAGTGATTTGACCTTGATCACATATCGCCACTGTGTTGACTGATTTTCATGGCATGTCATTATTTCAATCCTAGTGTCTAGGATTTCAATAAATAAAATTTCAGAATTATCACATGTTCATCAGAATCAATGTTTTCAGGAGCAGAGATTAAGGGCCGGTTCTGGACCAAATCAAGGTCACTAGCCCTCTGGTGTGAGAAATGTAAACTTTTGGCGGGAAATTTAAATTTTAGGAGCTCGCTAAAAATAGAAATTTCAATGTCATCATCATCATGTTACAAGCTCACTCTATGGTCAAACGTTTTGGCGGGAAATTTGTATGTCAAGGTCAAAAGCTAAAAATAGAAATTGCAATGTCATCATCATATTACAATTCTTAGAAGTCTAAAATAGAGTGGTCAAGGTCAACGATTATTGACCTGGAGGGGTATCGTATGGCATTTCTTAGGAGTATAAAAATAGAATCAATTCATGGAAACAAGGAGAATGCGAGTTGCTGTACTATGCTAAAAAGTAGACCAAGGTCAAATGGTGCTTATATTGACTAAATTGAGTCAAGGTGAAATAATTTACTAAACTAAAAGTAGGTAGGTGCGTATTTAACAAGCTTAAACATGTCATAGGTACTTAAGTCAAGGACATATTTTTGTGATATAAACCACAGCGAGGTGTGTTGAGATCAGTCAGTTAGCAACTTGTAGTTGTTAAACATGGAATTAGCAAGGTTAAACCAAAGCACCCATTGCAAACTTTTTAAAAGTGCATGTAACCTCGAGATATCAAAAAGGTATAAAGTGATTAATGTGGCAGTAATTAATACTAAGTATGGTGAACATATAGTGATGAAAACGGATGATTTTAAATGTATATTACCTCAACGCTTTTATGAGTATTTGAAAGAAGAAAATCGAATGGAAGGATTTAAAATGCAGCTAAGCACGAGGGATGTCTTCATGAGTAGTTTGGGTGCAGTCGGGAAAACAACAAACATAACATTTTGTTTTTAATAGTAGTGCCACAACCCCACCACATGATTTACCTAAAATTATTTCTTAAACTGCGTTTAGTCCTAGTGCAATTGCAAGCAAGTACAGTCGTTATAATGCAGGCAGCAATAACATCATTTCTGGAACGATCCAAACTCAGAAGTTCACCGTTATGTATGGATACCTCACATAGTTGCAGTAACAATATGAATAACAATTTTACCTTGTGTTGTTGGTGCTGTCAAAATAGTGATGGTGGTAATAGAAGTAAAAATGAAGAGAAACATGATGAAGGTTATTTTTCTAACACTGACAGGTAGCCGTATGATTTATCTGAAGTGTATAAACAAGCATCTAATGAATACTTAATCGATTGTATTTATTATAAACGATACTCATCATGCAAAACATATGGAAATTGGATACAGTACGCACCTCAAGCTTGCACCAGTAGTGCGTATTGGGTGTGCTAACTGTGATCAAAGCGATAATGTAGTGTTGGATATGAAGCAATGGAATGAGCTTCTATGGCATTCATATGTAGAACTACAATTTTTTCGATTCCAAGAAATTGAAAATAAAATTGACTGGTCAAATGTAAACGATGAAGAAGATATAATCTATGATCAACATTATGAATCTCTATCTAGCAATCTTGGTGTTTATTACAATTGGGAATTGATTAAAGGATATGACAAAATTGTGAAAACTGTTATGATAGAAAACTACAACTGCTGTTTTTGCACATTCAATTCACATAGTATAGAAGTACTATTCAATTTAAAGGATATAATAAGCTATAGATTGGAATATCTTGAAGCTTACAATCTGGTGTGTTTTTATGAAAAGTTCATACAACAAGTTGTTGACTACCGTCGTTTTCATGAGAAAGAATTCCGTGACGGTGATGGTGACATTTATAAAGACATTGATGATGTTATAAGTGCTATGTATAATATTAATTCACATAACACTGTATGTTTAATGGAAATATTATGTCGTCCTGCTTATCTAATGTATGGCATTTACTGAATAAAGAAATAACTATGATTTGTTTTTCTCAAATTAGGTATAAATACCCCGTTATATCCATCCAGGTAAACAATGTTAGTTAAGAAGCGAAAGAGTGTAGGTGGTGGTGGTGGTTTAGTGACTGGTCTAATAAATAAACTTCCGTTTGAATTGCATTTATCTGATTACCAGTATTGCGGTCATGGTACAAAGTTAGAAAAACGACTTGCACGCGGTGACCCCGGTATTAATCAATTAGATGCTCAGTGCAAACTTCACGATATCAGTTACAGAGATCACAGAGATTTAGATAGTAGACATAAAGCGGATAAAATTTTACAAAAAAAAGCTTAGGAACGCTTTAAATCATCAGACGCAACATTAGGTGAACTGCAGCTTTAGCAGTCAGTACCGCCATGAAAGCAAAGAGAAAATTAGGAATGGGGTGTAAACGTCGATCTAATCTGAAGAAGAAGAAAAAATACAATGGCGGAAATTTATTGCATTTACGAAAAACAGTAGCTAAAAAAATTAAACCTAACGGAAATTTGACAGACAATAAAGTCAGCGCTTTCAACGGCAAACCGTGTGGTAAAAAGTTTAGGAGGAAAGAAGAACATTAAAGTTCCTAGAGTTCCTACCTAAACAAGGAGGGTTTTTACCATTTCTTAATCCGTTATTCGCAGGATTATCAGCAATCGGTGCTTTAGCTGGCGGTGCATCAGGAATTGCTAAAGCAGTCAATGATGCTAAAAATTTGCAAGAGACATCGCGCCATAATCGCATGATGGAATAGATCGCTATAGGCTCCATGAATAAGAAAGGCGGTGCACTGTATCTAAAACCAAACAATGCTGGTGGTGGTGTATTATACTTAAAACCGTTTCCAAAAAACTGAATAGATTACCCGAAAGGCCGTTAACGGATATTGATTAAAAGAAATAAACCAAAAATGTACCGGACTTTAGGAATATTTTTATGAGAGATAGTATGCCTAAATTACCACGGAAATATGAATCTGGAATTATTAACTTAGATAGCCAAAGAGGACCACACATATTGGGTTTGCTACAAAAAGCGTGGTAAAAAGGTATGGTATTACGATAGTTTCGGTAATCTTCGACCACCAATCGAAGTGGTTAACTACTTTCAGGGGGTGTAAAATATATTATAATTACAACCAAGACCAAGAGTTTAATACAATTATTTGCGGACACCTATGCCTACAATTTCTATATAAGCAATCAGCACAACATCAAATTTTCTCAGTTATTTCAATAACATTCAGTTTAGAAGGTGTTGGTAACACAGCTAGCTACAACTTCTATCCACCGATAGAGCTAGATTTGGGGAAGAAATACGTTATTGGATTGGTTGGATTTTACGGCTGCAACAGCATTAGAAACACTCGTACAGGCAACGATAGATTTTATTTTAGAACAAATCCATCTCATTTGCGAGTGATTAATATTCCACACGGTGCATATGAGTTAGATGAAATTAGCGATCATCTAAAATCTAAAATACCCACAGAAAAGTTTATCATTAGAGCAAACAACAATACACTTAAATATGAGATAAACAGTTCATTTGAGATCGATTTTACTAAAGAAAATTGCATTGGGCGCATGCTAGAGTTTGAGTCTAAAATATTAGAACCAAATGTTTTACATACATCTGCGTTAGACAGCCAAATACTTAAACACACTAATCTACACGTAGATTGCAACATTATAAAGGGATCTTATCGAAACGGGAAACCTGCTAAAGTATTATATGAGGTTAATGTTTCAGTTCCACCAGGTTATCGTCTAGATAAATCTCCAAGCAATACTCAATATTTAGAAGTAAACACTGACATAATTAGTAATATAACAATTAATTTGGCTAATCAAAAGGGTGAATTAATAGACTTTGATGAAAGTGAACCATTCACTGTACGCTTAGAACTAAAAGAACATGAGTCTGAGAATTAATCCAGGACCAATTGTATCTTTCAAAAATTCATATAAAAGACATCATTCCTACAGTAAGTCATTAATTAGTCATCAACCTTCATTGCGGTTAACATCTGCAGAGAAATACTTTCTACGTCAATTGGTTTAAAAGTTCTCAACCACAATGGCAGAATCGTTAAACGTCTTTCAAAACGTACATTTTGATGACACTATAATTAAATCAGATATTCACACTTATCTTCCATATGGATCTTCTAAATATGGACCTTCCGAAGAAATACGCATCTTAATTCAAAGTCAAGATCTAATTACGGCTACTTATGATAGTTTTCTGTACATAGAAGGTAAACTTGAGCTCAAAAAAGAAGATGAAAGAAAAGCATGTAGCTTAACCAACAATTTCCCGAACTTTCTTTAGGTGGTCAGAGAGTGGATTTTTGCAGAAATCCAGGTATAACCTCTACGCTTAAGGGATATACTTCTTATACGGTAAGCAAAAGCAAAGCACTAAGCCATTTGGGATGGTCACCAAAGAATGAAGAACTATTACGAGTAGAATTCGATGAGCAAAATGCAGAAAAATCTTTTACAGTATGCATACCATTGAATCACATACCTGGAATAGTGGAGGATTGTCGTCAGGTATTCTCGAATATGCGCCAAGAGTTAGTTTTAATTCGATCTAGAAGCGATACAAACTGTTACTATGGTGAAGTTGATGCCGCAATAACCTTAAATAAAATTCATTGGAAAGTACCACACTTAACACTCAGTGATGCTGTGAAACTTAACTTGTTTCAAGGAATCAATAAAAATTCTATTATTACTGTTCCATTTCGTCAATGGGAGTTATATGAATTACCTTCTTTAAAACAGGCAACCTCAGACATGTGGGCAATAAAAACATCAACCCAACTGGAAAAACCACGTTGGATAATTGTTGCATTCCAACAAGGTAAAAGGTACACAAAGTCAGCAAGGGCAGGAAATTTTGATCACATTAACATCAGAAATCTTAAAGTACACCTGAATTCTGAGTATTATCCATATGAAGCAATGCATTTGAACTCCAGTGCTAACCAATACATACATACCTATCACAATTTTTTGAAATTTCGATGTGATTACTATGGTGAGGATGATAAAGATGCATTATTCAACTATTCCGAATTGAAATCATGTCCAGTATTTTTAATGGACTGCTCTAAACAAAATGAATCCTTAAAAAACTCAACAGTAGACATCAAATTGGAAATGGAATCTCTAACACCTTTCGATAATGGAATTGTTGTCTATGGTCTTATTCTCCATGATGCTATTGTGCAGTACAGCCCACTCACGGGGGAAGTGAAAAAGTTATAGTTATTGTAATATAGCCTAGTATATAAATAAAAATGTTGTAATAATGCGTTTAGTTTTATTTCATCCACTAACGATGAAAGTAGTTGCTCAAAAACAAAAACTCTCAATAGAAAATCATGATTTTGATGAAAAGTCTATTACTTCAAAACATGGTGATTTATTTCCTAATAGTATACGTGGTATTATATGTGGCCCCTCCAATTGTGGTAAAACAAACGCAATGATCAGTCTGATTACCGAGAAAAATGGTTTGAAATTTAAACATGTATACGTATACTCTAAGTCATTGAATCAAAACAAGTACAAACTTTTACAGGAAATCTTACTTCCAATGAGGGATATAGGTTACTTTACCTTCAGTGATAATCAAGATGTGATTGAGCCTAATTGTGCAAAATCAAACTCTATTTTTATCTTCGATGATATCGCTTGTGAAAACCAAAATAACATAAGGGCATATTTTTCTATGGGTAGACATAACGATATTGATTGTTTCTATTTGGGTCAAACTTACAGTCAAATTCCAAAGCAATTAATTCGTGACAATGCGAATCTAATTATATTATTTGAGCAAGATGAATTAAACCTAAAACATGTGTATGAGGATCATATAAGTCCCACCATAAGTATGAAATTATTTCGGGACATGTGTTCAAAATGCTGGGTAGATCCGTTTGGTTTCATGGTCATAAACAAGGATGCTGAAGTTAATAATGGTCGCTAAAGGAAATGATTTGATGAATATATAAAACCTTAAACTGCTTACCGTAGTTTATTAGGTACTGATCTGTTTAGGTATTAACAGCTATCTGTTTGTGTAAACAGCTATCTGTTCGAGGTAAACCAGTATCTGTTCAGAAAACCGCTTTACTACAATGGATAACAAGGAAATGATATTACAGAAAAAAATTATTCAGGTTCGTAAAGTAATACAGCAAAAGTATAACAGTATTAAAACTGCTCGCATTGATAATGAAAGAACATTTGAAAGTACTTATAAACTCCTAATAGAACCTCTAACTGAAATAGTAAATAAAATCAATCCAGATAAAAAAAACACCTAAAAAGGAGCCCATTCGCGTTAAACCCAAAAAACCACCCCTATTCATATTTCCGAGAAAGCACGCTACTACCCCTACTAGCCCGCTAGCTCAAGTTCAACGGACTCCAGGCTTCACTCCATTAGGTGATTCAAGAAAGGGTGCTACAAGCCCACTAGCTCAGCTTCCGTTTTTTCAAACAAATCCTCCTCCAGGTCTTCGTACACCATCTTTCTTAGATACATCTGTTGTAGGAGAGATTAATATTGAGGAAGAAGAAGAACCTCTTAGTGTCACAGATGATTCTACTACCCGTAATCAACCCATCTCAGAAGAATTTCTCGAGCAGTATCATGAATTACCTCGTATATACGTTGAACGTATTATGAGGGATCCTGAATGTTTTATTGAACATACTTATGGAGTCCACTATGATACCAAAACTGACAAATGGACAATTGGTAATATTCCCGTTACAATTAAAGGAAACGACATGATTATTAAAGGTGTCACTCCAGGTTTATATGATCTGTTTATTATGAATGAACCCAATTTAAATCTAGTAAATTCAAAAGATAGAAAAGATTATAGAAGTATTTTGGAAGCTACTAATGTTGTAAGGCGAGATTAAGTGGGCAAATTGGAGGAGCCGCGGCAAAAACTATATGCAAATAACCATCCCTTGCTATCATCATCATCACCCACGACCAAGGGAGGTGGAGCTATGTTTTTTAAGGAATTAACAAACAGGCCGATTGAATTAAATATTGGAATGATGTACATGAACTAATTCGTGATCTAGAGGTATTGTGGGCAGAAGAATTGGCAGGGAATACAGGTGTCATGAATAACATAATATCAATTGTAGAAGAACTGTATGAGAATGGGTACATTGAAAAACCAAAGAGCCGTTTTTTAAACAGCATAGATGAGAATGCATTGATGTCGATATATCATAACTAAAATGACCCTTGACAAATTTGGACGTTCACATGTCCAGTATCATTTCAAGAAATTAACCCCTCAGTTTAAACTGATTGATGATAATCAATCCATAAAATGTTGACAGCCCCATAGATCCTCAAGATGCCATCACTAAGCAATACTATTTATCAACAAGATTCAATTTAGATGGAAACCGTTTGACACAATTGGCGTACCCGGAAGAAGATGGTGATGCTATAAGTAAAGGATATCTTGATTTTTGTCTACAAGCAGTTCAGAAAGCTTTTATAAAAAGCTCTAACGCTTATCTAGTGTTGGAGCAATAACTACATCGACTTAAAGAAATTGTGGATAAATTGGTACCATGTCCAAATTACAACTCATCAACGAATTGCATAAACCTGCACGAAAGTTTTTAAACGAAGGCACAATAATTAGAGGTTTTGATGACCTTTGGCAAGCAGATTTGGCTGAATTTAACACATGCCAAACAAAATAAGGGCTATAAGTATATATTAGTGGTTATCGACTGTTTTTCGAAATACTTATGGACTAAAGGATTAAAAACGAAAACAGGTCAAGAAGTTACCAAGGCCATGCAAACAATCTTCAAAAAGGACGGAAACCTACCAATTTGCAGGAAAAGAATCCTACAATGAGCATTTTACTAAACTAATGCAGCGTTATGGAGTCAATCATTACTCTACCTATAGCACAAAGAAGGCTGCAATTGCGGAATGTGTTATCAGAACCATTAAGGGTGCTCTATATAAGTCATTCAACCTACAAGGTAAATACAAATGGATTGATACAATTAATACCATAACCATGTATTATAACAATCGTAAGCATAGAACTATAACTATCGGAATGAAGCCCAACTGTGTTGGTAATCATACAGAGCTAGAGGCTTACACTCACATAAAAATATTCGATAGAAATCGATATTCTGTGGGTGACATAGTACGAATCAGTAAATTAAAAAATATTTTCGCCAAAGGATACACACCCGCAAACCTAAAGTACTTCTATAATCACATAAATTACTGGATGGCCATATCCCCGAATCTGGCCCACACCTCCATCCCAAGCAGGAATTTGAATTTGTTTCACCTTTATTGATGTTGTCTAGTATACAGTAATAAATTTTGTGGTGTTCATCGTTTTCCCACGGTTGAAACTTATATTTGATATTTTGTTCTAATAATTTTTCAATCAAAATATCGAGGCACTTGTAGTTAGCATAATATGCCGCTTTCTCAATACATTCAGTTATAATAAATAAAGTATCTTTGTAAGCAATATTTTTCTAAGGTAGATTTAACATTTGTTGAATCATCAACCCTTAATAAATTTTATAGATACATTTTAAGCGGTATGTCACCAAGTACATTCATATCGTCTAAGATCCTATCTACTTTATCAAAAGTTAATGAATTGAAACCTTTATCGGTACACAATTTCATAAAACTTTTAATGGTATCGTCTAATTTAATTTTTTTATTAAATAATGCCTTAATAATAACTTCATTTGCACACTTTGAGTTTATAGCACACCAGTAAAAACACTCATCAGGAATAACAATATATCGTAATATATTCAGTACAAATAAATAGCTTTCGGGGGAGGACTTCCCCATCAAAGAACGCTTCACGTATTTTATCACTACTGTACCATAGCTCTTCTTGCAATTTGTCTTCAAGACTGTTCATAATGATAAAATTGTTTTCTAAAACAGAAGACGAATAAAATGCTATGTAAAGTTAAATCCCCAAGGTCTAGTATCAGTTAAATTGAAATTTACTAATCGTTTATCATCACAAGGATTAAGTACTACTTTATTCTATTTGATTGTAACCACATCATGTTTCTTTGATCTTATCAGATGCTGATAACGCCTTATTACGTCACCATCAAATAAAACATGTTTATAATCATTTATCGTAATCTGTTTGACGCTTGCGCGGGTAGAATCCTTTGATTTTTTTACAACTTTTTCATCAACTATGTAAGCATACATTTTTGCACGAAGTCCTACAAATTTCAACGGAATCGCGCCATTATTTTCATCTTTCATTAAGCCAGGGACTTTTTTATTTACTAATGGAATTCCAAAGATACTGTTGGGGCTATAATCAGATGTATCGAGTTTATGAATGTCGTCTTTAATGCATTCATAGATATCGGGAACTGAAAAGGCGTATATGAGGCTATCCGTATCCATGTACAAGAGCTTAGCATCATTATGAAACTTGGGTAGCGTGTAACCGTAATAAAAATTGTATAAAAAAGTTTTTGAAACGTCTAAAACACTGAATCCTGCATATATAGGTTTATTGAAATATACTTGAATGATAAGCATATCATTATCAAATATTGCACAACTATGAAAATTTGGTTTTGATATGTAAGCACGAGCACCATAGCGACCCTCCCATTTCGTTACTAAACGTATATCCTTATGTTTACGTACATTTTCCATCAGCTTCCCAAAAATGCTATTAATCATTAATTTATAAAATTCTTATCAAATACATTTTGAGATTGCTGGCGCATGGTGGTATTTAAATCGATATATTTTTTAACCACGGGGACTGTTTAAAACGTAATATACGGTGTACTTTTACCAACTTTAATCCATATTTTAAATATACTTTCAAATTTCTGTAATGTATTACATAATTATGTTTAGGATACAATGTAAGCAATAATTTTTGCATTTTGGAATTAGATACGGGTGGTACCATATGTTCGGGTGCTAATGGTAGATCACTGCTACTCTCATGTAATTCTATGGGATAATCTAAATCACACACGACTATACAGCCAATTTCCGAATCATCGGGATGGTTTATTAAATATAAAATTTCAAAATTATCAACAAAAGGAAAAGCACCAAATGGTAGAAATTCTGACATGGTGGCTCCATATAAATTATTTACGTCGCAGTACATTAAATACACACTTTCGGAAGTGGGATCAAATTTTTCCTTCATGTACTTATTGTTAGCTTTAGCATATCGATTAGAACATTGAGCTACACCACTTCTAATTCCTCTCTCAATAAACATTAGCATATCAATGTCTGTAAATAGTTCTAACTGTACTTGTGTAATTTTAAGCATAGCATCGATTGCCAAACCGGGGGCAGTATAATAGTGCAGAGGATCAAATTTGTAAATACTTAAACAAGTTTGTCGAAAGTTTTAGAAAATGTCTGCTAACAGTAGAACGTCCGTTTTTAGATACAAATCCGAGTAATCCCCTAACGATTTAACATTAAATATGTTCCAAACATTAACTGCATGTGCAAAAGTCGCGTCATTGATTCCCTCATTAGTGAGATGACTGAAAAACGCTTCCTTGGGAGGGAGTCTAGTCTCGCTTAATTTATCCCAAGTATCGAGATATTCATAAGGAAACACCTTTGCGAACTAGTAGCGAAAATTCTTTAGCATTGTTACAATTAGCGTGGGTAATCATTTTTTTACTATTTTCCAAATAGTCCGACAACTTTTCAATACTACTACTCATAAATCTGAAAGAGTCAATAAATCTAAACCTAACTTTAGTGCCTTGTATTACTTGCGTGAAAGAAATATGTTTTTCTTTGTTTATTGGTAGCAGTGAAATCGCACCGGGAACAGTAGCCAATTCTCTAATGTGGAAATGATCATAACCTGACAAATTTTGAAACACGACTGGTAGATGAGGAAGTCTTTATAGTTTAGGTTACAATTCTGATGTGATGCTTCTGGAAATGCACCAGTAAAATGGTTATGATCCCTAACTTTTATATCATAATCAGTAAATGGTTTTCCGGAAATGTGGCAAATCGTGGTGCTTTCAAAGTGCTCAACCTGATTGGGAGTTAAAGTATCAATAGGAATTATTTTATTGATTATTTCGATAGTCTAATGTGCAATACATTGAAGCTCTTTAACAAACCATTTAATGCAATCGTTTCCTCTATAAAGTCTAAACCGTGATAAAGAATCATTGTATGAACACTTCAAGTAGTAAGCAATGCTGAAGAGTGTATGTTTGGAGTACAATATCGTATTATCGATGTCCGTTAAATTTGTACACTTTTCCAAAATACTTTCTAAATCTGCATAAATTACAAACGGCACCTTTTCCTGAAATGTGAAATTTTTGAACTGCAGAAACTTTTCTGCTTCAGTGGGTAGCTTGACAGAGCATGGATTAAGTTGATGACAGTGGATGATGTGTTTTTGTAGAACGTGATCTGAAGAAAAATGGTTCAAACATCGATAACAAATGAATTTCTTGTGCTCCTTATTCGATAGTTGTTTAGAAAAAAGAGCCAACATATTTTTAATCCACGTGAAATGATAAATAGTATTATTTTTTGTATTAATATCACCCGCAGCTTGATAATTAGCAGAAAGTACTAAAAGATTTATGGGTTCCCTCGCACTATTTTGATTGTCACTTAATACAAACGGTAACATAACGTTCCCCTGAATGCAAAACAAACAAATTAATGGAGAGGTTGTTTAACTGTTCAAATTTTTTTACATCATCTAGTTTAATGGGGAAAAGAATTGAATCATAATTCAAAACATCCTTAAAATGAGGATAACTCTAAACTCTATCTGAATGATGTTGCTCGGGATATAGTGCCGATACAACGGCCCACAAGAAGCAATACTCATCGTCATTTTTAACATTCACTACCGCATGCTTTACTGCTATAAAGTTAAAGTAAAGCTATAAACTTTAACGTAAGTTGAAAGGCCGCCCCTAAATGGGACATATCTATTAATATTTACATTTAAATGTAATACTTCATGTAATGCCCAACCGGAATCCCTTTCGGAAAACTCCTCTAATTTTTTCTGTAATTTATAATAAACGTTTTCATTATACCACTTGCGTTAAATTGGTCGCAATATTGATGGCATAATTTTTTATGGTAAATGTCTTCAACTCGATAACGTGATTTTGAGGATGCACAATATTTCAGACTAAAAGGACATTCACCTTTAGCATCGATTGCCTTAGCATTAATTTAACCTTTCGTGCAAAACTATTGTAAGCATTTTGTAAAAAAATAAGAGAGTCCTTGATGTTTGCTCTATTGACTATAATTCCTGTAAGTAACCTACCATTAAAACATGAATCTAGAGAGTACCAACTTAATTTGTGTGTACGCTTTTTAGTGACATTGACAATTCCACTACCTGTTTTCTCTGAAGCGTTCTTTAACTGTTTAACTCCTATAAGATAACACTTTAGCAATGATAAATTTCGAGTTTAAGCAAATTTTCGCATATCTCTAAATAAATTTTATTTTGAATTATACCTTGCAATAGCTTAATATTAGTGTTAATTATACGGATGTGCTTTACAAATTCATTTTTGGTTTTCAACAATGGAATAATACTTCTTATTAAATTAACAATAACACCACTACTTGGTAAAACCCTACTCGTAGTTACCTTCAAAACTGTATCCAACAATGCAAAAATATGAAGCACACACTGACGATTATGCAGTAATGGACTTATAACAAATATTTTATTTAATATAACTGATGTGTAAAAATGAATAATTTAAGTAACTATAAAAGTACTTTAGGTTTACAATTACAATTGCAATTCTAAAAAAGAAAAACAATGCATATTGCATGATGTTTCAGAGCGAGCACCAACGAAGGGTACTGAACCAATCCAGGCACCCTTCGAAGAGCCCATCCCAATAATTTCAATTAGAGATAGCGAAGTAGAGGATGACTTCTAGAGGTATTTTGAAAAGTAGGTATAATTTTATTTCATTAAAATTATTGTTTCCCTTAATTAATTCATAGAGTAGAGTACAACCACATTTATTTATCGTTTCAGCAAAACACCAGCAACTACGGTGATGTCATCACCGCAACCGCTGCAGAACCTCCAATACGGAGGTAAAAATTTATCGTTAATTGATGAGTACCTTACACAGCGCGAAGAGCAGGACCCACCACTATATTAACGACTATGTTAATAGTGAGGTGATGGGAATGGAACGAATCGAAAGACTTACCGAAGAACTGGCTAAGGAAAATCGGTAGTTAGAATGTGTGCGTCGTAATATTAAAAACACGGAAAGCATTTAGGGTACGTTTGAGGGGATTGATGTGTGATGGGTGTGTTATCTGTATATAAGTTAGTAATTAGGTTTTCTTTTCATTAGTAGTAATTTGTTTAGAATGTAATTTATTTTTTATCGGTAGTAATTTAGGATGTAATAATAATAATAATTTTTGTTAGATATGTATAAAATATCCCTAAGTGTTAATACTAGTTAATACAATGGGAGCATAAAAACATTCACCACCACCACCACTACTGCAGCCACCTTTACTGCAATATGGAGGGAAAAACTTGGAATTAATCACACCAAGGGGTTCACCACCACAACCACCCATAACTCAAGACCCTACCCTTCCAATGCAGGATCCCACAAACCTGCATGAATTTAAAATCAAAAGTGTTAGGTGGTTGCAGGACATTTTGTGAACATACATAATCTCTAAAAATTGTGCAACATTAACTAGTGAGTTAGCTGAAGCTAATAAAAATGTGGAAATTGTTCGACAGAAGTAGTTTTCTTATTGTTTAAAGTAGTGTTTAGTTTGAGTTTTTGTAGGGTAGGGAACTTAAGTATAATTATAATTATTTTTTTTTACATATTATACATTTACGGATTATAATAAATAAATAAATGTGTAATTGTTTTATTTCTTATTAAATATTTCTATCACATATATAAAGAAAGAAACAGAAAACGAGTGTAAAACTATTTAACAGTTGTTTTATTTAAAGGTTAAAAAGTCAAAAAAAAAAGTTAAGGAGATTGAAAATTATTATTAATTTTGTAAAATACTTAAATAAGAAATTTACCTAGCAGTCGTAGTAGTCGTATTTAATAAAATTAATAATAATTTTCAATTACATATTTACTTTTGAACTTATTCATTCATAACAAAACTTATAATAGGTTAAGGAAATAATTGAATCCTTAAGTGTTGAATACAAAATGTTAATTTCAAATAATTTCATAATTATATGAAATGATTACTTAAAAATACACTAAGAAGGTTATTGTAAAATATCATGCAAAACAGTTCCCAAAAGCATGTAAATCTGAAAACTTTACGCCATGTATTTATGCAATACAAATGACACAATTGCATTCATACATTTGCAAATCCCGTTTCAAAATTGTAATGTGAATTGACGACTAAGGCAAATATAGAATGTTCGCATTCACACCTGCATAAAATGCTTTCAAAGTAAAATAACTGCGTTCATTATCCTACAATTCTTGAAGCAGTAATATCCAAGCTCCATTAAAAATTGTAAATTTGGAGTCCTAATCAAACTAAATTAAAAAACATCATGTTTTAAGCGCTGTTTGTTGTTTCAAAATTGAATTGGTTAATTTAAAGAGCATTTCGATACATTTATACATGAAATGGATAAATTGCATGCATATGTTTCTTCAGAGCTTACGTAAGTACAAAAAGTTGTGTTTTAAGTGCTCTTTGTTGTTTCAAAATGGAATTGGCTAATTGAAGTCATTTTTTCATATTTTGATAAATTTATACATGAAATGATAAATTTCCACTTATAAAACACAACTGCGTTGAAAAAAAAATTTTTTTTCTGAGAATTTCTATTTCTATTTTTAGCTTTTGACCTTGACATACAAATTTCCCGCCAAAACGTTTGACCGCAGAGTGACCTTGTAATATGATGAGGATGGTGACATTGAAATTTCTATTTTTAGCGAGCTCCTAAAATTTAAATTTCCCGCCAAAAGTTTGACCTCGAAGAGTTCCAAAAGCTTACATTTCTCACACCAGAGGGCGAGTGACCTTGAATTGGTCCAGAACCGGCCCTTAATCACTACGTTCAGGCATAAGTAAGTAGTGATATTCAATATAATTTCGCTTTTTATTTTCATTTTAAACAAGTGTAGGGTAATGTTATTGAAATATTTTGAGTGATTATATTCTCCAAACAGAATTTAAGAAATTTGCCATCGCCGGTGGCGCCATCTATCTTCACATTATTTCACCATCTGTAAATTTTAAAATTTATAAGAGGTAATATCCAATAAATATTAATTAAAAACTACGGATATTTTTTATTTCACTAAATAATAGCCATTTTCTATAAAATAGAAATGTTTCAAACTGATAGTGATGTGAACTGCACTCCGCTGGAGATTAGCGAGACGACAGAACAGAACACTGTAGATTTGCTCCCTCATAGGTTTATGAAAAAGCTTATATGCGCTTTATGATGTGGCGAAATAGGTGCAAATTTTAAATTTTCAGGAGCGCATCTTTTGTAGGACTTTATTGTCACCCTACCCCAGATCCCCTCCTAAACCCTGCGGAAAAGGATGTCCATATCGAGTCGTCTTTTATCTCTTTCCATAGATATGCACATATATCTTTACTTACATCATACACTGATAATACTATATGGGTAATGCATTTTGCAGTTGCATGCTTATTACTCATTACGAGTACAATCCGTTAAAAATGGGTTGTAATTGCGTATATAAATGTAAAATGTCCAAAGATACATTGTGAGAGTTAGTATTACTTTATGTCATAAAAACATCGTTAGAATCTATTTTAGAAAACAAACATATTACAAATACTTTACAAATATGTTAAGCTTTTGTTATACTATATCACATTTCATATTGATACTCAATTAATTTGGAAAATATTAAAAATGTACGTTTTATATCGCATAGTGATCTGTAATATTTCACAGTTAAGGAAGGCTTCCTTTAATATAAAAAAAAGTTAGAATTTTTTAGATGAACGACATATTACAAATATTTCCGAAATAAATAAAGCATGTTATATTACATCAGTAATTATTTTAAAAATTTATTGATTTTGTAGTCTTAAATTTTTAATATAAATGTGAATATAAATTTATACAAGATATCACGAGAGTATTGTTAGTTGCATAATATTTCAGGGTTAAACTTTATACTAATAAAGGATTTCATTTTACATCAGTAGGTATTTATCTAAAAATTTATTGATTTCGTAGTCTTACATTTTTAATATAAGTGTGAATATAAATTTATGCAGAATATCACGAGAGTATTGTTACTTACATAAAATTTCAGGGTTAAAACTTTATCATTATTCTCATAAAGGATTTTATTTTACATCAGTATTTATCTTAAAAATTTATTGATTGATTGATTGTTAGATACGTTTAAAGGTCGACGGAGAGTGTTGGTTCTTTTTAAATGTATTTTTGGCAAATTCTAGCCCGTTTTTTGAGAAAAATGGATTTTTTTTGTTTGAAAAGGCTGGACTTGGAAAAATCTGCTTAAAAAATATTTCTATCACCTACTAGGGGTAGCTTGTGCATTTTAAAATTAAAAGATTTTCCTAACGTCACAATTTTTATTATTTATTACATATAAATACAATAACTCATTTAAACACTACAACATATTAATACCAAATAAATGTTTTTTTATTTTCAAACTCGAAGCTGCCTCATTCTTCTATTTATTTCATACACCCCTAAATCTACTTGTAAATCTTTAATTTTTGTTATCAACACCTCCAACCTGTTCTTTCGCTCAACAATAGTTAATACTTGTTCTTTTCTTACGCTTCCTGTCTTGCATACTACCATTTTCGTCATTTCTGCTAATACTTAATCGCGCACACCCAAGGAAGCCTTTTATTATAAATTTGCATCCTTCATAACCGCTAACCTAGACAAAAATATCTTCTTCTTTCCATGAACTTATTCTATTTTTATACTTCTAAGAAATGTCATACGATACCCCTACAGGTCAATAATCTTTGACGTTGACCACTCTGTTTTAGACTTCTAAGAATTGTAATATGATGACATTGCAATTTCTATTTTTAGCTTTTGACCTTGACATACAAATTTCCCGCCAAAACGTTTGACCGCAGAGTGACCTTGTAATATGATGAGGATGGTGACATTGAAATTTCTATTTTTAGCGAGCTCCTAAAATTTAAATTTCCCGCCAAAAGTTTGACCTCGAAGAGTTCCAAAAGCTTACATTTCTCACACCAGAGGGCGAGTGACCTTGAATTGGTCCAGAACCGGCCCTTAATCACTACCTTCAGGCATAAGTAAGTAGTGATATTCAATATAATTTCGCTTTTTATTTTCATTTTAAACAAGTGTAGGGTAATGTTATTGAAATATTTTGAGTGATTATATTCTCCAAACAGAATTTAAGAAATTTGCCATCGCCGGTGGCGCCATCTATCTTCACATTATTTCACCATCTGTAAATTTTAAAATTTATAAGAGGTAATATCCAATAAATATTAATTAAAAACTACGGATATTTTTTATTTCACTAAATAATAGCCATTTTCTATAAAATAGAAATGTTTCAAACTGATAGTGATGTGAACTGCACTCCGCTGGAGATTAGCGAGACGACAGAACAGAACACTGTAGATTTTCTCCCTCACAGGTTTATGAAAAAGCTTATATGCGCTTTATGATGTGGCGAAATAGTAACAATCTTTTTCACAGAATGTTATAATTGCTTATCTCGCCCATTTAGCTACGACAATAACGCCATCAATTCTCTGGAGCCGTTATTTAATATTGAAATGACACTAATGTAAAGCAGTAGATATACGAAAATATTCCATAGGTAAAAAGTAAGTCCCATGGTTATCAGCCTAAAAAAACAAAACACTTACAAAGCAGAAGTTCAAAAATGTTTAAATGAAGCTCCAGATTCCAAATACTTAATGACTTAGGTAAAATAAAAAATGCTCGTTTCGGTTATAAAATTGCAATATTTTTAGGTTGGTTTGATTTTTGGCGTGGAAGGAGCATTATGTCATGATGAATTGTCCAAAATAAAACTGTCCTATGTCTCTGATTTACACACTGTTTTATTAATAAAAACCACGATCATTTACCGTTACTGGTGAACAGTACTTAGGAAATATATAAGAAATATTTGTCATTGCGTCCACTTAGTATTGATAACGATCGATTATTTAGTAAATATCAAAATGGGAAGTGTGGCAAACAAATTGTTGGCATACACAAGCTCAGGAAGTAGCCTCTCACTTAGGATTGCCAGATTGAAAGGTAGATACTGTTCATTGTCTAAGACGAACTTTTGCTACACTGTTGATGAATGCAGGTGCAGATATAAGTACATTAAAACCGCAATCGACAATTATAGCAGTGGGTTATGTTGCTGAATCTGTAGCACAAATGATAAAAACATCGAATCAGATCCTGAGTACAGACATTGAGCCACAATCAACAGGATCTTAATCCGGAACCACAACCTTCCACCAGTAATTCAGGATCCAATTTAGTTGCACACTTCCAAACCATCCCGTCAAATTTAACAACTGCACAAATTGCACTGCAAACCTTACTTTCGATTTAGATAGCAATTAATTTTCATTTTCATTCATTTTTTAGTTTATACTTGTTCGTTTTATGTTTCTTAAGCGTGTTCAACACAAAAATTAAACTTACTGCCTTAGATTATTTAGGTTGGGGCAGGTTCGAATCCCGGTCCATGCAATTTTTTTTTCTGTTAGGTTACAGTATTTTTGTTTATTTAATCTACTTTTGTTAGGTTACAGTAGTTTGGTTTATCTAATCTAAACTAGATAAAGCGCGCGACGAGCTGACAAATTCATAACGGTGCGCATTGCGTATGCGTACAAATTCACGTACTTCTAATTTTGCAACGTTCCGCTACGTTAACGTAGCGTTAGTCTCTTCGTATTTAAACAGTAAATAGGTTATTTTTAAGTTTACAAGGAAGAAACGTTTTTAAGGTTAAGAAAAACGTGTCAGAGGTGTGAATAATACAAAGGGTAAATAAATACGAAGAAAAGAATAATGGCACAAATTGGAAAGAGGAATTATAGTACAGAAGTTTTAAAGGGTGATAATTACCATAATTGGATATTTAGAATGAAAACGGTGTCTCAAATAGCATCGAAGAAGAATTAAAAGTTAACGATGTATCTGTAGAAAAGGAAAAACAAGTAATAATTCATAAGGATAGTAAAGCTAAGTCGTTAATTGTACAGTATGTTAATGGCAGTCAGCTGGAGTGTTTGAGGGGAAAAAAGGCATTTCAAATATGGGAAACGTTAAAGGAAAAATATGAAAAGAAAGGATTTCCCGGACAGTTATACCTAAAGAAAAAGTTATTATCGATGAAACTGAAAGAAAATGCATCGCTAGAAATATTTGTACGGCAATTTGAAGAAATTGCGCGGCAGTTAAAAGAATCGGTCCAACCCGCGTCATCATGCTTTAAAGGCATGTGTCTTAACGTTTATTTGAGTACAAAAGGTGGTTCAGAGAAATTTTGCATCAACGGCAATGATGATTACTTAACACCAACGGACTGAAATAGTGTATCTTGACAGAAATACAGCGTCAACCTGTAAACGCATTAACCAAAATGGCATCAGCGGCAACATGACCCAAACAGCTAAGAGGGTCACCTCATCATCCTCCAATTTAGATTCGAATTTTTCTTATCAACAACTACGTTTCATTTTTAAAACCTTTTTATAAAGATCCACAGAAAAATTATTTATACTCAACTTTGAATTTTCTATTTCCAATTAATTAATCCATGAAAATTTAAATGCCCCTTTCATAAATCCGTTTTATATTCTATACGAGAATTTTAATTCGAAACCATTATAAAACTTAGGGAAATCAATCAATATACAATACGTCAACTTTGAATTTTAACTTTATAACCACATAAAATCAGCAAATTTCGTTAACGTGAAAGCGGGAAATTAGAAAAGAAACGAGAAAAAAGACGTGTGTATATATATATATATATATATATATATATATATATATATATATTTGTAAATTGTTGAGGTTGTCTTGTAAGGTTAGGATGTCGGAATAGTATTGTTTGAGTACTGTTGGGGTTGATAGTGATTCTCCACTGGTTGGCCCAGTTTGAGAATTGTTGTATTTGTTGTGAGATTAGATTGTTTGCGTTCTGACTTTTCCGACTGGTCGTCCATATCGCAGTGTCGTCTGGGAATTGGGTTATTGTAATGTCTTGGTTTGTGGGTTGCGGAATGTCGTTTACGTAAATACAGCAGTGGAGCTAGGGCTGAACCTTGTGGAGCGATTACTGTTGGTGTAAACGGCTGGGATGTGGTTGTGCCCATCCTGACCTTCACAGCCCTGTCAGTCAGGTATCAAAGAAGGAGTTGGACGAAGTGGATTGGGATATTAAGTGCTAGGGTTTTGTGTATTAGTCCGGCGTGCCACACTTTGTCGAATGCCTGTTTGATATCGAGGAATACTGCCAGGCAGCAGTTTTGATGGTTAAGGAATTTGGAGACGTCTGTGTATAGTTTGACTACATGAGTAGTTGGATCTAAACCCGAATTGGCTGTCTGGGATAGAGTTGTTGACTTCAAAGTGGACTCTTAGCCTTCGGGACATGATCGTTTCAAGGCATTTGCCCATGCAGTTCAGTAGGGATATGGGTCTATATGAGGAGAGTTGTGCGGGGTCCAAACGTGGTTTGACCTTCATAACCGTATGAGCGGATTTCCATTCCGTTGGAAAGTATATGCAGGCTGAACAGGTCGGCCTTCTCCTGATCTGTGGTGATTATGGCCTTGAGGGTCTAGTAGGTGGGAGCGTGGTGTTGTTTTTTGTTTGGTGAGGACTTTCAACTGGTGCCAGAAGTTAGGGCCGTCTCGATAGTCAAGGCTTGAGGTTATCTGCATCCAGTTCTCTTGTGTGACTCGGTTTGTTTCTAATCGGACTTGAGATTTGAGTCTGTTGTATTTTGTTTTGAGAGCTGGATCTCTGTATCTCATGAATTGTCTGTAATTATCCGTCTTTTTGTTTGATCATGGTTAATATGTGGGGAAGTGGTTTTCTATTGATTTCAATGGTATTTGTCGGTATTGCCGTGTTTGTTGCGTCGGTTATAAGGTGTGTGAGATCTCGTATTGCTTTGTTTATGTTCTGTGGTGAGTGAATTATTCCTAACTGGCATTGGTTGTTGAAATATTGGATTAATGATTCGGAGCATATGATATGGTTCCTTGGTAACCGAATAATGTGGGCATGGTGTTTTCCGTTCGCCGAAGGGACAAGTGGATAATATTCCTGTTAGGGTTGACTAGTGTCAGCGTATTGGGTCTGTCTAGCTTTAAGGTCCTCTAATAGTACAGCGTTAGGGAGGTCGGAGATGTATTCTAATAATTTTACTGAAAGGGTGTTCATTCCTGGTGGGTTGTCGTACGAGATGGCTGTTATTGAGGTGGGTGTCAGGTGCACCGTGGCTGCAACGCACTCTAGGTGTTGCAGGTGCTGTGGTAGTGTATAACTGGTTGTGGGATATCTAGTGTGAACTAGGAGAGCTGCACATTGGATTCCTCCAACTTGATTATTGTTCAGGAATGTGTGGTATTGGGAGACGTTAAGTGTGCCTCGTGTGGGTAATTTAGTTTCGGTTATGGCGAGTATTTGGATTTTGTAGTTCGTTACTAGGTTTTTCAGTAAGGGAGCGTTTCCGTCGAACGCCCCTTGCGTTACCTGTTCAATTGTCAGAGCCATTGTACTTATGGGTTAGGTATGGGATGGTATTCGTGGGTTTGTTTATGAATGGAGGATAAAGGTGGAGAACGCGACTCGTGTACCCACCCAGGCAGCGTACACGCGTCGGTTCAAGAACTCCGTTGCTGCCCGGTCGATCACTCTCATAATCCGCTCGCGCTTATCAGGAAAGATCTACAAAGCAAAAGAGACCGTTTCTAGGAATTAGTTGATTCAAAGGAAGTGTTCCACCGTGGGGTCGTCTGGTTCGGAAGCGTAGTCGGTGGTGGATTGGGTTTCTAGTACGGATATGCTAGCGGCTTTGGATGGGGACGAGGGAATCCCTCGTCGCTTCTCGCAAACGAAACTAAAAGCTGCGTGAGGGCCGCCGCAGTTGTTACACTTTAGCGCGGCGAGTGATTGGCAGGATTGGGATTTATGGCTACCGCCACGGGATGGATATTTGTAGGTTCGGGGGGTGGGGCACTCTGCTGCTTGGTGGCCCAACTGTGCCCAGATGGAGCATTCCCTCGAAGCGGATGCAAAAGTAATGTAAGTTAATAATTCAAACACCCAATTTGGAAAACAACGAAAACAAGTTTATGGTTTAGAGTTATAAAGATTAAAAGTACAATGTTTAAAACTAACATTTTCTCCAAAATAAAATCCGCCAGAGGGAACAGTGGAGGTCTCGCTGCGTCCTAAGGAAATGGTTTTTAATTATTCCTTTTTTACATGAACTTCTGTACTCGTAGCGCTAGCACTAGGTGCAAGGCTCCCTCTTTTTTGTTGCTAGAGAGTCTTCAATATAACGCTCAGCTACAGTGCTGGATTTCCAGCCACCATGGCGCTTCAAGCACATTAAACCTGGGTCGTCGTCCATCAACAGTGTAGCTGAGGTTCTTCTTAGACAATGCCCTGTGTATTCTGTATACTTCGCTAATTTTAAGAAAAAAGCTACCTCCCTAGGAACACTACTTATTTTATGGATTCCCATCACCGCTCTTGAGCATTTTCCATTTCCATATTTCAAAAAGAATCGGCGATCATTCATATCTCGTGGGCGCAAAGCAACATATTTGTTGTATACATTTAGGAAAGATTCCCCTATAACTGTAAATGATTTAATTTTTTTTGTTTTGCTATCTGGAATTATAATATGTAGCAGAGCTTTCAGGTTTTCAATGTCGTCACCAATTCATTGCAACGACATGCCCCTGAGATACCATTAAACAAAGCTACCTAAAAAATACAAAATATAAAGACTTGTTTTCATTATACTTCTAAAACTTACCTTCATTGCCATGCCAAGTATTTTTCGTCCGACGCTTCCGATAAAAATTTGTTAAATTGGTCTTTTGTAAATACTTTGGCCTGCTTTGGGGTGTATCCTTCATTCTGCTTCTTTAGATATGCACGAAGTTTCAAGTATTTGCTTATATCTACGCCATGTCGAATGCTCAATAATGATTTTATCATCGAATATTGGGACCACATTGTCCAGCTTTTCATTTTCATTTTTGTTGTTAATTCGCTAACATTCTGGTTTCTGAGTAGCTTTTTATATTTCTTTCATCGAACTATTTTATAAATTGCTGAAAAGCGCGTTAATAGATTTTGTTCGATCTTGTAGGTAATAGATTATTTATTGCTGTATTAGCCGCTTCAGTAATTTCTCACAGCGTGTAGTTCTCCAAATCCATCATACTCCTAACAATGTAATATTTAAATTTTCACAAATAGGAACAAAAAGTTTAATAAAATACTTACAATAACACGGAGAATCTTTAAAATTTTCAACTTGTTTAATGCATTGTTTTTAACGAAACCTAGCAACGTCTACTGCTGCTTGCCAGGGCACGCTAAGTAAATCTAACTATTCCTCATTTTCACAACCTAATTACTTTTCCTTATTTAACATTTAAGTGTAAAAAACGTCTAAAGAAAAAATAGTATATTTTATGCGGAGCAAAGTGACTTTTTGTGGCTCATCTGTATTTGACGGACTCACTACGTTCGTCCGCCAAACCTACAGATTCGCCACAAAAAGTGTCACTTTAGCTCCTTATAAAATAATATACTCTTTTCTATAATCAATCACTTCAATTAAAAAAATACTCAAACGATACTTTTAATTTAACGAAAACTAACAAATACTAATATAGTGTATTTTACCAATACTACTACTAATATTCTAAACTGTAATACAAATATGTAGTTATTCTTTTTTATTTATAATATTGAGCATTGTTAAACGTGATGTCTCCATAGATACGATTTTTGCAACATTTAGGAAATGCGGGGCGATTCATTTGAATTATTTAACAAAGTTCAAAGAAATTCTCAAATATAACAGTTATAGAAAAAATATTGTTTGTATTTCGTGGTAAAATTCGTGTTTTATGGCACATTTGAATAAATTTTTGTTCTCGACAAGTCTCGGCCAAAAATTAACACTATTAACTATTATTTTGTTTGAACAATAAAGTACTCTAAACAAATTGCATTCTGCAAGATGGAGTAAACCATATACGTACACTTATCACAGAGCAATTAAAAACAGTAAAGTAGCGTTCACTATAATGTATAAGCTGGATAATGACCTACACAAACATTACAATAAATACACACATCCAAAATGTCTAAGGAACACGAAGCTTTTCCTTCGTATTTTCATCAATTTTAATTGGATTTTAAAAAGTGAGGTACCGCTGTGTTCCTTGCTGAGTTCGCAATGAAGTTATGTCATTTTCATTAAATTTTGATTTTCGAATGAAGAAGTGATCATACAAACATAAAGGCCTTTACTAGTTTTCCTTAAAATGCTCAACATAAGAAACGATTTTTACACAAGAAATAACAACAAAAGTCTTCTTAATACACTGAATTTCCCCCAGCAGCATTGGTAACAGCCTGGCAACCTCTTGGCATACTTCAAATTAAAGTATCAATTATGTTTTGTGGTAATAACTTCCATTCTTGTAGCAGAAGATTTTCAAGGTGTTGACGTGTATGGACATTGTGCAGATGAGGAGTGATCCGTGTTTCTCTAAACCCCGCGTTTGGAGCATGTCCCACCCATGCTCGATGGGATTAAGGTCGGGCGACTGTGCTGGCCATGGTAAAACAGTAATATTCTCACTGTGAAACCAATATCTTACTGTTACCGCGGTATGTGGCCTTGCATTATCATTCATGTAAATGAAATCAGGACCCGCAGCAGTCGCAAATAGAAAGACAATGGGCTCTAATACACGGTCAATATAATGGTATTGATTCAGACAAAAACGGGGACAGTTAGATGGTGAAAAATTACTCCAGTCCACATCAAAACTTGTGCACCACCATATGGACGAACACTCTGCAATTGCCTCGGTCTCTCTTCTCTACCACTGCCTCTCCAAACTTTCACCATGCTTGAATCAGGATGGAGACAAAACCTAGATTCATCTGTGAATAGCACTGAGCTCCAGTCTTCAATGCTGCAATTCACGTTTTCTTGTGCCCACTGTAATCTTGCTCCCCGATTTCTATGATGTAATGCAGGAATCCTCAAAGGACGTTTGGTGCGTAAACTAATATCGTGTAGTCTATTTCTGATGGTTTGGCCACACACATTCACACTGTGCGCCAACGAGTTCGCGAACAGTAGAATACACATTTCTGCGAACTAATAGAGCAACATACCGATCTTGTGCAGGTGTAGTTGCACGTTGACCACCTCTATGCCTTTCGGCTACATTACCAAATCTTAATATAGATGCCCAATCGCGAAATCACACTTCGTGATACGTGGAAATGACGCGCAACTTCGGTTTGAAAAAGACCGCCCTCGATCATATTCACGGCAATTAACATTTGAACACGTGATAAATATTGACGTTCCATAATCACAGTTAATGATAATGATAATCGTGTTTTGTAAAATTTTTTACTTTGATTACAAGTTAAACTAAAGATTATGAGAATCTAAATTGACGGAATTGGACGTGTTTCTGTTTTTCATAAATAGTTTTCTGTACAGATCAATTTACACGGCATACTCTGTTTTAGAGCAGAAATTTGTAAATCGAACGGTATGTCGTTCAAAAAAGTTGATTAAGTTCTTGCGAGGAAAAACAATAAAGAGTCATGTTCCTTAGACATTTTTGACGTATATACATTTGAGTCGGCCGATCGGAAAAAAATTCTCGCCGTCTATTGTATCAGTATTATGTAATGAAATTTTAATGCAATTGCATTTCAGATTTTTGAGTTACTGCGAACGAAAAAAGATAAAATCCACACACTTTCTTTACAATGCGGTTTCATTATCACAACTACCACCAAAATTCACTTAGGTCTAAACACTTAAGCCTTAAACATTTATGTCAAATTTGAATGCAATCGCCGTTTAAACTCGTATGTTATCGCGAAAAAACACGGACCAATTTACAAAACAGGATAATAAATTAAATTTAGAATTACCATTTATAAACATCTAAATTAAAAATTTTATTTTAACAGGTTTAATTAACACAGGGTCAGAAATTTCTTTAATTCAAGAGGAAATTATAACAGAAAATAGTGAATTGTTTAAAAATGAAGTTATGAAAATAAACAAATTGGAGGTTATAGCGGCAACAAATAAGAAAATTAGCACCATCAATAGAATGCTGAACACTGAGCTAAGGTAGGGGAACAAACATATCAAACATAATGGTTTATAACGAGCAACTTGAAACTTGATATAATTATTGGCATGAACATGATAAAACAACTTAAGATGACAATCGATGCCGAGAAGTTGAAAATTATGGTGGGAGAAGAAGAAATAGACTGGATACAGCCCATAGATGAAGAAATAAATTTAAATAAACCGCATATCCAGTATATGAGAATAGAAAATATAATTAGGGATGAACAGATAGATGTAAAATATATCAAGTATAAAGGAAACGTTATAGATTTAATCAAGAATAATTTAGTGTTAATAGATGATCAACCTAGTTTAGCGAAGAAGTATGTACATCATATAGAAGTGTCGGATGAAACTTCATTCCATAACAAAATTCACCCAATTCCATATGCAAGAAGGGAACAAGTAAAGAAAGAAATTGCTGAAATGTTAGAAAATGGTATTATTGAACGTTCTAAAACAAGTTATTTAAATACATTGGTTGTTGTGAAAAAGATTTATTTCCATGATCCATCCATATTTAGAAAAATAGGAATAGGTAGAGCAATTAAAGAATAAAATATTTTATTCATTACATTCAAAAATATATTCATTCTTAAATTGGAGAATTTGCGATGGTTATAAATAGGTATAATAGAGGGGGTAGAGTTTTATCGAGCTTAAATAATATATAGTATGTGAGTTCAAATAAAGTCGAAGAAGTTATACACTTCGTTATGAGAAAATATAGTATACGAGCATAAAAATATGATTGGGATACAACAAAACAGGCTTTGTCGGGTTTGCACAATGATGTTATATTCATAAACGCAATAAGCTATAGCAGTAGCATGTAAAAAAGGTCAACACGATACATATTAGTGTGTACGTTGAGTTTCGTTTAAGTTAAATCAATTTAATTAAGAATTTGAATACATAACAGATATTGATTACATGAAGTACTTACAATAATTCTAATGCGTAGAACATGTATAGTAATAGGTACAATGCATAAAACTCTGCAAACTATAAAAAGGGTTATGGTACGAAGACAGTATATTGGTAATTCACAAACTAAGTGTTTAAAAGGTGCATAAGAAGTTATAGTGACTTAGAAACATGGCTAAGAACTTGAACAACATTTGTGCAATGTGATATTTACAATATAAATACAATTTGTGTACAAAAACTTACTAAATATGCTAACATTGTGAAAGTGTGAAAAGACCAAATTAGGAACTATGGAATACAGAAAAACAGTGTTGGTGTTAGAGACATATATAGGAACACATTATATAAACATTACAAGCCATATAGACGTTTAAAAAGCAAGTTAAAATTAAATTATATAAAGTTAGGTTAAAAATTATTATTAATTTTATTAGATACATAAATAAAAAATTTACCTCGAGTAGGATTTGAACTTACGACCTGTACTTTGCTAGAGTACCGCGCTAACCAACTGCGCCATCAAGGTTCAAGCCCCAATCGATGTAAATTTATGGTCACATTCCATTAAAATAAGTAATTTGATTGTAATCTCATTATATTTAGAATTTATATCAGTTCTACATACATGAAGACAAAATTTACATCAATTGGGGCTTGAACCTTGATGGCGCAGTTGGTTAGCGCGGCACACTAGCAAAGTACAGGTCGTAGGTTCAAATCCTACTCGAGGTAAACTTTTTATTTAGGTATTTAATAAAATTAATAATAATTTTTGATTACATATTTACCTTTGAACTTATTCGTTCATAACAAAAACTTATAATAAAGTTAGGTGAAGTACAATAGTTAAGAATTCTTCAAATTTATAGTTTATGTAGGATAAGATAAGTTCAAAATAAATTATAAAAGCATATAACAATAGGTTTCCTTCATTTTCACATAGAATTTAACATTAAATCTGTAATTTAAACATAAATTTAGAAAAATTGGGTTATGTACCTAAAATTAAGCAATTGAAGTAGAAATTTTGTTAAAACTCTGAAAAATGGGTAGAAATAAGTGTATTCTTATATAGTTTTTTATGCAGAAGCTGATTATGTCTTCAGTTTAGTTGTAAAAGATAAAATTTGTTAGATTTTAGTAATTTTAAGGTATTAAATTGTCAAAATGTAAATTCCTGAAGCGAAGTATAGCATGTGAGATGTCTATTTATGAAAAAATTTGCCCTGATTTCAAAAATGTATTTAAAAAACGAATCGGAATTGATTTGACAAAGTTATGGCATAATTTATGTTTTAGTTAATTTAATTTTTTTGCTTAGACCAAGCAAATGCAAGGATCTCTTGTATGTAATGTAAAAAAAAATTGAATGCTTTGGTGTCCATGAGAAAAGTATATAAGGAATTGCTTCTGATTTCTCGCGCTCTTACCACTCTTACTTTTTTATAATTTTAATTTTGTGTGACTATAAAAAGTCATAGTGCTTATAGTGCATTCGTTACATGTAAGTTAAAAATTTTCGTTAACATTATCGGAAGTGAACCGCGATCAACGTAGAGTTTGAGATGTCAGAAACAATCGATATAACAAATCTTAGGTAACTTAGGTTACCGGTTATAATTTTCGACATTATTGTATTGTTTTAATTCGAAATCTTGTATCAACATCGGGTGATGTGCATTTTTTTATGTAAATAAATTTCTTCTGATGTTTTGGATGCGATGTTGATTTTTTTCGAAAGTGATGGAGGTTATAAAATAAAAGTAACTTCAAATCGGCATATAAAATAAAAGTGATAGTAAATATAAAACTTTATCAAAGAATAAAAATGATTCTAATCCGAAAATTTAAATCAAAATTTAAATATTCAAAGAAAAATAAAGTGCAATTACAAAAGTATATGAGTATATTACCTAAGTGCAACGTATTTACCAAAAAGAAGATTTATCACATGTTAGTACAGCTGGATGAATTTATGGAAATTAAGCAGTACCATTTGCAACAGGAAGGCAGTATCATTGTTAGATGGAAAGAAGTTTTACACCAATGGTAATATGGAACAAGCTTGAGGTGACCATTTATTGGAGATTACAACAACACATGTGAGTTTATTTTGCTATCATAACCCAACCGATTGCATTGATTATTCTTTTAATGTCCTGTATTTATGTTTTGTTTTCTGAATTTGTATATACCTGTTGTGCAACGGTTGAAGTTACTTCGTTTATTTTAGTACAATGTTACTCCACATTTGGAACATTACGTATGGCTGTAACTTTTGCAACCAGGCATTTTGCAGTCAGATTGTTTTTCAAGCCAAATTGGCCAGTGATTTGCATTGACCATTTTGACATCATTAAGAGGGATGTGTTGAGCAGGGCCCTTGTTCTTTTGAGTTTCAATTTCTGTTTCAAGGTGGCCATGTCTTGCACTCCGCATGATAATGACATGGCATTGCATAGCATAATAAAGTAACCTCATATTCCTTCCTCCACATTTGAATTTTTTAGTGTCCTATTAAGTAAATCTACACCGTGCATGTGTTGATTGTACTCAGCTATTACACCAGGATGGTTTATTGAGATGGATTTTGAATGCCTGTCGTGTTGTTTTACTGAACTTGTGGGTTGAACGTAGGCAAAAATTGAAAGTAGTGATACTGTTTTATTACCTTTCTAGGCCACCAAAGTTATGTCTATATCTTCAATGAGTTCTAGTTGACCTTGACAGATTATTCAACGGCCAACTAACTTTAACTGTAAGTTCTATAGAATTATTGTAACTATAGCTCATCTTGAAATGCAAATTACAAATTTACCTTTAATATATACTGTTGTACAACTACACTAATAATAATTTGGCAATTACCCCATAATGTTGCAATAATACATATTTTAGCCTCAAAAAAAGGTTATAGCACTCACAATTAATCTTGTTATGCAACATCCAAGTGCCACCTATGAGCTACGTATATAATTAATAATAAACGGGAAACGTTATGTAGTTACAACACCGTGCTACCATGACAAATAATATATTTACGTATAAGGTTAGAGGGATTGTTATAGTATAGGTGGGTGATGACATATTGTTCACACGCACTCATTGTGAATTTGTCTTAAAACATTACATATTATTGTAACACTAGGTTTTATTTTTTATTTTGTGCCTGCAGTTAAAATACAAATTTATACAAATATATAATCCAAATTACCATAACGTTAGCTTTTAACATTTGTAAAAAATTTTAAAATTTTAAATGTTTATCATTTGCGTACTAACACAAATTAATAGATTATACACCTTTTATTGTCTTGTATAATAAATTACTAATATAAAGCTAAAAATAAGGGGACATAAACTTTTTAAAGGAAACAATACGTATTTAAATTGAAACTAAAAATAAGGGGGCATTAATGTGTACTTTTTAAAGGAAATAATTAAACTGAAACATATTAAATTATATATTCCAATGCCTGCTGCCCTGATGACTCATTGTGTATTTAATCGAAGACGTGGCCAAAAAGATATACGTACTATGTATCTTGAAAAAATTTTAAATAGAATTAGCAGTTTGTTTCAATTTCCAAGTGCAAACGTGGGAAGGTGGCCCTGCCTAGTATGACCGTTTTTCCTTGCATAATTTAAAGTTACTGTCTTCTTCCCCTATATTACCTTAATGGTCCGAATGTACCATTACAGATACCTTGCAACAAAAGATTCTTCAAAAAGATCAAATCATTGACGTTAGATCCAGATTGTTTTAAAAAGTGATTGTTTAGATTTTGCTATATATATATATATATATATATATATATATATATATATATATATATATATATATATATAGTGAAACTCGGTTAAAACGAGATCTCTGGTACTGCTCATTTTGCTCGTTATATCCGAAAAACTCTAAAAATTAAAAAGGATACTACATTTTAAAAATATTGTTTATTACGCATTAAAATACATTATTTTGCATTAAAAGCGGGATACTCTTAAGCATTAAGTTATTAAAAATTTCATTTTTTTTAGCTGAGTTTGGTTGAATTGTTCAAGATGTTGGTGAAAAGCATTAGATTAGACCTGATACGCGGATGGTGCAGTAGTGAATCAAGTTGATACTTTCGATGAAGTCGCTTGGGCCCGACATCCGAGTGGCAGATTTACGTCCGATTTATAACCCTAGAAACTTATTTTTAATTGGGACTTTTAATCCGATAGGAAGCAGTGAGCGGAAGGAAGAATAGGATGAGAATAGATTAAGGATGTGGAAGGTAACCGCAGTTACGAGCTCAGAAAATCGGAGACCCAATTTAAGCCATGAGTGGTACCTCCTGGTAGTACATGCCTACCTATAAACTGTCCTATAATTGTATTTACAGATTTTTAACAAGAAACTTACTTAGTTGAAATTAGTCACTAATTAGTATACCGACTCATGGCGGACAAATTACAAATGCCATATGGACAGCGTGTTTGAGCTTTACAAAATTCGAGACCTCAAAATAATAGATCACAAATTCTTGCTTCGACACACCCATAGTCGATACGACCATAGTCTAATCGAAAAGAAATTAAATTGAAAATGAACATCCTCACGATTGGGCTCAGCGTATTCACCGTAGTAAAAAATCCATAGTAGTTATTGAAATGGTGAGATCAACTTTCTCGATGCTTCCTTATTTGAATCTCATTAATTAATAGAAAATTGAATTGGATGAAGTGCGCGGATTCGTTATAAAGTATCAAGTTCTATTCTACAAAACTTCCTTAGATGTAGATGAAAGTTTCAAAGATAAGTTTACGTGGAAAAGTAGTAATTTATTATAACGCCAAACAGGCTTAAAGGTTCAATTACTATTCAAGAAACAACATCTTATGGAACTTCTCCCGTAATTTCGGAATCCTTTGATTTTCAAAATACATCAGATGATGAAGTTGACGTATTCCCAGATGCCTCATCTGATGAAGAATTAGTTGTATAGTCCATGTTTTACATTTATTTTCAGTATTAATAAGAATCTTGTCATGAACGATCTAAATTAAAGTACTGCTACAAAATAACGTTTTCATTAATTTTAATCATGAAAACGAGTTCTAATTTAACATTGAACATGTCTTCTATGAGTTTGTTCAATTCTATTGAATAACCAGATAATTTGCAAACTTCATTTAAGCCTAACTAGCCGTTTTAATAGATTTCTCAATGATTTTTGATACAATTACGCTAGTAGACATTGAATAATATAAAACAGACATAATTAGTGAACTTAATGAATGTTGCAAATTATTCGTTATGTTAATTCTTTTAGAAGTATGAACATATAGCAGTTCAATTTAAATTGAACGTTTTGATTATTAATAATTTAAGAAAGTTATTTTTACAGTTATTTAATTTAGTCGTTAGTAAATTCTTATTAATAGCTGAAAATAAAATGTAAAAACATGGACTCTTATACAACTAAATTTCCTCTTCATCAGATGAGGCATCTGGGAATACGTCAACTTCATCATCTGATGTTACAAGGTTTTGGTAAAAATCCCACAAGGATTCCGAAATATACGGGAGAAGTTCCATAAGATGTTGTTTCTTTTGAATAGTAATTGGAACCTTTCTTAAGCCTGTTTTGGCGTTATAATAATATTACTACCTTTTCCACGCTTTTCGAAACTTATTTCTTTGAAACTTTCATCTACATCTAAGGAAGTTTTGTAGAATAGAACTTGACTACTTTTTTTATAACGAATCCAGCGCACTTCTATCCAATTCAATTTTCTATTAATTAATGAGGATTCAAATAAGGAAGCAAAGTCGAGAAAGTTGGATCTCACCATTTCAATAACTACTATGGATTTTTTCTACCTACTCGGTGAATACGCTGAGCCCAATCGTGAGGATGTTCAGTTTTTCAATTTAATTTCTTTCTCTTTTTTTCGATTAGACTATGGTCTGTATCGCACTCTATATGGGTGTGTCCCGGAAGCAAGAATTTGTGATCTATTATTTTGAGGCTCTCAGAATTTTGTAAAGCTACAAAACACGCTGCTGCCATATGGCTATTTGTAATTTGTCCGCCGCATGAGTCGGTATACATAATTAGGTGACTAATTTCAACTAAGTAAGTTTCTTGTTAAAAATCTGTAAATACAATTTAATAGGTACAGTTTAATAGGTGGTAGGCATGTGTACTCCATGCCAGCCGGGGAGGTACCACCACCCTTACCATGGGCTCCTTAATATTGGGTCTCCGATTTTCTGAGCTCGGTAAGGGCTGCCGGTTACCTTTTCCATCATCCTTAATCTATTCTCATCCTTATTCTTCCTTCTCGCCCTCACTGTCTTCCTATCGGATTAAAAGTCCCAAATTAAAAAATAAGTTTCTAGGGTTATAAATTCCGGACGTAAAATCCTGCCCCACTCGGATGTCCGGGCCCAAGCGACCTCGGTCATCGAAAGTATCAACTTTTTGATTCACTACTGCACCATCCGCGGTATCAGGTCTAATCTTAATGCTTTTCACCAACATCTTGAACAATTACAACCTGATATATTGTTTCTATCTGAAACACAAGTCTCCTCTGAAGGCTCCGAGTCACCCGACTTGCAATTTCCTCAATACCATCTTCACTCTAACTTTCGATATAAAGGAGGCGTATGTGCGTACATCAAGGACAGAATTGCTTGCAAGAGGGTTTCTTCCTTAGAAAATAAAAATTTTGACGTGATTTGGTTTAAACATTCTGGTCCTAATTTCTACTGTTGCATTTATAGGTCTCCTAATGACAGCAACTTTCAAGACTTCTTCTATTACCTTAGTATGAAAGTTGACTATCTCCTGTCTCAGTTTCCATCTTGCGATATCTCATTTGTAGGCGATTTCAATGTTCATAACTCTAACTGGCTTCAATTTTCATCTACTACAAATCCCGCTGGTCATAGTGCAGAAACATTTGCTATTTCATGTGATCTCACACAAATGATTTCTGAACCCACAAGAATCCCTGATAACCCTAACCATACTCCACATCTTCTAGATCTCTTTCTTACATCAAACCCTCTTGTTTATAAAACTTCCGTTCTTTCGCATTTAGGTCTTTCCGACCATTGTCTAATAAAAATCATTTCTACTGTACCTAATTCCACTGTTGTTCGCAAAACCGATAGAACCTTGTGGTGTTTTAAGTCAGCTCGATGGAGTGATTTACGGGATTTCTTTGTAACCTTTCCAGGGCGTGAATATTGTTCTAAGTCGTCCTCTTCTTCGGACATCGCTCTTTCAGTATCTGAAGTCATCCTCATGGGAATGGAGTTATACATTCCGAAAAAACAGTACCGTGTAGGTCATTCACGTTCCCAACCCTGGTTCAATAACGCTTGTTCTGATGCAATATCTTTAAAAAATAAATGTTACATTAAATGGAAATCTAATAAATCGGTTGACAGTCATGTAGAATACGTTGGTGCTAGAAATATCTGCAAAAGTGTCATCACTAAAACTAAAAAGTTGTTCGAACAACGAAACTGCAATGAACTAGCTACATCTCCTTTAGGCAGTTGTAAATTTTGGTCTTTAGCAAAAGCCATTAGTAAAAACTTTCGAACATCTTCATCCCCCCCCCCGACATCTATTGACGGATCGGTAGTTGCTGATTCTGTAGACAGAGCCAACGTTTTTGTGGATTTGTTTGCATCAAACTCGTGTCTCAATGATTCTGGAAAAGATGTGCCCCTCTTCTTCATACGTTATGAAACCAATTCATTTTCGGTACAAGCTCTTGGAATCGATCATCAGTAGGCTTGATCTCAATAAGGCGATTGGCCCAGACGGTATCCCAGCTATTGTCTTAAAGAAATGTTCCCCCGAACTAGTACCAGTCCTATCTAAGCTCTATACGATCTCTATATCTTCTGGGGAATTCCCTTCATCATGGAAGTTAGCAAATGTTCAACATATTCCCAAAAAAGGTGATAAGACCGATCCCTCAAATTACAGACCAATTGCCATCACTTCCATTTTGTCTAAAATCATGGAAAAAGCCATCAATCAGCAATTGCTCACGTTCCTTGAAACTAACAAACTCCTTAGTGACCACCAATATGGGTTTAGGCAAAGTCGTTCAACAGGCGATCTTCTTTCATATGTGACCCAAGTTTGGAACAATACAGTAGAGCAGTCCGGTGAAACAGTTGTAGTCGCTTTAGATATCTCAAAGGCATTTGACCAAGTTTGGCATAAATGTTTACTTGCCAAACTCACCTCGTTTGGGTTAAATGATACGCTCATCAACTGGGTTTCTAGTTTCCTTGATAAAAGATGAATACGTGTCGTAGTTGATGGCTTTTTTTCAAAAGAAGTTAGCATTAACGCGGGCGTACCACAGTGATCCGTTATAGCGCCTATACTTTTTCTGCTGTACACAAACGACCTTATTTCTTCAACAACTAACCCCATCCATTGCTTTACTGACGATAGCACTCTTCACTGTAGTTCATCTCAGTCTACTCATAGTGATAATCCACCTTCTATGTAAAATCAAGAAATTAAAGCTGAAATGGCAAATTCAATCAACAAAGACATTCAACGTATTCTCGAATGGGGAAGCAATAATCTAGTTAAATTTAATGCTAACAAAACTCAGTGTTGCCTTATGTCCGCCAAAAAAGATCGATCATTTCCTGTTGTAAGTATGAATGGCTCAGTTTTTAAGTTTTCAGACTCTATTACTCTGTTGGGTATGACTGTATCTTCAAATCTCTCATGGGTTGACCATCTTCTGTCAGCTACCAAAACAGCTGCTCGTAAAATAGGCTTTTTGTACAGATCTAAGCAGTACTTTACCTCTCGACAACTCCTTCTGCTGTACAAGGCCCAAATTCGGCCTCATCTGGAATATAATTCTCACCTTTGGGTTAGTGCTCCCCAATACGCTCTCGATATCGTTGATCGTATTCAAAAGAGAGCGATTAGGCTTATAAATGACCCGTCCTTAACTTCTCACATAGTCCCTTGAGCATAGGATGGTTTCAGTTCTTTCTTTGTATTATCGTTATTACAACGGCTATTGTGCTGGTGAATTACATTCTTTGATACCATCTCCGGCTAACTTTGCGAGAAATACTCGGTTCGCTCATTCACATCATCAGTATGCAGTACAAATCTCCACTTGTCGTACTAAACGGGCGCAATCCACATTTTTCTACACGGCTTCTAAACTCTGGAATGATCTCCCTAGTTCCTGTTTTCCTCTCACTTATGATATGAGAAAATTTAAGGTAGCTGTTCATAGGCATCTATTGGCAATTCATTATCCCTCTATCCATCCTCCTAAGTGTTCCTGAGTGCTTTAGCACGATAGGCCTTATTTAGCCTGTTCAGGTCCACAATCATAAAAAAAAAAAAACAAGAGCCAATATCATTTCCACCTCTTTTTGCCACTGATTCGTACCATAGGTAGTATAATGCCTGACAAGTATCACAATCATGTACAGTATGGTTGAACGTCCAGAGTTTCCTTTTGTAACACACGTAAGCACGTTGTTATCTGCTGAATCTTTAAAACTTATAGGTTATGTTGGCGTAAAACATGGTTAGTCATAAACACCGCCGATTGTGTAAAACGAGATATCAACAAAGCTCCTTTTACCACCATATATTGTAATTATTCCACAGCGAACAAGGAGCTAAGTTCACATAACTCATGCATAAAACTATATACTTTGAATTGAGACGTAACTCTATTGAACATATCCAAAAATAATATTCCAAGCTTCTCTGAGATATTCCTCCTTTTACACATGAAATACCATCACCTTTAGATGCGAAATTTGAGTTAACCCGATTTTCACCAAAACTGACATCACCTTTTTCACGCGCAGTAGGGAGATATATATTGAAATATTAAATAAGGTAAATAATGGGGATAGATTGAGGTAAACCCGGTTTTAAAACTATATTTAAATTAATAACTTACAGCTAAGTATACATGGGTTTATGGAACATGTTGTGTTATATAAATCAAATAATATAAATGCAAAAGCATTATCACAATTAAACAACAGTAATTTGTATATTCATGTTGTCCAAGCAGGTTCAGAGAGGTAAAATGTGTGTTTTCTCCTAAATTCTGTTGGTCTCATCTCAAGTTTTGAAAATAAATTATTAATTGTTTTAATATTGTAAAACACTATTTTTATGTTTTTGAATTCTGCAAAAATTTTGATTATTTGGTTACTAATTTGTGGTACAACGGGAAATTTTTTATACAAAATTGAATTAGGATCTATTAGATCAACTATCTCATTTCTAGTGTTATCTAAACTATGGTGAAAAAGTAATCTATTAACTAAGTTTTTTGGATAATGATTATTAACAAGAATATCACTAAGTTTTTTTAGATTTTTTTGTATCAATGATGTACAATGTTAATAATCCTAGTTTTTAAACCTAAAATGGAATTTTTTTCATAAAGGATGATTGAAGTAATAATTTATATATCTTCCCGAACTGGCCGGTTTGATGTGCCAATCAATAATTAAAGTTAATCAATTTCATGTCTAAAAATGGAACACTATTATTAATTTCATATATATTCATATATTCTACAGTGATTTGTATGTTAGGATCATAATTGTTAAAAATATTTAGAATGTTGTCTATTTGATTTATAGGACCAATTAAAATTAAGTCATCTACATATTTTTTTATTAAAGTAACTTCACAATTAAATTTTGGTAGACTAGTGTCTATGAGATCATCTAGAACAATTTGGGCTAGAACAGGACTTAACGAAGATCCCATAGGTGTACCAAAAACTTGTCTAAAAAACTTTTTTTGAAATGCGAAATAAGTGTTATCAAAAATAAATTTAATTGTTAATGAAAGTGTTATTGGGAATATTACAGTGAGTCTGGATAACTGTCCATCTTTTAGTAATAATTTCTAAAATTAAGTTTAATGATATATTGGTGAACAAAGAGACAAAGAAACATCTAGTGAAAACAAGGCATTATTAATTTGAATTTTGAAGTTATCGTAAATTTTTGAAATGGTAAAAGAGTCTTTAATGTTATAGTTTGTGTTATTACCCAAAGCAGTAGAAAGTAATTGTGATAACCATTTTAGTACCATGTAAGTACATTAAGATTTATTTAAGCCTTCATTGTAATTTAATAATTTTATTCTTAGTTGTGTCCTGGTGCAGCTTGTAAACACAAGCAAAAATTTGATTAAAAATCTATAGTTTTCCTAAGATTTTATAGCCAATACCCAACACTTCAATTATATATATACACGGTGGTCCTTTTAATGTGTTACAAAGCGATATTGAGAAAATGGCTGAATGAAAAAAAAAATGAAATATCTAGGGATACAATGGGTCGTTGGGGGACACTTTTTGACAGAGTAAGTGATGTTTTAACCGTTTCCACTTTTTAGGGGTGGGGGGTTACTTTTAGATGTTAAATGGAAAGGTGTAGTATTCTTTACAGATTCGTAATCTCTAGAAAAATCTACGTTATAATCAATGAATAATTTAATGTCAATGTCAATGTCACTACGCTAAATTCAACAAAATTAAAAAGAAAATCAACAGGAAAAAACTGATATTAGGTACATTATTTTATTATAATAGGTATTCAAAATGACGACCATTTTGTTCTAAACATTTATCAACCCTCTTTCGAAAAGAATTCCGCACTCTGAATAACATATCTGGGGCGATTTCACGAACTGCACGCGTAATCCTTTCTCTCATGTCTTCGGCTGTAGTTGGAGCAGTCACCATGACTTTTTCTTTGACGAACCCCACAAGAAAAAATCAAGAGGGGTTTAAGTCTGGCGATCTTGCAGGCCAATTTACTGGTCCCCCACGTCCAATCCATCTGGTAGGGTAAGTGTCATTCAATATAGCACGTGCTTCTCGACAGAAATGTGGTGGTGCGCCGTCTTGCTGGAACCAAATTGCTTCACGTTGTTGCTCTGGAATATTTGGCATCAATCTTTGCAAGTCATTTCGAAGGAAATCGCAGTATCGCTGTCCATTAAGATTACCATCGAAAAAATGAGGTCCAATAACAACATCGCCAAATATCCCACACCAGGTATTTATCGACCAAGCGTGTTGATTAGCGACTGTTCGCATCCAGTGTGGATTTTCTTGAGCCCAATAATGCATATTGTGACGATTGACTTGACCATGGTTAGTGAATGTTGCTTCGTCAGAAAATGTTATGTTTTCCAGTGAATTGTTTGCATTAATCCATTGTCGAAACCACCGACAAAATTGCACCCGTCTCTCGAAGTCCTGTTCATACAATTCTTGATGTAAGGTAATATGGTAAGGATGAAATTTAAAATTGTGCAAAATCCTGAGAACGGATGTTTTACACATCCCGGCGTCTTTGGATAGATCTCGGGAACCAATATGAGGGTTGAGAGCTACTGTTCCCAAAACTCCTACCACCATGTCGTCGTTCGTTTTGGTTTTTCTCCTGCTGCGTTTTCTGGATGAGAGTTGGCCGGTCTGGTGACTCCTAGTCTCTAATCTTTTGAACGCCATGTGAGATTTTGGTGCTAAATGGGGAAATCTTACCGCCCAAAGTTCAGAAGCATTGCGGTAGTTTTTTCTACATTCTCCGAGAATTAACACAATGTCAACTTGGCAGTTGAATTCATTCATTTTAAGGATACGTAGTTAAAATCTCAACTAAGATTATTAAATACGAACAGGAACAACAGAGATAATTAACAAACGAACAGAACTAACACTAACAATAAACGAACACAATGAACACTAATTTTAACAAGTCGCTTAAACTAAAGACTTTAAACTCGAAGATAATTTAAGGAAATTACTGGCAATGTCATAACATGTCAAGTCGTTCGTTGTCATGATAACTGCAACAGTGGCGGCTGGTGAATCATCGCTGCAGTGCCACATAGCTTCAAAAAAAATCGTGAACTTTCTAAGAAAATAATTATTAACTACATAATCTAACCAAAATACCGTATTTTTTTTACCCAGTTGGCAAGTTAATTCTCGGAGGATGTAGAAAAAATAACGACAAAGCTTCTGAACAAAATGGTCGTCATTTCGAAAATCTATGTATTATAATAAAATAATGTACCTAATATCATTTTTTTCTTTAGTTGATTTTATTTTTAATTTTGTTGAATTAGTGACATTGACATTGGCATTAAATTATTCATTAATTATAACGTAGTTTTTTCTGGAGATTACGAATCTGGAAAGAAAACTGCACCTTTCCATTTAACATTTAAAAGTTACCCCCCACCCATAAACAGTGGAAAGGGTTAAAACATTACTTACTCTGTCAAAAAGTGTCCCCCAACGACCAATTGTATCTCTAGAAATTTCATTTATTTTCAATCAGCCGTTTCTCAATATCGCTTTGTAAAACTTTAAAAGGACCACCCTGTATGTATGTATGTATGTATGTATGTATGTATGTATGTATGTATGTATGTATGTATGTATGTATGTATGTATGTTATATATATATATATATATATATATATATATATATATATATATATATATATGCCAATATTAAGTAGGTAATTTATAACAGCTAACGAAGTTTTAATTTTAACTTAATTTTAATTTAATCCATAACAATTCAGCTACATTATATAAGCAAAACAGAAAATTCCTTATACAAATTTAACTCTTCTATCCTTGTAAGAGACTCTACCGGAACGATATAGACACTCCTTATAGTCTCTACCAGATTTGGTTAAATAAGCAAAAAATGCGATTGGTAGTAAAACACCCAATATACCAAATCTAATATTCTTTCCAGATGGTTTAAAATATTCAAAGGCACTTGCTTTCAAAGCTTGAAAGCGCAGCACACTGGGATCAAACTGAAACAAACAAAAAACACTATTAACAATTAGTTCTATTGTAATGATAAACTAATCATAATAAATTGCAGTTTATCGATACGCGGAATGGTTTATTCGCAAAAGATATAAAGTTGATGTGTATTCTGTATCATACTAAATGCTAATAGTAGCCTTCATGACAAATGGCCTAGCAAGTTTGAGGTAAAAATTAATTCGTTTAAGTAGTAATTTAAATTTGTTAGTCAATATTTCGATAATAATGTTTGCAGTAACCCTGTACAAACACTACTAATTAATAACTATTAAAACTTCAGACAAGTTAATGAATATATCATATTTACCCACATACTTAAACAAAATTGCATTTTATTTATAACTAACGTGGAGCTTCGCTCCGTGTTATGGTCACAACTGACCTCAATAACCGTTTACGATATTTATTTAAGGGGAAAATTTTTCTTATGAAAAAATGTAATAGGGGAACCCTATTTAAAAAATTTCAAAATTCGAGAAAATCAAAATCATGAATGAATCGAATGGGTCGCGTGCCGGATGCGACCGTGCCAGATGCGACCCGTGCCGCAAGCGACCCACCAATTTGCCTTCGTGCCACTTGCGACCCAAGTACTGATGTATCAGTGGAATATGGTAAAATTAATTTAGTTTTACCATTAAATTTTATTTTTAAATTTATTTCATTTTACTTTGGAATGTCGACTAACGCGTCTCTGCTAAAAGACGGGAATCCCCCGTACCGAATTCAACTTTCACTTTCACCCCTACAACACTGAAGTTGTTGACCTGCTATGGAATGTTGACTAGCGCGTTTGCATTGTTTGACAGACAACCCTCATTTATCTTGTGACTTGCAGCCACTCAACATTGTGTTAAGTTTGCTTTACAAGTGTTTTCTGCGATGGAAGAATTCTATGTTATTACAAGTAAAAAAGGAAAGCCTTCTTTAGTGTTTGGAGCGTATTAATACCGAGTTCATAAGACTACTCAGGAAAACATAGTGTCGAGGAAGAGTCAAGATAACACTGCAGCATGAAATAATACCGGGAACTACTACGGAGCATTCCTGTGTACCAAATCAAGCGGAGTTGGACGTCAACAGAGCAATGCATAACTGTAAGAAAAGAGCGAGAGAGGAAGTGTCAGTGCCGGTAAACGTGATATATAAAGAAGAATTTTCAGGACTCTATTCCCAAGGATTTGAACTCGTGACTGAAGTGCCGAAATATGACTCCGTGAAAAGTGTTTTATGTCGAGACAGAAGAGGAGCAATCGGGACTGATCAAGTAATGAAATTGTGCTTCCTGATGATCTATTAACGTTGCCAGATGGAAGAAGTTTTTTATTGGCTGATAAAACCATAAGGGACAAGAGAATGATAATTTTCGGAGGTGAAGATACTTTGCAACTGTTAGAGAAGCAGGACGCGACATATTTTTTCGACGGTACATTTAAAAGTTGTCCCAAGCAGTTTAGTCAACTTTATCCCATTCACGTCGACATTGGAAGTTCTGACACAGCAACAAACGTCTGCCCTGCTGTGTATGCTCTCCTGCCTGACAAAACTGAGGACACGTACTTCCACATGCTTATGGCTATAAAAGAATCTTTTCCTTCATGGAAGCCTTCCACAGTCAAACTTGATTTTGAAGTAGCTATGATTTCTGTAATTCAACGTATCCTACCACACACACACAAATCTCAGGATGTTCATTTCATTTCAGGCAAAGTATATGGCGGAAAATCCAAATAATAGGCCTTACATCGTAATATATATATAAAATCAAGAAGTTGTAAAGACAGCCAGAAGATGTGCTGCGTTGGCGCATATTCCACCTCAACATATTGATGATGCCTGGCTCACTATTATGGAGGACGGTACAGAAGACAATGTCAAACTAACAGAAAAAGAGGGGAGACTTGAAGAATTAAGCAATGTAAATAAGGCTACAAATCGATTATATATATATATATATATATATATATATATATATATATATAGCTATTTTAAGTAATGACGAAGCTTTACAGCTGATTCTCTTTAAGTAAAAAATAATAAAATAATAATAGAAAAAATATATATAAAAGTATAAAAAAAAATATGGTTGCTTAAAGTCCAACCCCAAACCTCCTCGTGGTAGCAGCTGGAAACTAGAGATAGATATGCTAATATATATATATATATAGATCTCTAGGCTAATATGGGACTCTGGCAGACAGTATATATTCCTTAAACATGCATAGGGTTTATAAACTAGGCGTAAATTAACTTGGGGTAAAATTTCCTCTCTCGAACAATGGGTCGCATGGGGCACTGAAAGCTACTAGCAGGGTCGCTACAGCCACGATTTTTGCTGGGTCGCATCCGGCACGGTCGCACCCAGCACGTAATCATCGAATGAGCCTATTTTATTGGTCTAAAACCATCTCCGCATTATTGCCTTTCTAATGAAACCTTTTTTGAGCACACCGGTTGGATGGTTTCAAAGTCTATAACGGACATAAGTACAAACAATTTTTGTGTTTTATAGATATAGATAGATTACTATTTAGTACTTAGTACGGATACTTTCTTAAACAAATTACTTAAATCCACTGTATTTGCAATGATTTACTAGGAATTGCATATTTTTACAACAGTAAACAAAATGAAAATTCTACTTAAACAAAAGTATTTGTAGTTTGTATAACAAATTTGTTTTTGTAACAGTAAGGTTAAAAACGGACTCAGGAATTTCCTTTCCTTACCTAAGTTTAGTAGGTAGGCTCAACTACCTTATTAAATACAACAACTCAAAAGTATTAATTTGTCGAAAAAAATATAAGCTCCACTCAGCAAACAAGATAGTCGGAAAATATGTCCACTAAAATAATGTATTTGAAATTTTTGATGAGGCATATTATTTGTCGAATCATATTTGAGAATTCTAAGGTTTCACGGTTAAAAGTAAATTATTACATTTTACAGCTGACATTTTCCGCGTGCGTTTTATTACTTAATCCTTTTATTGTGTTACTCTTGTTTGTTAAAAATCAGTTTCTTTGAAGACTTCTTTGGTAGTTTTATTTGTGAAATAAAAGTATGTACAAGACTTTTAGTACAAATGTAATTTTAATATAATTTTTATGTTTTAAGGTTATGCCTATTATGGCTAGAACTACGAAGGAAAGTATACATTCAGAGGCTCGAAACATTATTATTGCAAAAACATTACAAGCATGTGGATCGATTGTCTCAAGAAGTGTGGGAGAAAGTTGAATTACTTGACGAAGTAGCGGAGAGTTTGGAATTTGTAGTGAATACTGGTTTGTCGGAAGATGACACAAGTTCAGAAGTTGAAGATTAAGAAAATAACTTATAAAATAATTTTCCCTTGATATTTTAAACGTTTTGATTTTTATATGATTTCGTTTCGATTGTTTAAATATGTATTGAGTTTATCTTGATTTTAACTTGACAATTAAATTGTGTTGGTACACTTTGACAAACAAATAACTCCATCAGTTCATTCGATAAACTATAAAAATGCAATTACATTTTAATCAAAATGAACTGTAGATCTTAAATTAAAATATTTAAAATTGTTTCTGTAACGCTTAATATTGTTACTAAATATTTTATATTAATGTTTAGGTTTTTAAGTTTAATAAAGTTATTTCTATCAAATTCTTAGTTCACCGTGTATAGATCTGTCCCTTAGTGAAGAAAAAATTTATTGTGCAGCACACAATATATTTATGTGTATCCAACAATACACATTTAAATTAAGCGCCCAAATATTTTTTTCGGATTGTACCTTAAAAGTTATTATAGTGCCGGTACCCCTTCTCCAACTATCTTGTTGAGTAGAGCTGTAAAGGGATTTAAATTTTTTCGCATCTTTTAATATTATTTAAATTCGCTGACGCGTTTCGGAAAAAATTAAAAACATTTTAAGTGCTATTTTTAACAATTTAAATTTTAAATACAAAATTATTAGAAGCAAGAGCTCGTGAAATATTTTACGCGAGTTTTATTAATGATGTAAGTACCCACAAATGAACGTTTACTATTCCAATAACAATTGTGACAGTTAAATATTTTGTCACGTTCTGTTGCTTTCTAAATTTCTTAAGTATTCCTTTTTAAGTTATTGTTTTTCTTAATTTTGATTTAAATTTGTAATTAAATTTTCTAAACAAAAAAAAACAACATATACGAAACGCTTGAGCAAATTTGAAAAAGTTAAGTCCTGGTATACAGAATTAAATGGCGAAACAAAAATATTTTAGCAATGACGACATGGTGTACAAAAGTTTAAATCATTATACCACTTTTCAGCACACTGTAATAGTATTTTACATTACAAGCCAGTAAAACAGTGTTTTGCTGGCGAAAGGATGAGGATGACTGGCGAACCGTCAGGCAAGCCTGTCACATCCTTGAGCCAGTAAAAACAGTTACCTGGCGTGTGATGTATAATATTTTATTTGTTACTCATTTATTAACAATATTAAGCTTAAATTAGTTATGAAATAAGATTCTCCAAAAAATTTCCAAAATATCAATGAAACAAAAGCAATGCAATGATTTCTACTAATTTTATTACATTGTCAAATTTTGATCTTACGATTTTCCCATCCATAGGTAAATGAGTGTACAAAAGGAGATTATCCAAGAAGCATATTACCAACCAAAACGATTCCGGGGTCCTCAAAAATTTAATATTAACAGCAACCATAATTGCATCTTTATTATAAATGTAAATGACAATAATAAAACATATATGTCAACAAAACTACTGACTTGTAAACATTTTACAGGTCAGCTGTCACTTTTACAAGTCAGTAGCCTATTAAAATGACATTTCATCGTTTGTCTTTTGTTCCGTTACATTGTTTACTATTGAGCAACAAATAAATTATTTTACTGTAAGAACTGTACGGTTTCACAAACCATGAGAAGCAGTCATAAAATAAATAATTAATATTGAGAGAGCGGAAAACGTGATAGCGTGACATTACTACCTATTACTAGTAAGTACAATTTCACAGTTTTGAGATCTGGATCTTAACTAAAAGTTAACGGTTCTGTCCACACAAAAACGTCATTTTAATAAGGGGAAGTGTTACATTCGATGAAAACGAGAACTTTCAACGACAAATGCCAAACTGCTAATTTTGCATTATTTTAATGGGATTGAACTTACAAAGCTCTAAATATACTATAACCAAACAAACTCGTATTTACATCACTTTAAAGGACAAAACGGCCATTATTTAACATGGGTAAACTCTGCAATAAACACTTTGACCAAGATAAGGTGCTGGAATGGCGACACTCGATTTGTGTTACGTCACCAATACTAATAAAAATAAATACACGAATGACATCAAAACAGGATGATGCAGCTTTTCCACAAATGTTTTCTCGGCAATATCCAAGCCTCAATAATTAATCAAAACATCTGTAATATAATCAATCTTCCAAAGATTTATCAATAAAAAAACAGAATTTAGTAGTGTAACTATATTTTTCTCAATCTTTTCCTATAAGTAATCACACGCACGTGTCAGTACTTCTGTTAGCGTACATTCTACGAATGTATGCTTCTGACGACACCCACTATAATACAGACCAACCTGAAAATATCATTTTATCATTTATTATTTTACACGTGCTTGAATTTTTGGTTGTTTGTATTTCAATTTCACTTTGTTATTAGAATAATCAGTTGTTTGAAGGCTACAACATCTTATTTACTATGCGACTGTAAGTAGAAATACCCACATTTCACATTTATTTTACTGATTATTACAACTGTTTGTAGGTTATAATTGAAACTGTGGACCTGCAGCTGTTTATTTGTAAAAGTAGTTCGTTATTTAATTAAAATTCTCAGCAGTATCTGTTGTACGTAACAATAATACTCTATTATTCTAAACAATTAATTTAATAATATTATGTCTAGTAATTTTACTAATTTAAGTTTATTTACAGAGGATCAACGCAAAAAGAACAATACTCAGTCAAGGTCGTGAAATAATTTACAGGGTATACAAATTTATGAAGGAAGAAAAGGAGGCCGCACAACTTACTATTTCTTTAAGGGGGCTCGCGGGGTCCTATCTTATACATTTTAATTTGCCCAACTTTAAGGTACATTTAAATAAAAAGTAAAAGTGGTAGAGCTTTGAATTTTTTTTTCACTGAAAGTTTACACTTTTCTACATATTTTGAGCAGAGGGTTTTTAAATACAATCACAAACCAGAATTTTATATTTTTTTAAAAAAAAGTTATATTTTTGAATTAAAAACTGTATATAAATCAAGTTTCTACAAAATGTACTAGGAATTTTGAAAAACCCTCTGCTTAAAATGCACAGCAAGATTAGACAAAGTAAAAAAAAAATCATCTCATTATCTCTTACCGTTCCTGAGAAAATGTTCCTTAAGTGCTAAAAATATTCGTTTGCGGAAAAATCAGCCGAAAGTTAGAAAAACATTAAAAATGCAATATTTTTTGAAAATTTTTACTTTAATGCATCCCAGCTCCATACTTAGGGTTGTCTGGATCCTCTGCTTCTTCATACATATCCTCCAGCCTTCTTTTAGATGCTGTTAGCTTTTGCCGGCACTTTTTTTCAATTGCTTCCAATGCCTTTTCTGCCTTTTTCACTCGTAGAGCGTCGACAAACTTCATTCTCTTGATGCAGTAAGCTCCAGGAACAATACCTAACTTTTCTAGGATTTTACATCTGACTATATTTCCCTCATTATAGGTACAGATTGCCTCATACACGCCAAGTTCCAAGGTATTTTTGTGGACAAAGGTTGCTTTCGGGATGCGCGCCCAAATCAAACTATTGAGAGACTCACTAGCATTTTGGGTTCCACCGTGTAAGCATCTGCGGAGTAATTCTGGTTGAGATAAGTCTCTAAATATGGGCTTTATTTCCTCCATCACTATTCTAGGGAAATGGGTATGAATAGAATGGTCATATGGCTCTTCCTTTTCCATTGCTTTGCGGTACTTGCACCACGTGTCTGGTCCAGGAGGGCATAACTCATGGGCCGTAGATTCATTTGTAGAAGCCAGATGAAAATATTCGGCGCAAACAGCTTCTTTCATATTATCTAAATTTGAAGTGTTTCTTCTGATGGCAAGGCCATAATAGCTTTGAATTTCATTAATTGCTTCATTTGTAAGCCGGCCACGACCTCCAAGTGTTTTCCCATCTTCTAGTTTCTTTTTCCCAGGTTGAGATTTCAACTTTCGAAGGCGTGAGCCCATGCGTTTTTGCACGTGGCAGACACATTCGAGTTTCTCTATTGAGAAATCAGGTCCATATGGCTCAGCAGCAACAACGGAAGGGTATGCTGCACTGTCACCAAGAAAGTACTTATATCTTATGTTGTGCTTGGTTTGTGACTCACGAAACATGTCGACAATACCCTTAACTTACATGCCACCACTTACACCAGAAAAGTTTGCAATACAATTTAAATCATGTTGGTTTTCCAATCTATTTTTACATCTACAAAACTTTGACATAATTTTAACATCACGCACTTTACCAGTTAGCGCAGTTACTATGCCATTGAAACATAAATGACCTCTGCGTTGCCACGAACCATGGAAAATTGCAGTAATGTCACGGTTTTCATTTTCTTGCAAGCCTACACATTCTTCTACAGCATCACTCATCGATAGAAAACAAACAGCCTGTACATCCTGCAGTAAAATGAGGTTGTAACCCCTGAATTCAGAAGGGCACGGCATATTCATTAGAGAGAAAAAATTATTTGCCGCTTCTTGGCCCTTTCCAATACAGCGAAAGACATATATGCACATCGTACATTCGAATCTGTCATATTAGTTAGGCTTACTTTCTTGCTGTTACTTTCTGACACTAAAAAACTACAAGAAGAACACTTCAGATTGATATTTACACTAATGCCTTGCCTATTACTGGGGAAAACACAAAGTTGACCATGACACTTTGAGCAAACAGCAATACTTGAAATCAAACTTGAAATCCATGGATATAAGATAACAAAAATTTTCATCATCAGTACTAGGCCTACTACTACTGTTACTAAGACTAGTACTAGGCCTAGGCTCTAAAGCTTGGTTCAAAATTTCACTCACAATAGCAGAAGAATTTTCAGTTTCAATCCTTGCTACCACTTGTTTTCTAACGCCACTAAAAACGGGTTTTCGTTTTTTAAAAATTTTTTAAGAATAAGCATTTTCACAAGAAAAACACTGACTAAACGCACTTCTAAGTTCTAACCTCAAAACGCCAAACTACAGTCTAAAGTCTAGTCAAAATAATACAAGCTAATGTTTACCTAATTGTCAGCTGTCAGAGTAGCAGTGTAGCCAACACATAAATAAAAATTACAAAGATAAATGAGCACTGTATAATGTACGTATACTATAATAAAATCAATATTATGCGTTTATACTGTATAATAGTGGGCTAATTTCTGTAGAGTAAGCGTTTGCTAAAATATTAATTTCTTGAAAAGTACTGGTCAGAATTTAACAAAGCTTAAATTAAATTAAAGCCCAAGAATTCCAGATGATAAAAAATGCAAAATCTCAAATTCGAATATTTTTTCATTTTTTGCCCCGGGCAAGGTTTTTGTTCCTATAAAAATATGTCAAATTAGGTTTTTGTATATGTTGTGTCATCATAGTATTTGTACCGGCTCGAAACATTGTAAGTTGATCCATACCTATTTATGAATAGTATTACTTAATTTCAGAAGTTAAATATTTACGGTGTTGTGGAACATGTATTGAATACCTGAGTACTGCCAAACTTTTTAGTGTGTTACCATTTTTGAGTTTTGTGGTGTCACATTCGTACTTCTTAGGATTATGCTTTCATCTCGGCATCTATCCAAAAAGGTTATGCCATAGTAGTTTTCCTCTTTTTATCTTAGTTTCTCCATTTCTTTAATACGGCGTAGAATCTCCCCCGCAGAGGTTTATTATGTTGAATTTGATATTTCTGCGGGTTCCACATGTTTCTCCAAGTTCTTTACGACAAGGACAGCATCACACAACATTGATTTTAAAAACACCAAAATTATCGAACATACCACAAAAAGAATAATACGGGAAATCTATAGAAATTGAGAAAGTACTTAACAATTTAAACGAGACTATCCACAATTTGGAAACCTGTATTAAAATAAATTGTGTGCAGGTCAGCGAGTGGCACGCGCTATCGTGCATTCGCTGATTAACAAGAGCTGCCAGGTTTGTATTGTTTGGCAGTTTAGTTTGGATTGTAAAGCAACCAGAGTAGGAACGCATATTATACGGACGTTTTTTATTTATTTCACATTATTGAGTGACAAGGTACAAGTGAATTCACAATGCCACCATCTACGCAAAGTGTAATTTGGAATTATTTTAAACCAGATGAGCATATGACCGAGATAAATCTCAGTGTAAAATAACTGTTGCTAAATAAATCTAATGCAAATTGTCAACTAACTACATTTGCAGTATTTTGAAAAATTTATGCTATTTTCTCATTTAAAACAAAAAAAAAATGCATTATGATTATAACAATGTATTTACAGTACAAAATCAATTAATATAACTTATGCGGCAAGTTACCAAAAGAAAGTTAGAATTTGTTAAAATTAAATAATAACTTTTACCACAACTGCCTCTTTAATTATTTTGTATTGAACATAAAAAAATGTAGGTGCAATAGTTTTGAGTTTTTTAATTAAAGGACAATGCCGCTGGTCGAAAATCTTTTTTTATTATGTTGGGCTAACTAACTCGCATTAAAATCGAATCCACAGTTAGAGTTGTTTGTTATATCGTATTTAATGCTGCTTTAATACTACTTCGATTGGAATTCTTTTTTCAGATAAAATTGTCACTCCACTGCAAGAAGTAAAAAAAATTTCTTTAGAGGAAGTTAATTAAAAGGAAAAAAACTACCAATCCGAATTCGAAAAAAATTGATATCGGAGAAATGATTGCACTTCAAAATTTATCTTTTAGTTTCATGGAAGGAATAGGATTTCGCAGACTATTACAAGAAATTGTACCAAAATATAATTTAAGAGGGCGCAACTTTTTTACTGATTTCGTGTGCAAGGCACTGTATGGAAAAGTTGCTGATAAAGTTAGAGAGTTGATTGAAAATTTGATTACATGTCATTTACTACTGACATTTGGACGGATCCAAGCTCTAACGATTCTTTGCTTAGCTTGACTTGCCATGGAATAGCAGAAAACTTGATCGTCAATTGTACTGAAATATGAGACTTTTAACGACCGTCACACGGGCGACATAATTGCCGAAAAATGCGACACAATGCTGATTGAATGGAATATTCCAAAAGAACAAGTGTATTGCATTATTCGAGACGAAGGCTCCAATATACAAAGGGCTATGAAATTAGCAGTACTGAATGACGGATTGTACAGTCCACAAGATGCAGCTTGCTATTCGCAGTTGCTTACAATTGCACGAAAACATAAAAGATATCAAACAAAAGTGTAAGACAGTTTCGACTCATTTCAAACATTCCAGCATTGCTCAAAAACAACTGCAAAAAGTTCAAGATAGGCTGAACCAACCGCATCTCAGAGTATTCCAAAATTGTCTGCCGCGATGGAACAGTACCTTTTACATGTTTGAGCGATTTTTAAGGGTAAAAGATGCACTAAGTCTTTATTTTAACGAGTATAGCAGTGGCATTGACTCAATTTTTCCAGAAGAATGGAAAATCATGGAATGCTGTGTTGAGTTATTAAAACCTTTTGATGTAGTCACCACACGGGAATTAAACAGCTCTCAAATCATTATATCATCTGTGATTCCGAGTATTCAAACGGTTATAACAAAAACTGGATGATTTTCTAACAAGATCAGAAGATTTTTATCCTATTCGACTGGCAATCACTACTCTGAAAACTGAAGTTTCTGACAATTTTCTAGAATGGAAGAGAACAATTTATTTGCCCGATCTTCTTACATAGACCCTCGCATTAAGCATAAAGCTTTCAAACCAATGTCTGAAGAAAACATTAAGGATGAAATATTGAAGATCAAAAAGATTGATAATGACGATACAGGCTCTCCGAATTCTGGATAAGTTAAAAGGATGAGAATGAGAGAACTACAGAACAGCCAGGGCCGCCCTACGACTAGTAAGTCATGCCTAAAAAGCGATCTGGCCATGATGCTAGGTTATTCAAGTTAAGATGAAAGTCAAGAGGAAACAGTGACCCCGGTACCATTCTCAAGAAACAATTGCTCCGGTATCGAAATAAAAAAATAATTGGTGTACCTGAAAATCCTCTTAACTATAGAGTGTTAATCGCACTGAATTCAAAATGCTACCGGTAAGCACGAAGATATTTGTCGCCTCCACCAGCCAGTGTTCCAAGTGAACAATTATTTATCCGCATCCGCGGATGTGACCCCAAAAACATCTGCATCCGCATCCGCGGATATAAAAAATTTTGCATCCGTAACATGCCTGCTTTGAGGTTCTTTATCTTTTTGATGTTCATTACAGCGTATTAAATCCATAATAACGTTATTTCTGAACGAAGCATAACAAAAAAAAAACCTTTTGGTGTTAATTTTATTTTTTATTATACAGGTAGGAATAGAATAGAGCAATTCCTTTATTAGAAGCCTTATATATAATTGTGATACAATAAGACGTTATTTTCACTTTTTTAAGTTATTGTTTTCTTCATTTGCACTGTAAATGTGTTACAATAAAAAATCGAATGCTATAAACATTGCTTACGAAATAGATATTGCTCAGATTTAATTTTGTGAAATAAATTTCCTACATATACGCGTGCCACAAAACAATTAGAATAGCAAAATAAAGTAGTATATTAATATCAAGGTCATTAATTTATATATAATATATAGGTACATATTAGTATTAGATATTAAAATTATTTGGGAAGTAGGCTCAACGAAAGTTTACAACTTGTAGTACACCGTGATAATCTTATGCTAAGTAACCTTTCACAAAAATTACATAAAAGTTAAGTAATTTCATTTAATGAATTATATATGTAAATATGTACCTACATATATACATCATTACTTTATATTATCTAAATACTCCAAAATATTACTTTTAGAAATTGTGATACAATGAAATGTTTAACAAAGCATTATTAAAAATAATAAATCTATTCATAAAAAACACAATACAAAAATTTAGTCAATTTCATAATAAATCATATATTGATGTATAATTTATTGTAAGAATACTACGCATCAGTGAATTTCACATTCAATGTCTAAAGGAACACATTATGTCACTGTTTCTTCAAGAGGGGGCTAGGATAGAACTAAAACTATTAAGTAAAATATTCCATTCTTAAATTTGTCCCAAATATAGTTTTGTTGGGTAGATATTTGTACAGCAAGCTGTTGTGTTGGTGAACAAATTTAATTAACCTGTTAACTTTTTTATTCATTTAATCAGTTAAGTGTAATTTAAAAAAAAACAAGCATAGCGTGAAACATCACATACTACTATATTATTATTCTAGATTACAGATACTAGAATCCAAGGGAAATACATTAAATATAATGAATTTAAACAAGGTAAGCGTTAATAGCAAATAGAAAAACTGTCAAATAATATTAATAAAAAATATGTACATTCTTCATATTAACAGAAATTTCGATAATTCACATCTTTATGTGAGTGTACATGATGTCTCAGGTCTTTGGCTTATTAGATGCATTTACAGAATTAGGCGAACTATTTTCAAAATCGCGGCACTTCCGCTTATAACGGATGTCTTTATTTGAAATAGAAATACATTTGTTATTTTACGTTGTGTATATCCGATCTAAAATTTTGGGAGTTTCAATGTATCACTTATATTCAACTTTTATTTTTGAGTCTAGTAACGTACAATAATTTAACATATGTAGCTAAAATTACAATCATATTAACAGTATACAGTGGGTTTTTAATGCATAATAATAATTACAATTAATAATAACCAAAAACTATTTCTTCATTAGATTTGAATAAATCTTTAATTGGTACGTAGCAAGTTAGATTTAAGAGGTTACGTCATAACTTGGTTACATTTTTTATTGTGAAAATGTAAACTTTCACGATTATCACTCATAATTAAAATGCTTATCGTATGGATGTGCGATGTTGTATTTTTATTAATTTTGTACAAATTTAAACGTTTCGGAAACCAGAGGCGGATTTAAGAATTTGTCGCCCCTAGGTTGGAAATATTTTGCCGCCCCTCATCTACAATCATTTTCGCTTTTTGATTCTACTGCTGGTAAACAATATTTAATATACACACAAACTAAAGTGAATTTATCTTTGTTTCTTGTTAACTTAAATGATATATAAATTGTGAAACATGTATGAATTAAATAGTTGATAAATAGAAGATGGCAATACAAAAAAACAAAAATAACATTTCTATTAAAAAATTTAATTAATTAAGATTTTATAATTTTGTGCCTTACTTTTGCTTCAGAAAAACTTTGAATTAATTCGTCAGAAGAAATACTATTAAGTACATCATGTTCTATTGATCCAATTGATGTCTCTTCATCTAACCTCAGACATATTTGATCGTAAATAATTTTTAATTCTGGAAAGAGACGGAAAAGATCTTTCTGCCGTACAATTTGTTAAAATTATTGTAAATCTCGGTGAAACCGTTTTTTCGGGTCCAGTTACATAGACTATTCAGAGATATATTCGTATTTTCCTCTTGGGTTAAATGTTCACGTAAGTGAATGCATTCCTCGATAAAAGATTCTTCAACATCTTCAGCAAAATTTTTACAAAAATTTATCCCAGAAATTTTTAATTTATCTATTGGTAAAATTGTAAAATTACAGAGTACATCAAATTTACTATGAACCGTCTCGTAAGCCAATCGCCGTTTCTCTAATTCACTAATTAATCTATCCGTAATTACTAAGAAAATCTGTGTTCGAAATTTATTGTTATAGATTGCTGAAGCAAACTCTTCCGAATTTTCGCCAAAGGGTAGTTTTCGCTTACAACGTATTTCATCTTCTTCATAATCGGCATCAGTCAACACTTGCTTTTTCTTCGAAATCATTGAAATTATCTCTTATAACATGAAAATAATCAATTAAACATGTGTATAATTCTGCTAAAGTTGAAATGTCCACATCAACAATTTGTATTGTTTTACTGGTGGAATTAATTCGATTCATAACAGAGCCCCAGAAAACTGCCATTATTGCGGTTTCCAAGCGTTTTAAACGTTTTCGTAATCCTTTTTCTTATTCGGTGTCGTCATTTTCTATGTTTTGTAAGGTATTAATAATTTCATTCCATGAGTGCAGTAGATCCCGACAAGCATCATTTCTTGAAGACCATCGTGTAGTTCACAAGGTTTTTAAAGTTAGAGTACCTCCAATGGTTGATTGTAACTTTTGCCATCGACGAATAGAGGACGTAAAATAGTTGTACAATTCTTGTAATAAACTAAAAAAATATATTGCCTCGCGACAACTCGATGCGGCACACTGCACGAAATTCAAAGTATGAGCAGCACATGGGACATATTCAGCAAGAGGATTCACGTTTTAATGCGTGCTTGGACATCTGAATAAATTTCAGGCTACTACTAGCATTGTCGTATGGCTGACCTCTGCAATTCATTATATCTATATTTAATTCGGAAAGAGTACTTTTTATAGATTCGGTCAATTCTTCAGATTTATGCCCAGGGTTCGTTAAAAAAAAATAAAAATCGCACCACTGGATTACCGTTTTCATGAACATATCTAATTACAAATGATAATTGGTCCACATGCGATAAATCAGGAGAAGAATCAACAATATATGCATAATACTTAGATGCTTTAATTTCACTGATTATAACTTCTCGAGTTTTGCTAGCCATGAACGAAATAAATTCTTCATGTATTGTTGAACTTAAATAATTGGTAAGCCCAGAGCCAGGATTTTTATATTTTTTAATATGTTCAGTCAGAAAAGGATCAAATTCAGCAATCAACTCCATTGTCATTAAAACATTTCCGTTATGGCAAGAACCAATAATTTCATCGTGACCTCGTATTGGAAGTCCACGGCTTCCTTGTGATTGCCACAACTATTCGTAAAACTTCTCGCCAATAATTGATTTCTTCATCGATTTGCAAATATAACATTTGATTAATTTTTCCTTTTGATGATCCTAGCATTTCAAATTTTAACATGCAAGATTTATGAGAATTTGAGCGTTCATGTTGTTCAACGCGGCATTTTAAGTTTTTCCAATCATCAAATCCTGTACTTCCAAATAGATTGCTCTCTTTAAATAATCGACATGCTCCACAGAAAATTCCTCCTGTGCTTTCTGAATATACAAGCCACGTTCGTTCTGCGTGCTCCCCGTTCTTTAATTTTCGCGCTATGTTTATATAAACAGTAAAGATTAGCAATGGTGGGGATCAGAGTACAGAAAATTGTGGCGCCACAGTTAGTAGGCATCGCGCAGTCAACCGGGCGTCGTCTCCCCTAATAATGAAATAAAATTTCCACTATACTGGGTATGATCATGATCGATGCGTGGTATATGAATGTATTTGTATGCAAATTTTGTTTTTTTCATGATTTTAATTATGCTAGATTTCATTTTAATTAATTTTTTCAACTCCAACATTTGCCGCCCCCTAATGGGTAAATGGTAAATCTGACACTGTCGCTAACAAGTACAGTTATCGTCTTCACTGGATGAAAATAGTATTAAAAAATTAATTACATTGCTAAATATATGAAATCCGAAAATACAATAGTTATGGAACGTATATAAAAAAGCCAACTACGGAATCTAATTTGATTTTAGTAAAGATTAGCTCGTTACAGGTCAGAACACCCCCTGACGCTAACATTAAAAAACGTCACAATTAAAAAAACAAATTTACGATTATGACAGTGTTCATTGTTAGTCTTTGTCCGTTAGGTATTCTGATTTGTCATCTTGAAGGCAATTTATTAATGATCTAGCTATTTTAAAATTAACGTCTATTTTAAATACATTTACCAAACGTTTATATTAATATCAGGCTTATATTTGCGTTTTCATATTTCATAAATTTATTTTGCCTTCATTATTTTTTTAAAGCTGTTATTTCCTGAGGATGATAATATAATTGTTATCTAATCGTTTATATCTGTAAAAAAGATAATTATAAAATATACGGTTTAATACCCAAAAGATAAGTATTTTAATTATGTATGATAATCGTGATAGTTTACATTCCATAGTTTTACAGCAGTATGACGATAAAGCAGAAGGTTTGGAATAAACTCAATAAGCCAAACAGTCTTAGTTACCAGATGATGACCATTTCCATAAAAACAACTAAAACCGACGGAATCTTTCTTTAGATTCTCCAGGAATAAAAAACAGCTGTCAAGGAGCACAATTTGTATCACCAGGACAGAAACGCAAAACTATTGTTTCTGGACTTGTGATACACATTTTTTTTGTACTGAGTTTTTACGATTAATTCATTAAACATCTTTATGAAACATCACATTTAAACTTATGTTGGCAGCACTGAACATCAACATGTGAAACGGCTTTAATACACATGACAGCTGCCAACAAAGATTCATGACTGGATAACAAGTGCTGCCAACTAAACTACAAATTTTAAAGTTTTGCCGACTTCAGCCAAACACAATGAGTTTCTGGGTGATTTTGAGGTTTGAGGTTTGGAAAGTTACTGGTGCCCGACAGAGAAAAAAAAACATTTATGTATTCACATTTGAAAGATGTGTTCAATTTGTTTATTTCCAAGTCTTCTATTTTAACTGCTGTCAAAAGTTTATTATCTGATAACAAAGAAATAGTTAGGTATATATAGAATAGAAAATTTCAAGCTAATCAATTATTGAGGATTTCATCTGATAAGAAGTTTTACTGACTTTTTCCAAATATCAAAATCTAATATTACCACTTTATAATTATTTAAAAAATATATTGAAATATTTTAAAATCATCTACTATACGTAATAATTTTTATTTACACCATGCGTCCCAGAAGTAATGTATAAATTTAATTATAATTAAATATGTACGTGTTCGAAAAAGCGCTCGGACCCGTCGATTTTTTTTGTTTAAAATTTTACACAAAAGTGTTTATACAGGGTGTTCCAAAAGCAATTGTATCAACTTTATTCTTTTAAATATTGTCGCCTGTCTGTTATCAAATTTTTGAATTCTACGGAAAATTCTAGACATATTTCAAGTACAATGTACTATACCTATCCTTAACTGTTTTTGAATTATTCAATATCTTTACGGATTGCATTTGCAATTTCACTAAAGTGTATTTAACAATACAAAACTAAATTAAATGTTTAAAGTGACCTCCGTTCAAAACTAGACAATAATCAAGGCGATAAATAAACTATATGTACCTACATTGTCGATAATCTCAGATGTTAGAGACCGTATTTCGTCTCGAATTCTGTCCTTTAAATTGTCGTATTGTTGTTTTCGTTGTACTGGGTTTGTTGACGTAAACTTTGCTTTTCAAGTAACCTCATAAAAAGTAATCCAACGGTGTCAGATCTAGGTGATCTCGCAGGTATAACTCTATTACTCCTCTTCTTTCTATCCATGGGTTAGGAAAATTCCATTATGATAAGCACGAACAGCTGCGCCATAATGAGGAGAAATACAATTAGTCACGTGGAAGTGCTGTTTTTCTTGATGTGGATAAAGAACTATAAGGACGTGACTAAGATCATACTGAAAAAATTCAAGATAGTTGTCGCCAGTTAATGTATCTTCAAAGAAGTGTGGACCCAAATTAACGATACAACCAAACACATTAAGTTTTAGAGGATGCTGTCTATGCGCCTGTACCATTCAGTCAAAAAATAACCAATTGGGATGCATATGGTATAAATTGTGCATTTGTTCGTAAAATTCATTTCGTCGGTCAAAATCGTCTTCGCTTAATTTTTGTAGTAAACAAACCTTATTTAGCCGGTATTTTGCATTTTAGTGTATGCGAGGAACTGTGGACTTACTCTTTAAAGTGCGGGCCTCTTGTGATAATTTCACACGGGGATTTTCTTCTATAGATATTGGATAACAAGATATCTAATCAATCATCTTCCGTCCTGTTTTACTTAAATCCGTAACGTGGCCATATCCTCTAAATTTCTTCTCTCTTCTACTTACTACGGTTTGTCAAATTGGCGGACGATCTGGAAGCATTTCATTAAAATATTGAGCTACTTCGTGTTGTGTCGTGTTGTATCACCAACACCATCTTTTCGCGCTCAGTTAATTTCGCCTCACTTAATTTTGACATAGACTGACAAGCAGATCACCTGGCAATACTAAAGTATTACTAATATTGTATATACAAACAGATTAATACATTTTCCAAGTTTTATTTTCGATAAGCATAGTAACTAAAAAATCCGCAAAAATTTAAATAATTCAAAAGCAGTTGAGGGTAGGTATAGCACGTTGTACATCAAATATGTCTAGAATTTTTCGTAGAATCAAAAAATGTCTGAATAGAAAAGGATTGACATTAAAAAAATAAAGCTACAGCACAGCTACTCTTGGAACTCCCTGTACAAAAAATTTTGTGTAAAAAAAATTAATCAAAAACACAAAATCGGTGGGTTCGAGCGTTTTATCGAACATATCCGCATTTAATTATTATTGAATTTACACTTCTGGGACGCACCGTATATTCAAAGCAATTTATCACAAAAAAAACATGCGGTATAAGTGGAGCAGTGGTCATTTTGAAACATTTTTCAGCACGCGCGAGTTTTCAGATTCAAATGCAATTTTCATACATACATACATACGCAAACAAGTTCTGTGTAACAATCAAACTATAAAGAAATTGCTTAACTAATGTATGTGCCAGCAAAGGCTATTCATATCTAATTACTACGATACAAATACATACAATATTATTAGAGTGGAAGTTACTTCATTAAACTGAATGATTTGTAAAAATGTATATTTTTTGTCATTTAACAATTCAATGTTATAACAATTAAGTAACTATACTTTCATTATTAATTTTAACTGACGTGATAGTTTAACAAATTATGTATATCATAAAAACTGTAGAAATACAAACGGTGGTTTAAAATAAGTAAAGGGCGCTCTGGTAGAATACAAAAGAAAAAAAACTTTCTTGTCACACTTATAGAAATGCAATTTACCTATTAATATGTTTCATAAACAAATTTTATTTTGTACTTGCGGTTAAATTAAATTAAATAGTCTTTAAAATACTTAGCTTTTTTAGGTTTTCAATGGTATATTTTTGTGTCGGTTTACACAAATCTAAACTTTTTGATAACACTTACAGTTATCGTCCTCAGTAGTAATAGAATCTTCGTCCGTTAGCGACAATTGCGATTAAGCCCCGCCCATCCGCCATGTTCTTGCTAAATTTGAATCGGTTTATAAGGAGATTTTATTCTCAAGTTGAGAAATATGTCTATGAATGTATAATTTATTAAGAATTATGTTCTTAGCCATGTTATACATATTTCACAATAAAAATAATTATCCAAAGAGCTTAAATTTCTAAATACTACACAGCATTGTTTATTAATCGAATAACTGTGTGTTACTTCTAGTAATGCTAAAATTATCAGGAGGAGGATAGCTCAATATAACGCTTGATAGCGCTCCAGAAATACTTCAATTTATAATAAGAATTGCGCTTATAAGAGTTTCTATAGCTATGCTGGCATCGCCAGGAGCACGAGAGCTTCAAATAAGGCTTGAAAAAAAAACAAATACCTACTATGAAGGTTATCTAATTAACCAAATTATTTCTGCTTGAGATTGTTTTTATAATGGTTAACAGTATTAGATTGAGTGCAAATATGAAAAAGCCAAGGTGAAATAATGAAAAACTTCAATTTCCACAAATTTTTAACATAATACTACAACAATTTTTTACTAACAATCAAAACGTATTTACAGAGTAGAGCTTCTGATATATTTTAAATATGAATTTATTATTTTATTCTTCAAAATGGCCGAAACATGTTAAGTATAGGACATTCGTTTAACTTATCCCGATTGATCGATAAATCAAACGCGCACTTGTGTATGACTACCCTTTTCTACATATTGAATACAATGTACACTATTAGATAACGTATTATGTCAAGAGTGTCGTTTTGTATGGCTCTTATTAACTCAAGTAACTAACAAGGATAACGTTAACAACAAATTAAGTTTTCTTTATACAAACAGTTTTGATACCAACATTACCAGCTTTAACTTAACTACTTCACATAAATATAAATGTCATAACGTTTGCAAATAAAAGACAAAAGTTTTATTTACGTATCGTAGATGTACGCACATAAAAGCATATTATTTTCAATAAAACTTAAAACGTAGCAGATGAATTTTGGTAAGTTATTATATATTCTAAAATGTTGTAAAAATTTTGTAAATAGGTATTTGTAGGTTAAGACCAATGAACTCTTCCAAAGAAAGGAAGTAATTGTTCCAATACTTTTCTACATAAAAGTGGCGATTATATATCTTTGACGGCAATACATTTGTGAGTTAATGGTTATTTATTTGATTTATTCATAAAGATTGAATTTTTTAGGAACGCTACTAATCATTATGCTTTGAGAAAACATTCGAATTGCAAAATACGTAATGATAATTTCAGTCATCGGTGTTTATTTATACACTTGTTTGTGTAGAAGATTATTATACTGCAATTCAAAATTATTGGTGTATTTAATGTAATTGAATTATAGTACTTTTTTAAACTTATTCAAAGTATCGTTTCAAACCCAATATAACCAATAATGTAATAAAACGTAAATTTGTCCATTCACATTTAAACATGACTGTTGAAAATAATTTATTGTTATAAATTATAATGTTAATGTACAATAACATACATTATATGTTATTATTATAGATTATTATTAAGTTTTTGGAGAAAATTGTTTGCGTTAAGAATTCAATTAAAAACAAGAAATTAAATGTTCACTACACTTCATTTTCTGTATCTGTGTTATCGTTTGGATGTATAATTGGATTGACTTGGACACCATAAACTTTTTCTTGTTCCCAAGACTTGAGAATTTCAGCTTCTGCAATATATTCTATTTGCAAATTTGTGAGTTAATGGTTATTTACTTGATTTATTCATAAAGATTGAATTTTTAGGAATGCTACTAATCATTATGCTTTGAGAAAATATTCGAATTGCAAAATACGGAATGATAATTTCAATCATCGGTGTTTATACACTTGTTTGTGTAGAAGATTATTATACTGCAATTCAAAATTATTGGTGTATTTAATGTAATTGAACTATAGCACTTTTTTAAACTTATTTAAAGTATCGTGTCAAATACATTATAACCAAGTGTTTCTTACTTATTGAGTACATAAAAAAAATACACCATAATGTAATAAAACGTAAATTTGTTCATTCACATTTAAGCATGACTGTGTTGAAAATAATTTATTGTTATAAATTATAATGTTTTAGTATACAATAACATACATTATATGTTATTATTATAATTATTATAGATTATTATTAAGTTTTTGGAGAAAACTGTTTGCATTAAGAATTCAATTAAAAACAAGAAATTAAATGTTCACTACACTTCATCTTCTGTATCTGTTATCGTCTGGATTTATAATAATTGGATTTACTTGGACATCATAAACTTTTTCTTGTTCCTAAGACTTTAGAATTTCAGCTTCTGCATCTTTAATCGTTTTTAACCAAACTGAAGGTGAAACTGTTTATAACGCTTCTTTCCACATCTGTTTGACATTATTATCCCCATAACCATCTCTTCCAATGTGTTTATCATAATAAGTTTTGCTTATTCCCCATACCATTTCTATTGGGTTAAATTGACAGTGGTAAAGAGGCAAGCGTAAAATTTCGTGTCCATGTTCTCTAATAATATTATCGACCAAATATTGTTTCTCTTCCTTATGTAGCTTTGCTATATGTAGTAATTCCGTTTTAAATGCTTCTTTTTCATGAGTCATTTTTTTCCCTAAGCCACTCTGTAATTTCTTCTTTTTTCCAATTTGTAGTTGGTTGGCGATTGACAATTTGTGAATGATACGGAGCGTTATCCATAATGATTAAAGATGGCTTTGTTAAGTTTGGCAAAAGTTGATTTGTTAACCATTTAACAAAGTTTTCCGAATTCATACAATCGTGATAATCGCTGCTTTTATTTGTGGTAGAGAATATAAGTTCTGCTCCTTCCACAAAGCCATCTTCTGTTCCAGCATGTAGAACTATATAACGTTTGCCTTCCCCACCAAGATTCTTAAAGCATTTTGAACTGGAATCTTGCCATATTCTTTTGTTGCTTCCTTTTGAAAATATCCATGTTTCGTCGAGATAAATGAACTGCTTGTAGATATCTTGTTTCATATAAGTGATGTAACTTCTCAAAAATTGTAACCTCATCGATGCTATTGAAGTTTTTTCGCAAAGAGCTTTTCTATTGTTAGTTTGCTTGAAATGAAATCCAATGTCCAACAAAACGTGATAGAGCCTAGTCCTTTTACACTCAACGATACCTCTTTCTTTAATTTTTGTTAAGAGCGTATCTAATGTAACATGTTCATGGTTAATATACATGTTGTAAATTGTAGTATGGATTTCACTTTTTTGTCGTTGATCCATGTCTTTTGTTTTTAGACTTTTTCGTTGAGGTTCATTTTACTTGTTTTCTTCTTGATTTTGATGTCGTCGTAAAGCATTAGAAATAGTTTTCGTGTCAATTTTCAAAGCATCGCTAACCCTTGCATGCACTGCTGTTAATGGTGATAAGGGACCGTTGTTCTGTTTTTCTTTATTAAAGTATTCGACTAAGTTATGGATCAATTCGTCTACGGTAATTGACCTACGAGTCATGTTGATGTGCTACAAATGAAAACATAAATGTTATCTCTTTCTGTAAAACGAATTAATCTTTACCTTAAATGAACACTAGAAAGTTATGTGGTTCTGAAAAGAACCGATCTTTTACAATATTAACTCAAGAAGGAATGAATAAACGAAGAAACAAACCAACCGGCGGGCGTACGTAATATCAATCAACGTATAAGCAAATAAAAAGGAAAGTTGTTCTGTGGAAAGGTTGGTATCAGTGCTCATATTTTTGTTTTAAATTACAGACGACGGTCATTTCGTGATTTAATGCATACATGACGTCATCGGGATAAGTTAAACGAATGAACTTTATCTGAAGTTTATCATCTTCCAGACAGTTTAATGTACTAAGAATCTAGTTATTCTTTTACTAAAATTGTATTCCATAGAGGGCGATAACTGTATGCGTTAACGAAACGTTTAGATTTGTGTAAAACATTAATACAAAAAAACACCATCGAAAACAAAAAAAAAGCTAAGTATTTTAAATATGTGTAATAATGGTGAAAGTTTAAATTAAATAGTCATTTATTATACAATCCGATTAAGGGGCATTTTAACATGGAGTCAAAATATGTCAATTTCTCTTTATCGGCCTGTTTTATAATATTCTATTTTGTTTTGTGCTGTAGTACATAAATCAGGTATTTAGAATTGCTTTATAAACGTCAAAAGCCAAGATTAAAGTGTACAGGACAATTCAGAACACATAAAAAAAAATTGTACATTAAATAACAAGTTTCAGAAGACCAGTCTTGAAGCATGAATTCAAGTTTAAAAACGAATGGCGTAGCGTAATTTGTCGTTTTTAAACCAAAATTTGTACTTTACTTGATTCAAGGATATTTGTAACGGTTGGTAATGTCTTAGTTTTTAAAGTGAAAATTTAATCTAGTCGCCTTTCGTTTTATCCAAATTCTGTCACAAAACATGTAAATAGAAGATATAATCAACATAATCTTGCATGTACGCCCCCTGAAATACGTGAAATTGCCAAAAATGCGGTCGGGAATTAGCTCACATCAAAGTTTTCCACTGGACGCATCCTGCTCTGTTCTTGGCACATTTTGTAAGAGTAACATGTGTGACATAATTCCGGATCAAGCGTTGCCAACCGAAACATTTTCGTAAAATGTTCCGTGAATGAATGGCTATAATAACATCGGAGATAACGACCTCGAGTTTCTTAATATGTCTTTTAAAAATCAAAATGGAAACAAATTACAAAAAATTCTAAATATATAATTTTTTAGGTGCTACTACAAAATAAAGTAGAATATTAAGGGGGATTAACATATTGGGAAAGATAATTCCTCCCAATGTTGAAATTAAATAAATGCCCCTAAAATATGTGATTTTTGCCTGAGAATTTATTATATACTATGATCCTTTTAGCAGGATTCATTTTCATTATAATATGGCATATAAATACAATGATAATACGTAAATTCTGTGATGGACATTATTTCTGATTATTTTTAACATCTTGGAAAGTTACTCAAGGTCTTTTATGCAGATTGGCCGAAATTGATGACGGTAAGATTAATATTAAACACATTTACGTTTGCATATGAGGACGTCCTTAGTAACAGCGCAAACCATTTTCAATTGTCATAAAAAGTAATAAAAAGACGATAATGATAGTCACACGCCCAACTGATTTTATTTTTCGAATATATATGCTTCATATTTAAATATGAAAAATTAGTAGTAGGTATTCACTTTTGTAGAACTAACAGATAATAGCAGCATCCAGAATAGATGAATATCAAGAGTTGAGGATGGGCCATAGAATTGTATTTCATGTCCTAATAAACGGCTCATTTTAATTAGACAACGTGCTCACAATTAATAATTAGAAATACTTTTTAAAAATGATATTTAAAAATTATTCTATAAGTGATCATGAGGACGTCAAACATAAAAATTACGTTTTATGTACTTTTACTTATAAATTTTTTGCTTTATAAACACAGTCCGAAAATGCTTTGTTTTGGAGATACAGGGTGTTGAAATTTGTTAAAAAAAGTAGTCTTTTTTTATTACAAAAAAAAACGCTTCAACCGATTTTAATGAATTTCTTTCTAACAAAGCATCTTTTGGCTCCATTGCAGTAGATACAGTAATTCCAGGGGCGTCTCACGAGGTAACACCCAGTGGTTTGTTTGCAATTTTGAAACTTTTTTAGATAAAGAAACTAAACACGGAACTTTTTTCACTGAGGACGAGTAATCCATTTTAAATAAAAATTTTGAATTAACAATCAACACAAGTTTTATCACAATCAACTACTCTACTCAACAGGATTAGGTTTTAAACTCAAGTAATTACTGTCACAATAACAAATTAATTTATCACAATGACATGTCCATCGATAATTGTTATTGATGGTAACTGGAATTACTGTACCTACTGTAATGGATCCAAAAAATGCCTTGTTAAGAAACAAACTGGTAAAATTTCATTAAAACCGGCTGAAGTGTTTTTTTGATAATAAAAAAACTTTTTTTAACAAACCTCAACACCCTGTATCTTGAAAACGAAGCGTTTTCGGACTACGTTTATAAAGCAAAAAATGTGCGTTTTGATGTCCCCTACCACCCCTAAAAGTTTGTTGAGATATATATATATATATATATATATATATATATATATATATATATATATATATATATATATATATATATATATATACATATACAGTGTTCCAAAATGAATTCCCCAGCCGCCGGGGTTAGACTCTATGACCTAAAAGTCGAAAATCAAATGACAAAATTTCGGAAATTTCCTCCCTACGAAATTATGGACATCTTAAAGATCGCAATGAAGGCATTATACAAATCAATTTTTGAAATAGGTATCCAGGTAAAGATAGTTTATTTATAATTAAGTCACCCTTGACATTTTGTGTGTCAATTTCTGATTGTAAAATATTTCAATTTTAAACTGACGTAGAAAGGTAAACAATTAAGTTTTCATACTTATTATAATGCCCAGAAGGTACAGAAATCAAGAATATCTCGATATGATTAAACTACTTGGAGCTTGTAATAATAATGCTCATGTCGCAGAGCGTCTGTGCCGCCAACGTTTTTCTACTAGGCGATACCCTGATCATAAAACAATAGCTGCTGTTGAAGTTCGTCTACTTGAAACTGTATGTTTGGCTCCTAACATGATTAATGCTAGTTATCCTAGACAGCTAACGTGGTAGCAGGAAGACCAATAATTACTTCACGACATTGAAGAAGATCCGTTTGTAAGTACCAGGATCTTGGAAACCAATCGTCACCATCGTCGTAGTACTATTCACAGATTCATGCAAAGAGAAAATCTGTATCCCTATCGCTTACAGTCAGTGCAAAAATTGCATCCTGGGGATAGTGAGTTGCGCTTACTCTTCTGCAGATCGTTTTTAAATTGCTTAGATACAAATAAAGACCTTTTTAAGAGAGTACTGTGGTGTGATGAGGCCCATTTAAAATCAACAAGGGGTGTTTAACCAGCACTTGCATATCTGGAATTACAAAAATCCACATTAAATTAGAGAATCACAAAAGCAAATGCGCTGGAGTGTAAATGTGTGGATTAGTCTGTTGGGCAATGACATAATAGGACCACATTTTCTGCCTAGAATATAAACGCAGAGAATTATGCAAAACACACTACCTACCTTTTTGGAAGATATTCCTTTATTGCAACGTCAAACTATTGTGTATCAACATGCTGGAGAGCCTGCTCATTATTGTCGAAATGTTCGAGATATTAAATCGGCGATTTCCCGGCAAATGGATCGGTCGCAGAGGACCTACTTCTTAGCCACCTGGGTCCCGGATCTCAACCCAATAAACTTTTGACCTTGGGGTTACTTGAACAATGCGGTATACAATGTCTTACCGAATAATGAGGATGACGTAATTGTTCGTATTTATGAAGGTTTAACTCAAATTACAAACGCAACAATAGGTGGTGTTGAAAACAATTTTCTTCGCCGATTGCATGCATGCATAAAACAAAATAGCGAACATTTCGAACATTTGCCTTTGTAAATTTAAGTATTTAAATTTTATTATGTGTATATTTCACTTGGTTTAAATTAAAAAACTACTTTTACTTGGATATTTGAAAATACGATTGCAATTTTTAATATGGCCATAATTTCGTAAGGAGGAACTTTTGACATAAGTGATTTTGGACTTATTTTTGGTCATATAGTATAACGCCGGCGGCTGGCGAATTAAATTTGGGGCACCCTTGTATATATGTAACAAACATTATTCGGAACTAACTTGCGTTTATTAACGTGACAATACAAGATTCAACTATGTCCCCTTTGTCAAGTAAGTCCCCGAAACGTTGAATCTTGTATTTTCACCTTAATAAACGCAAATGAAGTTCCGAATAATGTCTATATTACATAATACTACTTGTGTAAGCTTAAATAACAATAATAATAATAATAATAATTTGAATTATTTATTTCGAAATATACTACAATTACTGGGTCCAGCTAAGTCTATTAGACTTAACAGCCGGTACCCATCGATAGTCTCATAAAATGTACAGAAATTACTTCATTACGAATACGCTTATATCTTTAAATTATTAGAATTAAATTACATTCTTATTTTATGTGTATAATACTACCTTTTTTGTGAATTACTCACTATACATATAAAAAAAAATAAGTAAATAATAAAATCAGTGTTACTTTACAAATACAAAAATTAGTAATTCCGTCGTATTCGTATTAATCCTTTTGTTTACATAATCATTATTTCCGTGCTTGTTTTCACATTGCATTACCTACTTCTATCAGCTACGTTCATTTACCTTTTCTTTCTTCCTTTTTGTTAATCACCCTGCCTTTAATCCTTACAGGAAACAGTCTTTTTCAAGACTCAATTGTTTACAACCCTTGGTGTATAAGTAAGTATTTAGATAACTGATTTGCTTCTCATTACTTACTAGGTGTGTTACTTTCATAGTGGACCAACCATCTATATAATTGCAGCCAGAGGACGTTCCAGGTGCTCTTTTACGGCCAGGTGCAAATATTGAGGATCACTCTAACTTCGAATTGCAAAGATGGTTAGAATGTCGAGCATTAAAGAAAACTGGAAGTAAGGCCGAATTAGTGCAACGGTTAGTAATAAAATTTGGTATTCATATGTGAAATTAAATTTGGTTTATTTATAGTGTCATTAATCGTATAGAAGCAGGACGAGATCACTATATTTCATTAGTCATTGATGGAAGCAAATGGTACGACATGAAACGAAATCTCGTTGTAACTGCAACTGAGGCGTCACTTTTATGGGCACGTGATATTCCTCAATATTTCAACAAGGGCCATATCTATACATTCCTTGTAGGGTGTTTTTTTGAAAATGAAGATTGCGAGGTCTGTGACAGTGCAGAAATAACTGAAAAGCCATTCAGACGTGGCAGTCAATTTGTAAGCAGTGACCACCTACATGATGTGCTTGACAGCAGTGATTGGAAATCATATTATTTAAAAGCCAGGTGTTTTGCATCTTTTAATAAAAAAAAATCATATTCTGTAATGTTTGAAACTTTATTCAAATTACTATACAATTACTTTAAAATGGAACAGCACAGTATAAACATTCTTATTGAACAAGTGTTAATCTTTTAAAAAACATGCACGAATTGATGGCAAAACATAAGAATAATACATTTGCTATTAAAGGTGCTGAAATTCAGCATTCCATTGGTTGGTATACTTGGTGAAGGTATTTTATTTAATAATAGATAAATCTTTATTCAGACGAAAATAAATAGTAGTTGCTACAACTTGCAATTGTTTTTATTCAATTATAGGATTATAACATACAAATGTATTGTAAGTTAAAACAGGTTTTTCAAAGTTTACCAAAAAACAAATGATACTAAAAATATTTGACATTATAGGTAACATCCAGATTTGTATTGGTTTCGCCAAAATTTGGTAACATTTTATCCTTCTAATTTGAGCGCACTACAGTAATAAGACACTTTGCAATTTTTTAGTCAATGTCTCTTCTTCTACTGTTAAACGTGTTCTTCCAGCCAAAAAAGGCGGTATAATTAATGTGTATTTATTTTCATCACACACGTCTTGAATGGTAAAACCACGATCTGCCATTATCACATCACCTTCTTCCAAAAATACAGAAATATCTGAAGCTTTAAACAATTCGATGTCAGAAATGGACCCCTCATAACCTTCGCTGTTATACACAACTGCACCCCTTGATGACACTCCTACCAAAAATTTTACCGTATTGTAGTGCTTATAATTTACTAAGCCACTACGAAAACAACAATACTGTAAATATACAAATTGCACCCATGTATAAAACATCACTGACACATGAGTCACACTAATGTTGTAAAATATAGAGATTTCGTGTTGCTGTATGATGATGGATAAGAGATAATTGCTTATTATAGGTGTGATCACTGGCATCTTTTGCGTCTTGATTTTCCTTTCGTAACAATGACGTTGCTTTGAGATAAAGGTCCCTTTCTTCTCTATTGCTCGATCCCACTTCAACATATCTCTGAACATCTAGACTTTTTGAATGCACTATGGAGTTAGCAGTATAATTCGGATGTGGGACTGGATTAGAATCTTCTGTTTCTATTCCAAAATGCTTACTGCAAACATACACATTTTTGGTAATGTTCGATGGATTAAGGTTGTCATTTCCACATAATTCTATCCATAAAAGACAATTAGCTATGTTGCGTACCGGTTTCAGTAAGGGATGAAATCGAACATTTCTGGACTTCTTAGATTTGGAGGTGTTGCCACAATCCTTCTAATAGCACTTGGGCATTATACGGTTCTCCTGTAGTGAAAGAATCAATAATAAAATGTAATTAACTTTCAACCTACTACTTACTTATACTGCAATGGTTCTAAACAATTGAGTCTTGAAAAAGACTGTTTCCTGTAAGGATTAAAGGCAGTGTGATTAACAACAAGGAAGAAAAAGAAAAGGTAAATTTACGTAGATGATAGAAGTAGGTAATGCAATGTGAAAAAAACACGCGAATAATGATTATGTAAACAAAAGGATGAATACGAATACGACAAAATAACTAATAAGGTACAAAAGACAAAGGTAACAGAGCGCGAATAAAAAAAGGTTAGGTTAGAACAATAAAAGAGGATTGCCAATATATGGTGATATTTTACGTTTGCGTGGCCATCCTGCTAAATTGAGACATAACTAGGGTTAGAACTTTGTCTCTCTCATTTAAATGTCGAACTTTAATAGAAACCGTCTATTGAGTTTGTAATTCCACTTACAAATTGCATAAAACTAGACGATGTTTCCATTTCAATTTGTAATTCAGATTTTAATTCAGTTGTTTTTTCATGTAAATGCGTTTTTTTTTTCTGGTTATTTTTCACTGTAACTGTTTTATTTGCACTCATAAGTTTATTCTACGTTTGGTAATGAATATTGTATATTAATAACTATGTATAATCGCAGTCAAATGTTTATTTTAGCGCAATTTCACGGAACACGTGCAATCAGTTCAAGCGTAAATACAATAAATAATAATAATATATATCGGGTGTTTTGGGATACACGTGACTTCAGGAAATGGTAGATCTAATCATTTTAACACAAAACTTTCATATAAACGTAAGTCCAGTAGTGCTTCGTTTTCGAGATACAGGATGTCAAACTTAATAACCTGCCTAAGCAGTTGGTAATAATTTTTTTTAGAATAGTAATTTATAAAACGACCAGAATTTGGATGTTTAAGGTATCAATCTAAAATAATTTTATTACCATGGTTCCTTATAACCTTAATATCTAGAAAGGGAACACTTCTACGTTTCTCTTTTTCAACCGTGAATTTAATATTAGGATGATAATCATTAAAAACACTTAAAACGTTATCAATTTCATTATCAGGACCTCCACAAATTAAGTCATCACCATATTTTTTAAGAAATGAAAATTTAAAGTGAAGGAGATCCCATTGCCGTTCCAAAGATTTGCGATTAAAATTTATCATTAAATGAAAAATAAACTTTATAATTTCACAAAACTTATTCAATGGAATATCATTAAAGAATGGTGAAATTATTGGCTACTTAACCATTATCAGCAATTAATTTTAAACTTAGGTCTAGTGGAATATTTGTAAAAAGGGAAACTACATCTAAAGAAAAAAAAAACATGATGTTTAGGTAACTGAAATTCATTAAAAATATTTACAAAACTAAATTGACTTAAAACCAGAATATCACTCCATAAAAGTGGTTGCAAGTTTTTGTCCTTTGGCAGTTCACTGAAATTCTTTAGCCCACAATATTGATTTTAATAATATTAAAATATTGGAGTTCTCTAATGACTATAAAGATTATTATTAGAAGTGATTTATATTAATTCATCTCCAGACTATACATTTCAAGTCCGATATTAATAATTTAAGCAGAATTCATGCTAATCTACTAGAATTTTTTAAATAAAAATATGTTTGTAGTGTAGGTATCTAAGTAATTATTTAAATAGTGCACATACAGATGTCATTGTCACTTTAAATTCAAAATTTTACCACCTTTTTGATTTGTTTTTAATTTGATATCTCATAACTTAATTTTTTGTCCTGCAGAAGTTTATAAATAAACGAAATATGAACGAAATAATTCATTAATGCCGAATAGCCCAATAATTATCAATAAAATATTTGAAATAAAGGCAAATAATTATATATATATATATATATATATATATATATATATATATATATATATATATATATATATATTCTCATCAAAATATAATTTAATAACAGAAATAAACAATCAACATCCCAAAACAAATGGGCAGGTACAGTACCAATATTCTTAAAATAAGTGCTCCTTCGTTACGTCCACATGTTGCAATTCGATTCATGAATGATCGCCTTACTCTTAAGTAACAAATCTGGAGTTACAGCTCTATAGGCTTCCCATTATTACTAAATTTTTAAATTAGTCTGCTCTAAAACAAAATTACAGAGCTGAAGTCTTTTGGGGTAATCTGTTGGTTTCAACTCCTGGACAAGGTGAATATGGTACGGATGAAATTTTATGTTTTTAAAAATTCTGCATACAGAAGATTGGCTTATTTGAACTTGCCTTGATAACACTATTTGGCCGACATGAGTATTTCATTTACAGCTTGGATAATTGCTGCTTCGTTTTCAGGAAAAGTGGTAGTCTTAGTTCTTGCTCAGATTTTAAAAGCAGGGCAATTTTGCCTTAACGTAGTTTCTAATAATCTTAAAAATTTTGTCGTTTGGAGCTCGACGTTCGGGATAACGCTGTCGATACAAACTTGCTGCAGCATTTTTTAGGCATTCCCCAAAAATCAGTACCATGTCCGTTCTCTCATCATTTGAAAACATTTTACAGTAAATACGAACGAAAAAATTTGATGACGCCTATCTACTAAATAACTACTTGGACTCTTGATTCAATTTTTAAATACCAAAAAAACAATGTGGGCTTAGTAAAACGTATTTTGGGTAGAATTTTTACCTGGCCCTAATGCTTCGTTTTCGACTTACAGGGTTAAACGTTTTAAGAAAAAAAAAATTGTTTATAATATCTTTCATACCCCTCTTGATATCTCTATAAAATTTAATACGCATCTTTCGAGCATCAAAGAACATTTTTTGGTGATGGTCAATACAGTACACAGGTTGTTCAGAAATTATGAACTCAACGGGAATGCAAGAAATGAATATCGGAAACGTACATATTAGATTCAAAACACAATTTTAAAAAAGTTTGAGGAGCTCATTTTGAGCAATTATGGTAAACTTTAGGGATCACATTAAAATTGTTTATTCGTTAATGAACAAAATAATTTAATTGTGCTCTGTAAATTTTTTTACGATCTAAGTTAATGAAAGTTGTGAATTCTAGTTTTTGTAAAATTATTTACGAACTTAGTTAGTAAAGAGTAGTTTTGTAAAATGATGTACCATTTTAGAAATTGAATTAACCCTAATTACCGTTTTACAAGTTTTGCCACTGAAATTAACTTTAATTGAAATTTTAGCAATTTGGCCATGCATGAAAATAGTTTTTATTTTTTTACGCCAAAACGGTGCGTCGTACGGAAAAAGTCAAGGGATCAAATTTGCTCTAAATTAAAAAATAATTTTTATTTTCAGAAAAACCAGTCGCGTACGATTTTTTCCTTCAATAATATTCAGTAAAAATACCGTACGGACGCCACTGGTAGACATTCAAAAAAAATTTACACCAAAAAATGTTCTTTGGTGCTCGAAAGATGTGTGTTACATTTTATAGAGATGAGTGATATGAAAGATATGATAAAAAATGTTTTTTTTCTTAAAACTTTAACAGCCTGTATTTCGAAAACGAACCATATCTCGACATATGTTTATATAGGAAATTAGGGCTTATTTTGGACACAGAATATGCTGTTAAAGTTTGGACACTGCAATTCGAGAGACCCTGTGTAGACAGCGTCTTTCATAATTCCGTGAAACATTTTAAAATTTAATTATAAACAAACTATACCACGGATCATTATAATTCTTATGCTAGTAGAACCAGAAACTCTCCAAGTTTTTGTTAACAAAACAGCATCGCTTGCATTCCTGATTCAATTTTTAAATATCAAAAAACAAAGTGGGCTTAGTAAAACATATATGGGGTTGCATTTTACCTGGTCAGACTCGTCATCTTATGTGAATAACTCTATATATATATATATATATATATATATATATATATATATATATATATATATATATATATATATATTATCTTTGAGAGCAAACCGTACTTGTATTATAGATTTGTAGCAACTTCTTACTGGCCAAGCCAGAATTCGGGTTTATGGAAACACTTCCTTTTACTTTGTCTTTTTTTGTATTTAAAATATTTACCGCCCCATTTGTCATATTAGTACTACGTCCTGTAAGACTATAATCGAATTGTTTCATGTTTTGGATTACGTGTTCTGGCAAGAAAAACTATGTATTTAAAATATTTACACAAAAATTTTCCACTTGATTTTTAATATCTTGACGGGTTTTAACTGTTTTGTCCTGTTATATAGTTTTAAAGAGCGTATGTCAACAATTTTATATTTACAACTAAAAAACTAGTTATACTGTAATTTTAATGTGTTTTTGTGTTAACGTTTACAACTGTGGACTGCGTGATTACAAACAAGGCAGGAAAGCCAGACGCAGCAGATACAATTACAATAGGACTAAGGAAGAGATAATTATCTAGTAATTAGTCGCTAACGTTCTGATGAAGTTTCAAACAGAACAAATATATATACGCGTGCGTGCGTGTGTGCGCGCGTGTGTCCATGTGTGCGTGTGTGCGCGCGTGCGAGCGTGTGTGCATGTACGTGTGCGCGCGTGTGGGTGTGTGGGTGTGTGTGGGTGTGTGTGTGGGTGTGTGTGGGTGTGTTGGTGTGCGTGTGCATGTGCGGGTGTGTGTAACAAAATGTTCTATCAAGTCGTTTATGTAGAATCACGCAGCGTGTAGATTTTACGCACGAACCGAAACACCATGTATATACACAGTGACCGGCAGAAAGTTAATATAGGAAATTAAATTATTGTAAATTTTCTCAGGAAATTGTATTCCTAATAAAAGTTTTTGCTTCCCCTTAAACTACAAAAATTCTAACATTTTTGGACGTGTACGGAGGAAGTTGAAAAATATGAAAATCGTAGAAGGGTAAAGAAGTCTTGTTTTTCAAAATACAAGGCTACTTTACTGTACTAAGCAATGCTAGGTAGAATAACAAAACAACATAAAATACGAAATCACTGCTCCCTACTTATAATTTTATCCGGACACAATAAAATGATTTTGTCCAACAGTTGCAGTTTTTCACGTGTTTTATAGGTTAGATTTCAGTGACTAAAATCAAATTTTATTCACTAGTGACTAAATTTTATATGGCGAGTGAAGTATGCCATTACAACCAAGACCTGGCTGTTTGATTTTTTTTTAATACTTTTTTTAAATAATCTCTTCAAATTTTTCGTTAAAAAAAATGCAACTGTTGGACAAAACGTCGTATATCACACGTGCGTGACATTTCATTATAAGCACATGAGAATTTGTCGCACTCGCGCGTCAAAAATCTCACTTGCTTATAATGGCTTATTTCACTCACTTATAATATAATCTACTATTAGCGATATTGTAAATTAATGCGTAGCATAATGCATTAATTAAAACAAATTCAAATTCACAGCAATGGCAATGGATTTCTCCTAATCTTTATTTTTATAAATCATACAGCGTAATAAAAAGATCGAAAAAATGTCACTGAAGTAGGGCAATTTCATATTTTACGTAACTTTGTGATTCTAAATAAATTCTAATTAAAAAATGGTATAAAATTTCTTATATTAAGATTAGGATAATGCTCGTTGAAGTACTTACTTAAAATTTAATTAAAGAAAACTTACAAACTAAACGCATCTAAGTGCTAATAATGACAAGGTCATAACAGTATAAATTGTGAATGATTAAAACTAGTAACGTACATACAGTAACTTTTTCAGAAAGGTGCATACAGTCTAAGAATTAATTGAGTGGAACTAGTTTCCTCGATAGCTCACATGGTCAAGAGCCCTACTCTAGATAAATAGTGGTCGTGGGTTCGAGTAGTAGTTTTAATAATTCTTAATTTAAAATTTAATATAAAATTTGGAATATTAGATAAATATTATATTATATATAGAGGGACCATAGTGCAGCATTTAATCCCGCGAGTGGGGTTTGTTGCCTCGAGGGCGAAGTCCGAGGACAACAACCACACAAGGGATTTAGGCACTTTGGTCCCAAAGTATATACGTTATTTTTTGCACTTCCAAAGTATTTATTTTTTATGTACAATAATTCCAAATTTGTTCGTGTCAATGTGACAAATTTGTATAAAATCATCTAGAAATCTTGCTATTTGAAAAAAAAAACAGTCGGTTAGCATGGGAATTAGTAAACAGCGGTAGCCATATTTGAAAAAAATTTTACAAAAGGGTAATAAATATGTACGACGAATTTGATCTAGAAAAAGCCGCTGAAGAGACTTTAGAAGACTTACTGCCTTCCAAATCTCGTAAAATTTACGATAAAGAGTATGATATATTTTTAAAGTGGTGCTGTGAAAAGAAAATTACAAATTTTAACGAAGATGCTTTACAGGTATTTTTTAATGAAAAGGTAAACAAATTTGCTACTTCTACATTGTGGGCCCAGTATTCAATGTTAAAAACTATGCTTAACGTTAAACATAATGTTGATATAAGTAAATTCCACAAATTGACGACGCTTCTGAATAGGAAAAATTTTGGTTACAAAGCGAAGAAGTCAAAGGTACTAACTATAGAACAGATTGATACGTTTCTAAAGGAAGCTTCAGATGACACATTTTTAATGACAAAAGTGAGTATGTCCAAAAATCACTGTACCTACTTTTAAAAACGATTTTTTTGTAGGTAGCACTCATATTTGGTGTGGCAGGGGCTTGTAGAGGACTTGAATTAGTCGAATTCTCAATTAATGATGTGACTTGATTTGGGCAACAGACTTCTTGTTAACATTAGAGCTACCAAAAATGGAACAGAGAGGAACTTCGTTGTAAAAGATTCAGATAAAACTATCATTAGTTATACCAAAATCTGCAAGAAATATATGTCATTGAGAAAGCCGAAACTCCCCATTCAAGATTTTTTGTTCGTTACGTTAACAAGCAGTGTACAGTGCAACCTGTAGGAAAGAATATACTTGGAAAATTGCCTCAGAAAGTTGAAATATTCTTAAACCTACCAGATGCATTGTCATATACAGGACATTGTTGGCGGCGAACCTCTGCATCTCTACTAGCTGATTCAGTTGCGACTGTTGACGTTTTAAAAAGACATGGGAGATGGAAGTCTGCAACTGTTGCAGAAGGGTATGTGAAAACTCCCTGAATAATAAGAACCTTATCGCCGAAAAAATTTTTGGAGGTGGAGGTGGTCAAAAAACACCAGCTACCTCACTCCCAGGACCCTCGTGCCAATCTGAACGGCTCACAGGCACTAATTTATTTGGAAATGCGTTCAACCTTATATTCAGCAGTATCGTTTCGGAAATCAATCGTCCGATATTTATTAATTGTAATAATATTAATGTTAATGTTTCGTAAAAAAATTAACAAAAAATATTTAAAGTTTGACATCTGTCAATGAACTCTCTAGGGGGTTAAGTCCATATTTAATCCATAGGGAATAAATGACCCACTTTAGTCCCTATAGACAGATACTAAAGTATCTATTTTAGTCTCGGAAGTGCAAAAAATCTAATTCATTAGTGTGACAAGCATGATAACAACAGAAGAAATAATCTATTCCAATTCATTAAATCCTACAAAAACTTGAGTTTTACTTTAACTTTCATTTTTCTTTAATGGTTTAATCAACTCAACTGAAAAATAGTATATCAAAAAACAAGTTTCATAAGACCAGTCTTGAATTCAAGTTTACAAAAATGAGTTTTTTAAAGATCTTATGAAACACGTTTTTTATGCTATTTTTTGTAATTTGCCTTTTAAGCCGTTTTTAAAATTTTACTATAGTTAATTTAGGAATATTTGTGGCGGTTGGAAATGTCTTAATTTTTAAAGTGAAAGTTTGATTTAGTCGTATTTTTGTTTTATCCCAATTCTGTCACAAACACGAAAATGAAAGCCAATCAAGATAATCTTGCATGTACGCCCCCTGAAATAGGCGAAATTGCCAAAAATACGGTCGCGAATTTTCTCACAACAAAGTGTTCCACTGGACGCATCCAGTTTTTCACAAAGTTTGTAGCATGCATGACAATTCTGGATCAAGTTTTGCCAACCTAAAAATTTTCGTAAAATGTTCCGTGAATGAATTGGCTATAATGACATCGATGATGACGTTGCGTTTCTTAATAAAGAATCAAAATGGAAGCAAATTACAAAAAAGATTTTTTTTGCAAGAATGTGATAATTGTACAACAATTAAATTTTGAGCTTTGTCATACGTTGCGCATGTTCCAATATATATATATATATATATATATATATATATATATATATATATATATAATTGAATCTTTAACTAATAACATTTTATAATTATACAAGATAAGTTGTACATATCAATTTTTAGTTATTAATTGATGGTATAAAAGGATCACCGCTAAAGTACTCCTAGCAATTCTAAGGTTCTGCGATTGGCATAATCGTAAAACTTGACATTTTATATCATTAGTACAACTGACAGTTTAATTGTAAACAGAACAGTTTCATTTCAGTACAATTTTAAAAGTAGTAAGTTTGTGAAAAAATGGATATTTCGAATCGTGATTTTCGAGTGAACAATAAGTATCACATATTCAAGAGAACGCTATTGGACATGGACAATTGCAAAAAAACCCGGTCTTCTTCAGATGGACACTATACAAGAGAGCCAAAAGGATTTGTCCAGTATCAAAAAGTTCATATTCAACACACTATATTATCCAAACGAATAGGGATAGAGAATTGTGACAATGGTAACCTTTGATCAGGACGTCAATATCTACAACATATCTGAATTTCAAAAGAATCTCAAGGAAAACCATTTCTCTTAAGATTAGTGCGGAGTCCTTTGTATCCTAGAGAGACTGCACAGTGTGACAGAACTGTTTTGGGATATTTTGGGTTTGTGCTAAGGTTCTGTACCGATTTTATATGTTGGTTTAAGCGATACTTTAAATTCTACTCAAGTGGACCTATTTATTTATTTTGACATTGATTGCAGTTCATTTGAGTGCTGGGTGAATTAAGTTAGTTTTGTGTTTAACTTTTGTGTATACGTAATTTTTGAGTGTGTTATTATTATTAAAAACAGTTTTTAGTATTTTTTGATGTTGCGTGAAATTTCTTGCATAAATGGAATTCAAATGATTTTTTTTGTTTTCGTCTTCAGTAACAGTGTTAAATACATTGCCTAAACAGTTTGGTTGTAAATCTATTTCTTGTGGGTTAATATGATTTAAACGTTCTAATTTTTGGAGTATGTTGTTGATAAATTTTATTGGAAAGTTTATGATTTTGTGTATATTATCTATGTTTTTTGAGGAAGGATAATATTATTGCTGTATCAACCTAGTTAGAGATTACTTCTTTTGTTTTGAATAGTGGATTGTGAATGGAAATTTAGAAACCTAATTGTTTATTAGGTTCCCATTGTTTAGTCTAGTTACACTCATATCAAGAATGTTTAAGGCTTTATGTTTTACTAATTCTAGCTAGAGTAAAACTGAGGTTAAGATGTATGTTATTAAATTTGGAGTGAATTTCACTAATGTGATTTTTATGTGCACGTAAAATATCATCGTCCCATCTCAAATAACAGTAGTACACGAACACCACCCCCTCCACTTTTTACGTCACAAGCCCCCCCCATGGGACACCTCACCTTTCACTTTTTTATATGCCCACGTGGGGATCGAATATTTTCACCCCTATGGTTTCTTTTCGGAGGGCGTTTTCAACCCTTGATTTTCACCCTAATTAGAGTCCTTTTGGTTGTATTAAGAACCTCTTTTATGGCTTCTTTTCGGAGGCCATTTTCAACCCTTGGTGGAATTTTCACCGTAATTAGAGCCCTTTTGGTTGTGTTAAGAACTTTTTTGTCAGTTCACACCTATGGCTTTTTTTCGGTGATCATTTTTAACCCCTTGATAGAATTTTCAACCTAATTTGATAGTATTAAGAGCCTCTTTGGCAGTTTAACCCCGGAGGTTAGGCAAATACGAGCGCATACAATGTTCTAATAAGGGGCCCTAATGCTACCTCATAAGACAGCTATAAGAACTTGTGTTAGGTCTGCGCCCTCTTGTCGTGGCCCCCTTGGCGGAGATTTGAAATATGGGGACTCTAATGCTAACTTGTAAGACAAGCACAGGAACCTGTGTTAGGGTCTGCGCCCTCTTGTCGTGGCCCCCTTGTTGCGAAACTTGAATTTGTGTTGCTATCTACTTGTGTATGGACTAATGAATATTTTTTCTATAATAAAGGTATCACCTAGCAGTAGGACTAATTAGGATTTGTTTGTGGCGCCATCTAGTGGTGATAGACTAATGATCATTTTCTGCAATAGAAGTTGATCATGCACGCCTCTCTCTTTCTTTCTCTCTCTCTCTCTCTCTCTCTCTCTCTCTCGTTTATCCATTTCTCTCTCGGCTTTTTCTCAAACAAACAAATCAATCAATCAGATCAATCTGAATCAATCAATTACCTAAATCAATCTCAATAAAACCAGATCATACCTTACAGTTTGCGGAAACCAGCTTACAGTTCAAAAATACTGTTTTGGTTTAATTAATTACAACTTGTTTACTCAAAATGAGCCACAGTTCAAAATACCAAATTGCTATAACTGAAATAAAAGACAAAAGGTTTATTATTATATGCGAATCATTAACTACGAAGTTTAAAACCAACACGTACCGCATAATCCTATTAATTAATTTAACAAAAACAGCGTAACACTCATAGCTTTATCTAATTAACTAAACAAATGAGTAGAGATCGGGTAGAATAAGAGTTGATGCGGATCTGGTCGGTGTTTGTCATCCTCATTAAAATCTTGATTGGCATTTTTGTGAACAATATCAAGTAAAATATATATTAAAAAATATATGTTGTGGTGCTTGTTGGGAAATTTGAATTAGTGTCGTCATCTAGTTGTGTATGGATTAATCAATATTTTCTGAAATAAAGGTGGCACCATCTAGCGTTATATTTCTAGGACTAATCAGGGTTTTGTTTGTGGACCATCTAGTGGTATATTTTTAAACTAGCGAAGTTTTTCTGTAATAGAGGCGGCACAGCCTAGCGGTATATTACTAGGGTTAATTAGGTTTGTTTGTGGTGCCATCTAATGGTGTAAAGACTAATGAATGTTTTCTGTAATAGAGGTTGGTCGTGTTCATCTCTTTCTCGAATACACAAATCAACTAATCAAATCAAATTAATCAAATCAATTGAGCAGATCAACCCCAAACAAATCATGTTCCATCAAATCAAACAATCAGATCAATATCAATCAATCAATCAAATCATAACTTACAGGCTGCGAAAACTAGCTTACAGCTCAAAAAATAATGATTGGACTAACTTACACTTTGCTAAAACCAACCAACCACAATTCAAAAATACCAAACTGATTTAACTTAATCATACAAAATCAGCTCTCAATTCAAATAATAGCAGTATGATTTAACTCACAAGAGTGCAAAAGAACACTTATTGTGGTTACCCATCTAACCGCCCTTTCGGATTAACTGCAGCATTGTTAGTGCAGGTTCAAACACCGTTAGGAAAAACAAGTTTATTAACAAAAATTGAAGGAAAGCTTAGCGTTTGAAAATATATTATTACAAACAACAATACATCATTTATTTAATCACATTCTTTATCGGTCATCTTCTTCTTGAACCGTGATTCGTCGCTATCATCATCATCATGGTTTTGAGACTCGTCCTTCTCCTCTACCTCATCGCTCTTTTTCCTCTTCTGTGAATCATAACCATCACCTTGGATGTGAGATACATTCACCTCATCCACGTCATCGTTTCCATCATCATCTTGAACGGTGATGTTGGTTCATAAAAAGGAGAATACATTATAATAATGCTCACTCGATGATGGTTACACTTTAAGGAGCGAAATGCGCGAGAAACGAGAATGCTGCCGGCCTTGGGTCTTGTGCGTGGGCGCACTCGTCAATGTTCGGGTAGAATCGGTTATCTTCGGGGAAGTTTAAAGTAGGGGTCCCCGAAACAGCCTTCGCAGCCGTCTTCGGAGAAAATACCTCAACCAAAAAAGAAGTTTAGATTTGTAAACGTATGGTTAGGTCAATACTCGCGCGAGATTGATCTGATTGTTTGATTTGATCGAACGTGATTTGTTTGGGGTTGATCTGATTAATTGATTTGATTAATTTGATTTGATTAATTGATTTGTATGTTTGAGAAAGAGACGAACACGATCAACCTCTATTACAGAAAACGTTCATTAGTCTTTACACCATTAGATGGCACCACAAACAACCCTAATTAGTCCTAGAAATATAACGCTAGGCTGTGCCGCCTCTATTACAGAAAAACATTCGTCCTAACACAGATTCCTATGTTTGTCTTATAAGTTAGCAATAGGCCCCTTATTAGAATACAAGTTAAAATTTCTCACAATAAGTAATCAGAAGGTAAACACTTAAATACAAATCCAAATTCAAATTTCCCGCCAAGGGGTCAGGGGCTAAGACCCGAAAGCAAGTTGCGAAGCCCTATGTCTGTCTTATAAGTTAGCATTAGGCCTCCTTATTATTATAATACAAGTTCAAATTTCCCCTCATAGATGGCGTCACAAACAAATTAAAATTTTTGGTCGAGGGGCGAGGGCCTGAAAGTAAGTTGCTAAGCCCTACATCTGTCTTACAAGTTAGCATTATACCCCTTATTATTATACAGATTCATATTTCCAGCTATATCCTGAAGAGACTTAAATACAAATACAAATTCAAATTTTCCGCCAATGGGTTTCGACAAGGGGCAAAGCCCCAAGAGCAAGCTGCGCAGCCCTACACCTGTCTTACAAGTTAGCATTAGGCCCCTTATTATAATACAAATTCAAATTTTCGGGCAAGGGTACCACGACAATACACGAAGTCCCACGAACAAGTTGCGATCACGACAAGGGGCGAAGACCCGAGGACAAGTTGCGACACCCTACACCTGTCTTACAATCTCGGTTATGTTCGGGGATGGTTGGAGTGGGATCGCCGAAAAGCCTTAGCCGAAAGCCTCGCGTCGCGAAATTTTACGTATGAGATATGATATCGCAAAGATCTGCCGGTCATAACTCAAAAATGTTTCCGTAACTACACACTCTAATATCTTCTCTAGGGGCATGTTTAAAATCTAAAAGCCCTTTTTCGACAGTTCATCCGAGACAGAACCTGTATGTAAAGCCGTCTTATGTGATAGCATGGCAGACCCTTATCGGTAAAAATTCAAAGGGTAAAAGAGGCCAGTATACTTAATTTGATTATAACCCTTTTCTTTGAGAGAGGTAATTCAGCTAAGATAGAGCTTGTATGCTGTATAGGGCCAAAATCTAGCTTAAAGAAGAAGACACAAGACATTTTTTAGGCGTATACATCACTATATTGAAGATGTTGTCTTGTGTATTAGAAAACATGCTACTGATCCGGAGTTGGATAAAGAAAGATGTACGCGGTACAGCTTCAGGGGCGAAGAAGAATTGAAAGCCTATGTATTATTTCAAAGTAGCGTGGGGAACTTAGCTAATTTTTAAGAATAATCCCATATCTGTGTAAAACTAGTGGTAAAATAAAATATTAGACATTAGCCCCTGCGGGTATTTAAAGTACAATTCCTAACGGGTGAACATTATTATGAAACATCATCAGGGTATTAGATGTTTTACTTAGTTAATAAGCTATAATCGCTCAAGATGAAGCGGATGAAGAAAATACATCTCAAATCCTTAAGGGTTACATTTTGCAGTAACACTTTTTAAAAATATTTGTAAACACATTGATTAACACGATGTTGACGGCTGATTGCCACTTTCCGATTCATATAAAATGAAGTTGTATAACTGTTTAACAATGGTAACTGCATTCCATAAAAGCAGTTTTATCACATAGGTGAAATATTTTTAAATGTATGTTGTAAATAACAAAACATCGTTTTATATTAATTCATATAAGGTGGCTCTAAGTAGTCTGCGAAAGGGAAAGGTACATACGAGTTGCAGTAAGGTAATAGAGATAATTAGGTTTGTATAGTTAGATTCTACAAATTACTTGCTTAATGATGGGAGAAACCAGTAGCCAGTTTTATATCAACTATTCATAAGTAAAAACGCTAAACGGGTTTAGCAAACTGTATAAAATATTTCAATATTTAGTTTAGTTCTGCCACACAGTTATTATTAGAATAGTCGAAAGAAAAACACATCTGAAGGTATGCGTATTAGTTTTTAATGTATATTTTACTTGATATTGTTCACAAAAAGCCAATAAAGATTTAATGTGTTATTATAGGAGGAAGATGACATACACCAACCAGCTCTGCATCAACTCTTATTCTACTCGATCTCTACTCATATGTTTAGTTAATTAGATAAAGGTGTGAGTGGTACGCCATTTTTTTTTATTACTAGGTTAGCTAAATTTAAAGAAATTGGTTGTCCCATTGCTAAGCTAGATTTTTGAGTTCATCACACTAATGAAATATAGATTTTTATCTAATATTCCAAATTATACATTACATTTTAAGTAAGTACATGAACGAGAATTATCCAAACATTAATATAAGGTAGTTTACGCCCATTTTTATTTAACGGTTTCATCATATTTTCAATTACGAGGTAAGCTTATTTCTCCTCATCCTAGCCGAGCAAATTGGATACATGGTAACACAGTCTGCTTAGAATTCGAGAAGTAATGGATTCGATCTCCGTTATAGTCTATCTTATATAGCGTATTCCACGAAAAAACCGATGCATGTCATAAATTTATTTAGTTAGTTCCAACAAGTTATTCATGAGACTATTTCATATGTCCTCATGACTCAAAAGGATATAAAAACAATTTAGAACGTTGGGACTGCTTACATAAATGAATGGCGTGCAACTGAAATTAAATGCAATTTCCTATATGAGGTTTTTTCAGAGAGTTTGCCACATACTAAATTATATAATAGCAAAGTGATACTGAGTAGTATCTTCCCCTTCAGAACCATAACTTCATTCCTTTCGATCCTATCCTGACTGCACTTACGCTTAATCCCACCTCACATATATACGTATGGTGGGAATCCATCGCTATGGCTGAAGGAGCGTGGTATGTTCGAGTATGAAATATGTTGCTTGCCTTTCCTTTCCTTATCTTAATAAATTATAATGCACTTCCAAAATCAAAGATACTTTTTCCGCGCCGTATACGTTCAAAAATATTGGAATTTCATAATTGTTTCCATTTAAGTAAACTTGTTACATAAGAAAGCGATTTCTGTTCACAGTTACAAAAACTAATAATCTTTCTGTTTACAGATGGAATACTTTTTAAGTGTAGTCCTCATTGTCACATCATCTATCAATAATATAAACGGAGAGAATAATACTATAAGAGTTATACAACCACAGATAAAATTTAAAAACTTTGCAATACCTACAAAACCCCAACAAAAACAGAAGCCGTTTTTGCAGCTTCTCAGTTAAAATCTAGTGGAAATTATTTTCAAACTAATTTTTTTGAGAACCAACAAAATTTACCAAGCACTCAACGGAATTTTATACGATTGCAAACAACTCCGCAAATAATTACACATCCTATAATTCAACAGAAATTTGCATTTGGAACATCCGTCATAAATTTGGAAGATATTCTAGAGTTAGAATGGAGTAACTTTAAGGTATAACCAATATATATAAAAAACATAACAAAGTTAATTTATTCTAGAGAACTTTTAATAAAACGTATGGAAGTTTTGTTGAAGAACGACAACGCAGAGAAATTTTTATTGAAAACCGTAGTAAAGTATCGAAGTTTAACCAAGGTTATGGAATTGGTTTGCATAGTTTTGTACAAAGACTTAATAGATATGCAGATATGTTGCATCACGAATTTAATCAACAAGTGAACGGATTAAATAGAACAGCACAAGATAAAGTCCCACTTGAAATAAAACCATCCACTTTCATTAAAAGTGCAAATACTGAATTACCCACTAGAGTAGATTGGAAAGAGTTAGGAGCCGTATCTCACGTAAAAAGTCAAGGTTCTTGCGGAGCTTGTTACGCATTTGCAGCGGTAAGTTTATGAAAACAAGTTTGTCACAATACATGCTATAATTTTATAGGCAGGTGCTTTAGAAGGGCAACACTTTCGCAAAACTGGAAGATTGGTGGAGCTCAGTCCACAGAATATAATAGATTGTACCACATCGTATTCAAACACAGGGTGTGTTGGAGGTGTTATGGAATATTCGTATGAATACATTAAAAATAATAAAGGAATTGCTACTGAAAAAGCATATCCTTTTGAAGGTAGAGATAACTTTGAATGTAGATACACACAAGAAAAGTATGGTGCACATGTAACAGGTACAATAACACTAAACTATATTTAAAATATTGAAAGATATTTGTAGGCTATGTTGTAATCGATGAAGGAGATGAGATTTCTTTGGAATCAGCTGTAGCACATATAGGTCCAGTAAGTGCCGGTATCGATGCAAGTCCTCCCTCTTTTCAATTTTACGCTAACGGTGTATATTTTGAACCTACATGTAAACCTTCCATTGATAGTTTGAATCATGCAGTTCTTGTTGTCGGTTATGGAACTGAACCCAACGGTCAAGATTATTGGTTGGTAAAAAATTCGTATGGACCAGAATGGGGAATAGGAGGATACATGAAAATCGCCAAATTTTCTAATAATCATTGCGGAATTGCATCTTACGCTGGTTATCCGTTAGTATAGATTTTTCGCGTAAATTATGTGCTAAATAGAAAACTGCAAATATTTAATTTAACTCCTTTCAGGCGTTCTCAAGTCTCATAGATACATTTTTTGTAAGAATTATTGTTTTCAGTAATTTTTACAATTTTAATGAACCTTCAACCAATTGTTTCGGATTTAGGAAGATAAAACGTGAACATTTTTAGTTGGAACCACTGAACTTGTAAATGAACATTTCAACATATATATTAGAGTCGTTTGATGCGTTGATGTTCAGTGCTTTAACATAACTTAACGTATAATGGCGTCACCAAAAACATTATGAAAAAAGTGTTTAATGAAATATAATAGCGTCATCACAAGTAATCCTTTGCAGTGCCTTTGCATGCCTCGGCTGAAGTCCAGGATCGCAATTCGGATACAAATCATCATGGTGCTCTTTATTTACAATAAAAGCAGTATATGTTAACTATTCAAAAATATTATGCAAACAATACAAGAACAAATTTCAAAAAACAATGTTTTATAGCTCGGTCTGCATAAGTAAAAATTAAGAAATTTTAAATCTATAACCTATAGAAAAGCACTGAGACTGCTGACTGACAGAATCCTTGACAAGAGTGCACTAGGGAGGGATTATTTTTGAAAGTCTATTTTAAAGGAAAATGTGTTTTTAAGTCATGATGTACTGTAAAAAAATAAAAAATACATGTTTCTTTGTTTATAAATAACTGGTATGGAACAACACACGACCTTCCAACCTACACAGTGGAAACTGAAAGAAATGAAATAACAATTTTTTTGGGATAATTATACCTCTTTATAATATGTTCACAGCGAAAACAGTCAACATTGTAAAAACAAAAACAATAATCTATACCTGACGTTTAAAACTTCATGTCAGTTACAGGTTAGTAGACATACAGATCCTAACTTTAAAAATATTGGTAACAGAGATAAGGCAGTTTCTACCTTATTTAATTAATTTTTAAACGTATTTGGCCTTGTATTAACAAAATGTTCACACATTTTCCATTAAGGTTGATCGTTATTCAGATATCGAAAAAATTGAACATCATTAATCAATATGTTTAAAGCCAATATATCGATGTTTTTGTATCTTTGAAATATGTAGCAGTTCCAGAAATATTCGATAAAAACAAAAAACTGAGAGTTATTAACCCCCGTCTGCGCCGCTGAATTTTTCCAAAATTTAATCACCTCCAGGAGAAATGAAATGAAGCTTAAATACAAAATTTCAAGAACGTTCATATTAGGGTTCAGGAGTTATCGTTGATATAAACATACCTACCCCGGTTTCACTTTGTAACCACTTCAATATTGCCATCTATGCTATAGTTTTTAGCAATATTATTTTCCTTGAAAAAGTTACAATGAGTACCAGTAGTTTTTCTAAATTGTTACATAGTATACAAAACTTCAATTTCATATTTAGGTCATGTACAACAATCATTTCAAAATAATTAGAAACCAAGTGAAAATCAATGTATCGACGAGAATATGGTACGAGTTCAAAGATCGTTCGACTTTTAAGCAGTACCAATTCCAAATCTATGTAGACAAGATTAACACTCTAAAATCAGAAGTAGGTCTCGGTGAACAGGTAGTAAAAAATTTGACTCGAAAGCTGATTGGCAAATACTATGAAGTATTGCTTGACAATTAGTTTACTTTTCAGGAGCGCTTACCAATTGTTTACACCGAGAAAAAGATCAAAAATCGCAGAAACTTACCGAATGAAAATCTTGAAGACAAGTTATTAAAAAGGGGTGATACTGATGTGCGTCATGTGCATCACATGGTATTTATCTTTTTTGGGTTTTTTAATGGTGTATTTTAAATTATACAATCTAAACGTTTTGATAACACTTACAGTTATCTTCGCCAGTAGTAATATCTATTAAAATTGTTAAAGATGTTGAAAACAATTTTGTCAAAGTTGAAAAATTAAAACAGGTTTTTATAGGTTTTTTTGTTAGCTGAACATTATGATATCAGTTTTTGTGTAAAGTATAGAGGGCGCTTGCATCAACCTATATGTAACATTATCGTCATATTTTTCTGGTATGTGAAAACTGCACCATTAAAATTAGTACAACAGAATTTCTATAAAAAATTTTTAATTTTCATATTAATTAACGTCTAGCTCCTCCCAAAAAATTATGTACACAAATGTACATACAATAAAAAAAGTACCACTTTTGTGGTCTAACGATCGAATAATTATTATTATTATTATTGCCCAAATTTAAAATAAAATATAATGGTTAACAGACTAACAAAAAAACTGAACCAAAATTAACAACAAAAACCATTAAATCAAAACATGACACTAAAGTTTATTACCAAAATGTTGACCGTTCACTTCAATACATTTCTGGCACCTTTTGAGGAAGTTTCTGCTTCCTTTATGAAATGATGGATGCTGGTTTTTAATACATTTTTAAAATAAATATATTTAATATAAATTATGTTCATGTCGCTT